>JAPQWV010000012.1:24817500-25160268 GCA_027422505.1 Craterostigma plantagineum
ATATTGATTTAATATTATGAGTTGTCTATGGAAAACGTGCTGATCTGATGCTATCTCATGTGCTATACTTGGAAAGTAAATCTGGATTGATTTATTCTAGAAACTGATAGTAGGGAATCACGTATGGAAAGTTCTGTTATGGTAAATATAATTCGAATAAGTGAATATGCCTTGAGAACGAATCTGAGCTTTATATGGAATATAATCATGCTTTCATGAGCTTATAACCGTTGTGATGACTTTCTAGAAGCATGACTTACATGGTACGTTGATTCTCGAAAATTCATGGAAATTATGCTTGATTTGATGATTAATATGTGACATGATTTTCCATGTGAAGTGTTGATTGAAAAGGTTTATATATATGCTACACTTCATAATTTCGAGGCACTAAGAACCTGTGAACATTCGTCTACAAGAGATTTTTTAGCAGAAACATTTTGAGAGATCACTGAGCCACCATTTGCGATAGCTTTCAGCCATACTGAGCTTTAACTTGCGATTCCATCACTACACGAGTGATTCATTCCGTTATTCCTACCTCCACCATATATTGTGTCTTCGGACGTGTTGTCTTCGGACGTGAGCAATACCAAGAAGGTAAGGTCGACGTTTATGCATGGAGAGTGTTGAATGACCTTGATGGTCAAAATTGGCTCACTAAATGGGAAAACACCAAACCGTGTTTGAAGAATGGGTTTGGGAAATTAAAAGCAAATTGTTTATGTTAGGCAGCCTAATTAAATTAAAGGTGGGAAGAATTTTGCAATATGTTCACATGATGGAATAAGGAATGCTTCACCTACAAATACGGGTGCTTGGAACGAAGCAAAGACCACCACCGGATCTTCTCCTATTCGATTATTTCTCGTATAGGCTACTCCTAATATTGTTGTAGTGGTTTTGTATTATGTCAGAGTACGTATCTGTAGTATCTCCACATAATAAAGAAGTTCTACCCTCCGGCCCATGGATGTAGGTCATTCTGACCGAACCACGTAAATCTAGTGTCACTGTCCAAATTTATTTATTCGTCTCTTTTATTTGTTATCGTCATTTTTTCGGCAAATAATTATCGGGGATTTCACATATTCTAACAAATTGGTGTCAGAGCCAACCCGATTTATTTTTTAGCCACCATGATGATAACAAAAATGTCAATTGAAAAGTTCGACAGAAATGTCAACTTTGCAATGTGGAGTCTCAAGATGGAGGCCATACTCATTCAAGACGGTTGCGAGGTGGCGCTTGAAGGCGCAAAGAAGAAACCAACTGAAATGAAGGACGATCAATTTAATGAATTGGACAAGAAAACCAGATCGGCTATTATATTAAATCTATCTTACGAGGTTTTACGAGAAGTTGCCATGGAGACGACGGCCATGGGTATGTGGGATACGTTAAAAGCTATCTACATGAAGAAGACTAAGGAGAATTGACTTTATTTAAACCATAAGCTATACAGTATGAAAATGACGGAAGGTACTTCCATTCTTCCGCATCTCGATAAATTCGATTATATTATTATTGATTTGGTGAATGTAGAAGTTAAAGTGACGGATGAAGATCAGGCCATAATATTGTTGTGTTCCCTTCCCTCGTCTTTAAAACATTTTCGTGACACGATTATATACGGAAAAGACACAATATCATATTATAGTGTCAAATCCGCGTTACAATCGAAAGAACAGATAGACAGGGATATTACAGGAGAAACAAGTGATAGCCAGGCAGAAGGCCTGTTTGCACGGGTAAGATCAGAGCATAGAGACGCTGAAAGTAGCAAATCTAAAGGAAGGTCGAAATCCAGGTACAGAAATAAACTCTGTAATTTTTGCAAGAAAAAGGGTCACATCAAAGCTTATTGTTTTAAATTAAAAAATAAGAGAAAAATAATCAGCAATTTAATAAACCCGCCGAAGCTAGTTTTGCTGCAGATGAGAGCGATAAAACTATTTTTGTAGCAGCTGCAAATAATGTTAGGTCTGATAATGAGTGGATCTTAGATTCAGGTTGTTCTTACCATATAAGTCGGAGTCGGGATTGTTCCACATATGAAAATTTTGATGGTGGATATGTTTTAATGGGAAATGATGCTCCGTGTAAAGTTATTGGTAAAGGCACAGTTAGAATCAAGATGTTCGACGGAATCATCCGAATGCTCACAGAAGTCAGACATGTTCCAGATATGAAGAGAAATCTTATCTCTTTAGGCACACTTGAATCTCAAGGGTGCATGTTCTCAAGTGAAGGTGGAGTTTTGAAAATTGCCAGAGGTGCCCTTGTCGTGATGAAAGCTTGCAGGTCTGGAAATTTATATATTTTGCAGGGAACTACAATTACAGGTTCCGCTGCAGTTTCGACATCCCCGGAGGTTGATACCACGAGATTATGGTATATGCGACTTGGACACATGGGAGAAAAAGGCTTGACGATTTAAGCAAGCGGGGCCTACTCTGCGGTCAAAGTACTGGTAAGATGGACTTTTGCGAACACTGTATTTTTGGGAAGGAGAAACGAGTCAGCTTCAACTCGCCAGCAGTCCACAGGAAAAAAGGTACTTTGGACTATATTCATTCTGATGTATGGGGTCCTTCTCGTGTTCCGTCCAAAGGTGGTGCAAGATACATGTTGACTTTCATTAATGATTTTTCAAGGAAAGTCTGGGTCTATTTTCTTAAACTGAAAAGTGATGTTTTCTTAACATTTAAACAATGGAAAGCTTTGATTGCAAAGCAGACAGGAAAACAGATCAAGCGGTTGCGGAAAGATAACCGCTTCGAATTTTGCGGAAGCGAGTTCAACGAATTTTGCAAGAGTGAAGTATTGCTCGACATCACACTGTTCGAATGACGCCTCAACAAAATGGTGTTGCCGAGCGCATGAACCGGACGCTTTTAGAGAGAGCTCGATGTATGATCTCTAACGCTGGGTTGACAAATGATTTTTGGGCTGAAGCTATCGTCGCGGCATGCTATGTTGCAACCGGTCACCATGTTCACCGATCAACTTCAAGACTCCTGAGGAAGTGTGGTCAGGTACCCCTGCTGATTATTCCAAATTAAGAATATTTGGGTGCCAGCTTATATGCACGTAAACGAGGGACAGTTAGAGCCTAGAGCTAAGAAATGTATTTTCCTCGGTTACGCTTCAGGGGTGAAAGGAGAGCTAAGAAATGTATTTTCCTCGGTTACGCTTCAGGGGTGAGAGGATATAGACTATATAATCCTGATCCCAAGTCATCCAAATTTATAATTAGCAGAGATGTTACTTTTGACGAGTCTTCTATGTCGCATCCTTCAAATGAGTCTACTAATTCTTCTAATGAAGAAAATAAGGATAGTGTACAAAACGAGGTGGAGCTCGAGATCAACAAAGATTCTTCAGATGACCCTGCTACGAGTTCAACAGATCAAGAGGATGAGCCAGATCCTGTTGAAGATGAAAGCACCGAGCAGGAATATTCTATAGCCAGAAATAGGGAGAGACGTGAGATTCGACTACCACAGCGGTACGCGAATTTAGTTTCGTACACTTTATCAGTGACGCAAGAAACAGGTGGAGGCGGCGAACCTTCTACCTATTCGGAGGCAATAAGCGATGCTAATTCTGATAAGTGGCTGGTAACGATGAATGAAGAAATCTGCACAAGAATGGTACTTGGATTCTTGTGCCGCTGCCGAAGAAAAAGAAATAGTCAGATGTAAGTGTGTCTTCAAGAAGAAAGAATGTTTATCTGGTTCGGACGATGCAAGGTATAAGGCACGATTGGCGAAAGGCTATAGTCAGGTACAAGGTGTAGATTTTAATGATGTATTCTCACTTGTTGTTAGACATAGCTCTATTCGTGTATTACTTGCATTCGTTACCATGTATGATTTGGAGTTAGAACAGCTTGACGTCAAGACGGCGTTCTTACATGGCGATTTAGATGAACAGATTTATATGAAGCAACCTGAAAGCTTCATAGTTGAAGGAAAAGAAGACCAAGTTTGTCTACTGAAGAAATCCATATACGGATTAAAGCAATCTCCAAGACACTTCGTTCATTTATCTATTGTTATGTTGACATGCTCATTGCAGCTAAGAATCTTGCAGAAATTCACCAGTTGAAGGCTTTATTAAACGGTGAATTTGAGATGAAAGATTTGGGAGCTGCTAAGAACATTCTTGGTATGGAGATTAGACGCGACAGAGGAGTTGGTAAGTTACACCTGACCTAGGAAAGTTACCTCAGAAAGGTTTTGGAGAGGTTTGGCATGAGCGATGCCAAACCAGTCAGTACTCCTCTTGCTAGCCATTTTAGGCTAAGCGCTGCTCAGTCACCATCATCAGATGAGGAAGATGCGTATATGGCACGAGTTCCTTACTCGAGTGCAGCCGACAGTATTATGTATGCGATGGTATGTACACGTCCTGATATTTCACAGGCTGTTAGTGTTGTTAGCAGGTATATCGCTAATCCAAGGAAAGAACACTGGCAAGCAGTGAAGTGGATTCTCAGATACTTGAAGGGTACTCTAAGTTTTTCTTTGGAGTTTGGCAGAAACAGTGATACTCTCGTTGGCTTCGTTGATTCAGACTACGCATGTGATCTCGAAAAACGACGATCTCTTACCGGTTATGTATTTTCTATTGGAGGTTGTGCAGTCAGCTGGAAAGCTACTCTACAGCACGTAGTGGCGTTGTCTACTACTGAAGCAGAATACATGGTGATTACTGACGCGATCAAAGAAGCTTTATGGTTGACTATGTTATTCAACGAATTAACTCAGAATCAGGGAGTTACTACTATTTTCTGTGATAGTCAAAGTGCGATTCATGTGACGCCCGTGGCCGAAGAGGGCGGGGAGTGATCGCCGGTGCCAGGGTGCACGGACAATGAGCGGCTCCTGGCAGGCTTCTAGGCGAAGGGGTACATTAACGAACCGATCCGACACCTGAATGAGAGGGGATCCTGAGACTGACAATGTATGGGCGTGTCAGGCTAAGAATCGTATAAGGGAATTGATAGTACTACTCATATCACCAAGGTCGACCTACCTTTTCGGGAGTCCATCTATAGAAACTCCGAAGTTAAGCGTGCTTGACTTGGGGCAATCTAGGGATGGGTGACCCCCTGGGAAGTTTCTCAGGGTGCGTGTGATAAATTTGGGTGACTTGGGATCAGGATTATATAGTCTATATCCTTTCACCCCTGAAGCGTAACCGAGAAAAATGCATTTCTTAGCTCTAGGCTCTAACTTCCCCTCGTTTACGTGCATATAAGCTGGGCATCCAAATATTCTTAAGTTGGAGTAATCAGCAGGAGTACCTGACCATACTTCCTCAGGAGTCTTGAAGTTGATCGGTGAACACGGTGAGCGGTTGACAATATAACATGCTGCAGCGATAGCTTCAGCCCAAAAATCATTTGTCAACCCAGCGTTGGAGATCATACATCGAACTCTCTCTAGAAGCGTTCGGTTCATGCGCTCGGCAACACCATTTTGTTGAGGCGTCATTCGAACAGTGTGATGTCGAGTAATTCCTTCATTCTTGCAAAACTCGTTGAACTCGCTTCCGCAAAATTCTAAGCCATTGTCTGTCCGCAACCGCTTGATCTGTTTTCCTGTCTGCTTTTCAATCAAAGCTTTCCATTTTTTAAATTTTAGGAAAACATCACTTTTCTGCTTAAGAAAATAGACCCAAACTTTCCTCGAAAAATCATCTATGAAAGTCAACATATATCTTGCACCACCTTTGGACGGAACACGAGAAGGACCCCACACATCAGAATGAATATAGTCCAAAGTACCTTTCGTCCTGTGGACAACTGGCGAATTGAAGCTTATTCGTTTCTGCTTTCCGAAAATACAATGTTCGCAAAAGTCCATCTTACCAGTACTTTGACCGCAAAGTAGGCCTCGCTTGCTTAACATCGTCAAGCCTTTTTCTCCCATGTGTCCAAGTCGCATATGCCATAATCTCGTGGTATCAACCTCCGGGGATGTCGAACCTGCAGCGGAACCTGTCACAGTAGTTCCCTGCGAAATATATAAATTTCCAGACCTGCAAGCTTTCATCACGACAAGGGCACCTCTGGCAATCTTTAAAACTCCATCTTCACCTGAGAACCTGCACCCTTGAGATTCAAGTGTGCCTAAAGAGACAAGATTTTTGTTCATATCTGGAACGTGTCTGACTTCTGTGAGCGTTCAGATAATTCCGTCGGACATCTTGATCCTAACTGTGTCTTTACCAACAACTTTACACGGAGCATCATTTCCCATTAAAACATATCCACCATCGAATTTTTTCATATGTGGAAAAACAATCCCGACTTCGACTTATGTGGTAAGAACAACCTGAATCTAAGATCCACTCATTGTCAGACCTAACAATATTTGCAGTTGCTACAAATATAGTTCAATCGTTCTCATCAGCAGCTAAACTAGCTTCAGCGGGTTTATTAAATTGCTGATTATTTTTCTCCTTATTTTTAATTTAAAACAATCAGCTTTAATGTGTCCATTTTTCTTACAAAAATTACAGACTTTATTTCTGTACCTGGATTTTGACCTTTCTTTAGATCTGCTACTTTCAGCGTCTCTACGTTCTGGTCTTCCCCGTGCAAACAGGCCTTCTGCCTGGCTACCACTTGTTTCTCCCGTAATATCCCTGTCTATCTGTTCTTTCGATTGTAACGCGGATTTGACACTAGAATATGATATTGTGTCTTTTCCGTATATAATCGTGTTTTAAAGACGAGGAAAGGGAACAACAATATTATGTCCTGATCTTCGTCCGTCACTTTGACTTCTACGTTCGCCAAATCAATAATTATAGAATTGAATTTATCGAGATGCGAGAGTATAGAAGTACCTTCCGTCATTTTCATACTGTATAGCTTCTGCTTTAGATAAAGCCGATTCTCCATAGTCTTCTTCATGTAGATCGCTTTTAACGCATCCCACATACCCATGGCCGTCGTCTCCGTGGCAACTTATTGCAAAACCTCGTAAGAGAGATTTAAGATAATAGCCGATCTGGCTTTCTTGTCCAATTCATTAAATTGATCGTCCTTCATTTCGGTTGGTTTCTTCTTTGCGCCTTCAAGCGCCACCTCACAACCGTCTTGAATTAGTATGGCCTCCATCTTGAGACTCCACATTGCAAAGTTGACATTTCTGTCGAACTTTTCAATTGACATTTTTGTTATCGTCATGGTGGCTAAAAAATAAATCGGGTTGGCTCTGATGCCAATTTGTTAGGATATGCGGAAATCCCCGATAATTATTTGCCCAAAAAATGACGATAATAAATAATAGAGACGGAAAATAAATTTGGACAGTGACACGAGATTTACGTGGTTCGGTCAGAATGACCTACGTTCACGGGCCGGAGGGTAGAACTTCTTTATTATGTGGAGATATTACAGACACGTACACTGACGTGGTATAAAAGCAACTAAAACAATATAAGGAGTATGCTACAGAAAATAACCAGAGGAAGAAGAGATCAGAGTTGTGGTCTGTTGTACATTTCTCTTCGATCGAATGGTGTCTATTTATAGGGAAAGTTTCGCATGTGATCCCTCGTATGAACCGAAGAAATTAAAACTGCTTCCTTCGGCTTAAATATCGGATAGCAGCCCATGTGAATAGTAGCTGCAATATTTCTTTGAATGGTCAACACCCATATGCTTCTTTGTCAATTGTCGACATGTAGTTGACCGACAAGCTCACCTAACAAACAGTTATGTCTAGTTTTATTTATTTTTCATTTTATAGTGCGTTTGGAAAATTTCATTTTGTTTACCAACTTGGCGCATCTAACATATCCAAACCTTTGAACTCCACTAAAAACTATCATAAATGAGAATGCGATATATAGATTGCATACGCGAGGTGGAACATTGCATATTGGATATATAAACCGAAGACATTTTTTCTGGCATTAAATCACGGGCTAATAATCTCTTGCTCATTAGTCATTCGTTTTCTAACGATACGATCAATATAGAAGAAACAAATATTTTGGTGCACACATGTAAATACAAGTTTAACTACTTCGTGGGGTTGAAGAAGAATCTCGATTGATGAAGTTATTTTAAGAAGAAATTATTTTAAGCATTTTGGTCTGATTCCATTGTAATTGGGTACTGATTCCATTGTAATACTTTTGTCCAGTTGGTATTATGGAATGAATTTCGTTTCTTCAAAAAAAAAAAAAAATAAAGTTTTACTACGGCTTATAATGTGCATCCCTTGTATTATAGTCGATTTTATCGGATTTCTATTTTAAATTTTGAAATGGTCAATAGGTAAATTTTAGCGATTTTATCGGATTTCTATTTTAAATTTTGACATGGTTAATAGGCAAATTTAGTAAGGCGCCACCTATTTATTAGATACCCAAGAACCCGATTAGCAGAATTAATCAATAGCTAAAAATCGAAACCCTATTAGCTCTATTATCCCGACAATAATGGAACTCCACCGACGTTTCATCTCAAGCTTAATCCATCGCCTGATTAGGCGGCGCGTCGAACCCAGCGTAGAAGAAGAAGAAGGTGCTTCTCCTCCTCTGCCGTCGCCGTGGGATTCACTCCTCCCTGGCCTTGTGGTGGACAAGATATATGCAAAGCTATGCCTGGCCGACCGAATTCGACTGCGCAGCGTGTGCAAGGCGTGGAGCTCCGCCGTCACCAAACCCCCCGGCGACGCCTCCTTTCCGCCGGACACTCCTTGGCTCATCTTACCTGAGAGAGGTGATTACCTGTCGTCGGAGATTCGCCTCACGAGCACCGCCGACAATAGAATCTACCGCTTCAAACTCCCAACAAACAGTACCCGCTGCAGCCGCCGCAGAGATCCAAAATCTGACAACCGCCGCAGCCAGTGGTGGTGCTGCTGCGGGTCCAGCGAAGGATGGCTGCTCATGGCCGTAGGAAAATATTTGCTCGGCGGCACAGATATGCTGCTATGGAACCCTATCTCCGGTGAGACAAAAAACCTTCCTCCACTGTCGACTCTTCACCTTTTCAGTCGCACAATGGTCGAATTCCCAGACCACAGTACGCCCATGTCGGCCATCGTAAGGTCCATGAGAGTTTCTCCGCCGTCTTCTGAAATCCCGTTAATCGTTGCCATCATTTTGGCAAAACCATTTGCGTCCGTCGAAGAAGACCCTTCAGAACAAATAGCTCTGTTCACGCCCCAGGATCGTGCCTGGAAACCCGTCGGGGGCGAAAAAAGTTACTACTTCTACCAAGACCTATGCTTTCACAAGTATAATGATAATACTATTACTAAGCTCTATGCCTTGCATGGAGACGACCACGACGATCAAATTGTCATGAATCACGATGAATTGTCCGAAACGAGCAAGTACGTCCTGCGTTTACGAGGTTGCGACGACGATTTTGACGTGATTTTGCTTCGAAATAGAAGTCACGCACCTCTGATGACACACGACGTCGACTTTTCTCGTCCCGATATGGCGGCCGGCCTCAGAGTTTGGGAGCGCTACAGTTTGTTTCGGTATCTTGTGCAATGCTCGGTCACTGGGGAGATGCTAATCGTTACGGCTATTCGCGATATGTGCGCTTTTAGGGCTACGACGCTCTGTTGTGCCCGAGGCGACGGTGGGAGCTTTAGTTGCACTCAGATAAGCAAATTTCATGTCCTTCGACTAGACGTTACTGATTATAGTACGGAAGATGTGAAAGGTGGAATGGGAGGACAAGGCGTGTTTGTGGGGCAGATGGGCACGGTTTCTCTAGGAGATTGCATCACTGAGGATCGTATTTACTTTGCCGTGAGGGATTCCGAGTATTTTTTGTTGAAGGAAGGAGAGGAAGAAGATGAAGAAGAAGACGACATTGTTTACGAAGGGAGATTGTTTAATGTGTTGGAACAGGGAGAGTACGATCTGGGACGAGAAAGGGTCGAGACAAGGAGTAGGATCAACGTGCCTTGCTTTTCGGGGGTCATCACGGGGTGGTTCACGCCGAAACTATAATTTTATTGCGTTGGTTGTCTGTTTAGTCCTCATTTTGCTTTAATCGATATATATATATATATATATATATATGCAGTCATTTAACTATAATATAGTATGTTAGCTATCTGATAATAATTTATTTTATGTTATTGAAATTTTATATTATTGATTAAATTTTTTATATGACCTTTTTCATTGGTTGATGAGGCTTTTTGATGAGCTTAACGCGTGGGCTTCGTTATGGGAGGGCTTATGTTGGGTTTATTTTGGGTTGCTCGTAGTCGTAGATTGGTTTACATCGGCCTTTATTTTGGGCTTAAGAAAGCCAATTTAGGGTTAAGGTTTTCAAACGACCATTATTGCATAACTCTCTTCCATCTATCCAATTCTTTTTACAATTACTTGAGCTGTCAGTTTGGCAGACCCGGCCGGGCCCAGTCGGCCAAATCCCCGCCCTGCCCTGCGGCCAGCGAGGCGGCCGGCCCGGATCGCCCGCCTAGGAAAAAATGGCTAAGTATTTTCTATTGAAATTTTAATTTTAATCTACTAATAAGTTTTTAATAATTATGTTAGTTATTAAAAAATATGTATAAACATGTGATTAATTACAGTAAAATCTCTCTAAATTAATAACGTTGAGACCCTGAAAATTTTATTAATTTAGAGAGATAATAATATATCGATAAAATAAGATTTTATTAACTAGATGATAAAATTTATAAATTAAGCTAATTTAGTGTTTCTACCTGTTTCATTGATCATTCATCCATCAACCAATTTTTTTGTAATTATCTTAATTTGTTGTATAACAATTACATTCATGGACACCGGAACTATTGACTGCAATTTAAAAAGTTAGAAATGAATCCAATTAGATTTAAATTTTAAGAAAATGCTAGTAACAAAAGAATCATCTTTTAAAAAAAATATAATTGCAGTATTTATAAATTATTAATGTAGAGTTTTAATGGGACCTAATATTTATAGACGAATTTTTCGGAGAATTATTATCTTATTCTCTTTTCGACTTTTTGATGTTTTTTTTTTTCAAATGCCAAAGTCGAGACCATAAGATTTTAGAGAGGTTATTTTCTATCGAGTATTACTCTATATAGGTTTTACTTATCATTAATAAGATTATCTAATTAATTAGATATTTAGTTTCCTAATATATAATACATATACTTACAAAAGTTGGCTGGCCAGTCTGCTCCGCCCCTCCAAAGCCCGCGGCCCACGCGGGTACGCGTCTTGGCGGGTCTTAAAAATCTCAGCCCCCGGGCCGTGGGCTTAATTGACAGCTCTAAATATTACCCATGTAATTACAGCTTGACAATTAGACCACAATATTATCTTAAACTCGATTGGAAAAGAATATCACAATTTCAATAATAAACTCAATATTCATATAAAAAATACAGAAAAAAATATTTCTTAAAAATTCAAACGTGATTATTTGTTTTTTCTTATTTTTAGTTTTTATATTATGGGCGGACTAAGACCGTCCGACCCACTGCCCACCTGCAGGCAGAGCGACATTAGAAGCTAGCTTAACTTTAGCATCGTAGCGTTCATTGTGTGATCATAATCTATATAGCTTAGATCAGTTAGGGAATCCTAATTAAGCTACATGTTTCGGATTTAGAGTTTGAGGTTTGTGCTTAGAAGATAGGTGTTTGGGGTTTGGAGTTCAAGGGGTTAAGGGTTCGGGGTATCGGGGTATCGGGGTTCGGGGTATCGGGGTTCTGGTTTTAGGGGTTTTGGAGTTTGGGATTTTAGGGATTTAGGGGTGACATGCTCAAATACTAGCAAGTGTACTAGGTCGTATAAGTAGTAAAACGGACGGAGTCCGAGTATCGATCCACGAAGGCTTGATTAATTATGAGATAATAATGCAAATAAAATAGGTGAGATAAATATCAATTGATGACGAGTGACCAAGGATTCAATCTCTATGAAATTCCCGAGCTAAAACGCTTCGGCGCTTAAGGATTCGGAAACCACACATACGAAACCGAATTCCATCCCTGGTCGATCGTAGTGGTGTCGATGTTTATTATTCTAACCGGTTTAATCACTTTGTCCGTGGTCGCGTCGTAAACGGCGAAAAATAAATTAATCACCTTTTTCACTAAATACTAGTATAGCGAAAGTAGGGATCGTCTCCACAGGGAAAATGGTTGATTTATTTCTAATTTCCAACTCGATCAATAATAATAATAATAATAATAATAATAATAATAATAATAATAATGGGGGGTTTTGATGATATATGTTTTTTTTAGCACAACAGTGAACGAGTAAACATATTTAAACTAGTAATGATAAAATAATAGCTACTAAACATGTTAATCAAATGCATATAAAATTAATCTTTATATTGATGATGGAAAACTAATGATAAATAAACTTATGACCGTGTGAAATATAAGTCTGTATGCAAGTTGCAACCTATCTCTTTCCACACAAAACCTTACCTCAAGCAAGCAAGTGGCTTAGTCCATCGAGAATCAACACCAAAAAGATTCGTGATTGGATAGTCATTAGGAAAAGAAAAGCTTGAATATGAATATTGAAAGTGGCGAAAGAAAAAGAACTCACAGCAACTATAGAAAAACAACACCAGTTCTTGAAATGAAAAGTAGAAGTCGATCTCCTCAACACTCATGTCTGCTCTCTCACATCATCTATCACTTAATCTCTCTAATTGATTTCTTCTTCCTTGCTCAAACTCTCTGCGACTTAATACAAAAATACAAAGATGGAAGTACTAATATAAACAGCCATTTTCGTCTCTGCTATGACTCTCTCTCTGTTACGCTGTAAAATGAAAAAAAAAAAAAGAAACATAAAGATGAAAGTAGTACTCTCACAGACATCTCCTCTCTCTCAAACTCTCTACTACACTCTTAATAAAAAATATAAAGATAGAGAACACTGATTCAAAGTAACGCCATTGAAGCAAAATAGAAAGTGTGAGTCATTCGTTGTTCTTCGTGGCTCTCTCTATTTATAGACGATAACGTGAGCTAATTCTTCTCTTTCCAAGGTGGAGACATGGAGCCGTCTTTAGCACGCATAATCTTCCAAATCTGTCTTCAACAGCGAAAGTAAATATTCAGCGGTCCTTCGATGATCTTGTCGATTTCATTTTCCTGCCTTGAGCTGTGTGCATCGATCTTGAGCCGTTCGGTTGATGTGAGATGTTTGCTTGACGTTGTCTGTTTGGATGCCTCGCAGTCAATCTCCTTAGCTTGAATTCTCAGCCGTTCAAGTGGTTTTCTTATCCTTCTTGCCCCAATGTACTTACCAATATTAAAACCCTATTGGACTATGTTAACCAAATTGGGCCTGGGACATCACGTAAATGGGTTTTTAATATTTGATTAAGTAATCATTCTTCAAGGCCCACTTATGATTAATCATGGAAAAATTCATTGGCAGTGGTGGGAATGAATGATTGCATGAGCGAAGAGCTTGCGACGTCGTGTTCTTAATTTCTTCGAATTCTTCCCACGTTCGGATCTTCTTTGGTTTATTTTACTCCAATATCCTATCAAATATAAAATATAAAAATATACTTATATCCGAGAAAATTTCGACCGAAAACACGCGTTAATGAAGTCTAAAATATCATACAATCACAACTTATTTAACCATTATCAAATTCCCCCACACCTAAATAATGCTTGTCCTCAAGCATTTAGAAAATGGAAACATTCTAATCACGAGTTCACCGACATACATTAATTTGCCCTAGAGATAGCAATTATTCATAATATTTAGCACTAGACAATCATATCAATTTTCGACAATCTCAGTAAAAGCCTGAACGCAACAACAATCAACAACTCTCACATGGATTCACTCAATGCGCTCGAAGTGTTTATGGGATATATGTGTATAAGCTCAAATCAACATTATGAAACGAAATTACCATAAGCTTGCTAACATATCACATTGTATTCATATAGCGACTTAGTGTACAAATCAATAAGGTCTTTTATTGGGTTGTAATGGGGCTAGGGATTAGGTAGGATAAATTTTGGGAAAGTAGGTTAAAATTGTCGAACCAAATGATTATTTAATCGCTAAATCCCACGACTTTACCATGACGCACGACTAATTCAAGACAACTCAAAGCTTCCCAATATCGACAAAACTAACTTGCACTTCATATATTTTTTATGAATCTTTTTTTTTTCTTTTTTTTTTTCGAATACGTATTTTTTTCTTTTCTTTTTTTTTTTCGCATTCGCCTTTTTTTTTTTGAATATATATTTTTTCGGATGATTTTTTTTTCGCTATAACTAAAAGACTCCTAATATCACATATTAGTTTATTATCAATATCGAAATCGTGGAATCTAAGCAATTAATAACTCATCCAATCCGACAATGGGTTGAAAAAGAAAGCCAAAAGGATATATATATGGGTAAATATAGTGGCTTAAATTCAACAAGAAAAATAAGGCTTAAGGCTCAAATTGGCTCACTAAGTGGAAAATATTGAAGGTAGGGTCAGTGTGAGGCCAAGGGCTTAATCCTAAGTGCCTTAATCACTTTTGAACACAGAAAGTCACCGATGATATCAACATGTATAATAGAGCAAGTTCTAGAATATTCGAAACATATGTGATACTCTCGTAAAGAAAAAAAACTGAGTATAAAGATAAATACTTTTTTTTTAAAGGCTCAAACTCACATATTTAAGTAGGCTTTGTGTCGACTCTTGCGCATCCGGTCTTAAATTAATTGAAGAAAAGGAATAATCATCCTAATACCAAATAGTTATTCCTAATTGTTTCTCTCATGTTCTAATTAACGCACATCGGTTTGCTCGAGACAAGATATGTATTCATCAACATAGAAATCTCCCCCACACCTAAACTCTGCATTGTCCTCAATGTAGAATTCGAATGAAAATAGTAGCTAAAATCTAAAGATTCCCACCCCAATTTTCATTTTAATATGTTCAGAGTAGATGCGAAGAAATAATAAAAGTGATGCTGAAAATAAAACTTCCCTGACAATGATGGGGTCGTAGAGAAATTCCGAGCGAGAGAATATTTGTTTCCGAGCCTAGTGATATCTTGTAGTATACGTACCCGAGAGCAAACCTTCTTAAGCATCATTGAAACATAGATAAAACGAAATATTGCAATAACAAAATAAAATTGGATAATATTGGGTTGCCTCCCAATAAGCGCTTTTCTTTAACGTCTTTGGCTAGACGTAGTCTCCGTTCTTCGACGTCAAGCATAAATGGGTGGGCGCAGCTTGATTTCTTCCACACAAGCCATAAAATCATTCTCAAAATAAGGTTTAAGCCTATGACCATTTACCTTGAAACATGTGTTAGAAGATATGCTTTCGATTTCAATAACGCCATTTGGAAAAATATTTTAACAATATATGGTCCCATCCAACGAGATTTGAGCTTACCTGGCATGAATTTCAGCCTTGAATTGTAGAGGAGAACTTTTTGACCTACCACGAATTCTTTCGTATGCAGGAGTTTGTCGTGAAATTGCTTCGTGCGTTCCTTGTACATTCTCGCATTCTCATAGGCTTCTAGGCGAATCTCTTCAAGCTCCTGTAGTTGAAATTTCCGTTCCTCACCCGCTTTTGTGGCCTCCATGTTGCACTGTTTAACTGCCCAAAAAGCACGATGTTCAATTTCAACAGGTAATGACACATCTTACCGAAAACTAGGCGATATGGCGACATCCCAATTGGTGTTTTAAAAGCAGTTCGGTACGCCCAAAGTGCATCGTCTAATCGCAAGCTCCAATCCTTACGATTCGGGTTGACGGTTTTCTCCAAAATATTTTTGACCTACCTATTTGAAACTTCAGCTTGTCCGTTTGATTGTGGATGATAAGTAGTGGCTAATCGATGATGGACTCCGTATTTGCGCATGAGTGCTTCCACCGTGCGATTGCAAAAATGTGTACCTTGGTCGCTTATAATTGCACGGGGAACTCCGAACCTACTAAAGATGTTTGATTTAAGAAATCCTACAACCACTTTAGAATCGTTAGTTCGGGTAGCCTTTGCTTCTACCCACTTCGACACATAATCAACGGCAAGCAAAATATAAAGAAAACCAAACGAACTTGGAAAAGGTCCCATAAAATCCATTCCCCATACATCGAAAATTTCACAAACTAAAATAGGATTTTGTGGCATCTCATCTCTAAAAGAAATTGTACCCGTTCTTTGACAATTAGGACAACTCTTGCAAAATAAATAAGCATCTTTAAAAATAGTTTCCCAATAGAATCCACAATCTAAAATTTTCCTAGCAGTTCGCTTAGGCCCGAAATGTCCTCCACATGCATATGTATGACAGTGAGTGAGTATATCATTAATTTCACTATTAGCAATGCACCTACGAATAATTTGATCCGAACCAATTTTCCACAAATATGGTTCATCCCAAATATAGTATTTAGAATCACTCTTAATTTTATTTCTCCTTGAAGAACTCAAACATGGAGGTAGCACACCACTTACCAAGTAATTAACTATATCGGCAAACCAAGGTTCTTGATATTCCTTACCTTGAAGGTGAAATAGTTGCTCATCTGGAAATGTTTCAGAAATTGGTAGTGGCTCTTCGTCACGAATCAAACGGCTCAAGTGGTCCGCCACGGAGTTGTCCACGCCTTTGCGATCCTTGATTTCCCAATCAAATTCTTGAAGCAACAAAATCCATCGTATTAAGCGCGGTTTGACTCCTTCTTTGACAACAAATATTTAAGAGCTGCATGGTCAGAATAAACAATAACCTTAGATCCCAGTAAATAAGACCTAAATTTATCGAATGCAAAAACAATAGATAAAAGCTCTTTTTCAGTTGTGGTATAGTTGCATTGTGCCGAATCGAGAGTTTTTGACGCATAATAAATGACGTGGCTTTTTCGTCCGTCTTTTTGTCCAAGCACAGCCCCAACGGCGTATTTACTTGCATCACACATGAGCTCGAACGGCAGCTCCCAATTTGGGGGTTGGATTATCGGTGCAGTAGTTAGTAATAGCTTTAACTTATTAAACGCCTCCTTGCAGTCGTCCCCGAAATTGAACGGTACGTCATTCTGAAGTAGTCTTGACATCGGTTGAGCGATTTTCGAGAAATCCTTAATAAATCTCCGGTAAAAACCTGCATGACCAAGAAAGCTTCGAATTTCTCGAACATTAGTGGGGTATGGCAAATTAGAGATCAAATCGACCTTAGCCTTGTCTACTTCAATTCCTCTTGACGAAACTACATGTCCTAGAACTATTCCTTCCTTAACCATAAAGTGACATTTTTCGTAGTTAAGTACAAGATTTTTATCAATGCAGCGTTTCAGAACTTCTACTAAATTATCAAGGCAATGATCAAATGAATCTCCATAAACAGTAAAATCATCCATGAATATTTCAATGCATGTTTCGATCAAATCAGAAAATATACTCATCATGCATCGTTGAAATGTACCAGGAGCATTACATAAACCAAAAGGCATGCGGCGATATGCAAATGTGCCAAAGGGACATGTGAAAGTAGTTTTCTCTTGATCCTCGGGTGCCACGACAATTTGATAATAACCAGAAAATTCATCGAGGAAACAAAAGAAAGATTTACCTGCCAGTCTTTCTAGCATTTGATCAATGAAGGGTAGCGGAAAATGATCCTTTCGGGTAGCCGCATTTAACTTACGAAAATCAATGCACATGCGCCAACCCGTCTGTAATCTCATTGGTACCAATTCATTTTTATCATTTTTTACGAGTGAGAAACCAGATTTGTTAGGCACAACATGAACTGGACTTACTTATTGGCTATCAGATATCGGAAATATTATCCCCATGTCTAATAATTTAATTATTTCTTTCATAACTACCTCTTTCATTGCTGGATTAAGTTTACGTTGTGCTTCCCGTATCGGCTTAGAATCTGGTTCAAGTAAGATTCTGTGCATGCATATCGAGGGACTGATCCCTTTAATGTCGGCCAGAGTCCATCCTATCGCACTCTTGTATTCCTTCAAAACGCGTATTAATTTCTCTTCCTGGATGGCGGTCAAGTCATTTGCAATAATGACTGGCAGCGTTTCTTCATCTCCTAGATAGCAGTACTTGAGATGCTTTGGTAGATCCTTCAACTCTAACGTAGGTGCCTGTTCTATAGAAGGAACAATTTTTGCGTTAGAAATAGGTACCGTAAAAGTGTTCTTACCTGATTGATCGTGAACTTCCGGATGTGCGTGTAACATCATCAGTGCGCCTCTGATATCTTCATTCACTTCAAAGTGCAAATCTTTTTCTGTTTTGCTACTCTTAATCACAAAATCGAGGGTGTCGTTAGTGAAATTACGCTCAAAATCATCTCGAACAAATGCATCAATCATACTAACGGATTCGGGTTCATCAGGATATTTCATAGCATCAAATACATTCATAGTAAGTTTTTCCCCATCAAACTCAAAAGTAAGAGTTCCTGAATCAACGTCTATCTTTGTTTTAGCCGTTTTCATGAATGATCGACCTAATAAAATAACAGCAGAATCAATTGCATGCTCATTACCCATGTCTACTATATAAAAATCAGCAGGAAAAATAAATTTATCACATTTTACCAACACGTCTTCAACCAATCCTTCGGGATAAATAATGGACCTATTTGCTAATTGAATGCATATATCGGTGCACTTAAGAGGTCCCATACTCATCTCACTAAACAATGATAATGGCATAACATTGATTGACGCTCCTAAGTCTAACATGGCATTATTTATTTTTCGTGTCCCTATAGTAACCGAGATAGCAAACATACCTGGGTCCTTACATTTTTGGGGAAGTTTTCGTTGAAGCGCAGCGGAAACATTATCACTTACTAGGATTTTTCCTTCGGCTTTGTGTTTCCTTTTGTTCGAGCACATTTCCTTTAAAAATTTTGCGTAGCGTGGGATTTGCTTGATAGCATCCAACAGTGGAATGTTGATCTCAACTTTGCTGAAGGTCTCCATTATGCTCTTTTCTTCTTCTTCTTGTTTTACCCTAGCAAACCTTCCAGGAAAAGGTGGAGGAATAACAATATTAGGTTTATCGATATTAGTGTTATTACTTACCTTCATTCCTTTATCTTTTTGCTTATCACCAAGAGTTTTTGAAGGGCCCTCGTCATGAGTTGTCGGTCCTACCTCTTTTCCGTTTCGAAGAGTCATTATACTTACATTTTTCCTTGGATTGATCTCGACTTGTGCCGACAGTTTTCCCTTCTCATTCTGTACTTGACTCAATTGTGTGGCTAACTGTGATACTTGCCTTTCTAAATTTTGCACGCTCGAGCGTGTTTCGTTAATGCTCGATCGAGTTTCCTGTTGAAAAATGGCAGTACTGGTTGCTAAATTCTTAACAATATCCTCCAAAGACATACCTGGCTTTGATGGTGCGGCTTGTTGAGGAGGATTTGGTGGTCTTGGTGCTTGCTGCGTAAAACCTGGCGGTCGATTTCCGTAACTCAAATTTGGGTGGTCACGCCATCCGGGATTGTATTGACTCGAGTATGGATCATAGCGTCTTTGAGATGGTCCTGTGTATCCTCCAATTGCATTGGCTTGCTCGCTAGGATCAAATTGAAGTGAAGGACAATTTGCTGTTGCATGTCCAGCAAATGTACATATACCACAAGCCTTTACCTGATTCGTTTTTCCAATCACAAGTTTTTCCACAAGAGACGTTAGCGAATCTAATTTTTGCTCAAATGAAGTAGTATTTACCTCGTTCATCCTGTGTTGGCCTACGTCTTGACGTGTTCCAAATTGTTGTGCATTTGTAGCCATGCTTGAGATAAGTCGTCGTGCCTCGTCTGCCGTTTTATCGACCAACGCTCCTCCACTTGCTGCATCAATCATGTTTCTTTCCATGGGTAGCAATCCTTCGTAGAAATATTGGATAAGCGCCAATTCTGAAATTTGGTGATATGGACAGCTTGCGCACAACCGCTTGAATCTTTCCCAGTATTCGTGCAGAGTTTCTCCGATCATTTGTCGAATCCCATATATCTCCTTCCGAATGTTAGCGGCACGAGATGCAGGGAAAAATTTTGCAAGAAATTGTTTTTTAAGTTCGGCCCACGTAGTAATTGAACCCGATGGTAAGTAATATAACCAATCTTTTGCATGATCCGCCAGCGAGAACGGAAATGCGCGAAGACTTATTTGATCTTCCGTGACCCCGTTTGGCTTCATGGTTGAGCAAACCATGTGAAACTCCTTTAAGTGCTTGTGCGGATCCTCACCTGCGTTACCACGAAAAGTAGGAAGTAAATGGATTAATCCTGATTTTAATTCGAAAGGTGTTTGAAGAATGGGAAATTCAATGCAAAGCGGCCGTTGATTAACATCCGGCGTAGCCATATCCCTCAACGTAAGACGGAGTGGCTGTTGCTGTTCGGTTTCCTCCATGTCGCTTGCTGAAAATTCCTGTTCGGATTCCGTGCTAGATATTGATATAGTCGAATTTTTTTGTCTTTTTGCCTTTCGATTCGCCCTCGCGGTCCTCTCGATTTCCGGATCGAATATTAATATACCTGTTCGAGAAGATCGGGGCATAAACTAGAACAAAAAAATCGAATTAAAAATAGAAGTAAATCAATAGACACCACCTTCCCCGGCAACGGCGCCAAAATTTGGTCGCGTCGTAAACGGCCAAAAATAAATTAATCACCTTTTTCACTAAATACTAGTATAGCGAAAGTAGGGATCGTCTCCACAGGGAAAATGGTTGATTTATTTCTAATTTCCAACTCGATCAATAATAATAATAATAATAATAATAATGGGGGGTTTTGATGATATATGTTTTTTTTAGCACAACAGTGAACGAGTAAACATATTTAAACTAGTAATGATAAAATAATAGCTACTAAACATGTTAATCAAATGCATATAAAATTAATCTTTATATTGATGATGGAAAACTAATGATAAATAAACTTATGACCGTGTGAAATATAAGTCTGTATGCAAGTTGCAACCTATCTCTTTCCACACAAAACCTTACCTCAAGCAAGCAAGTGGCTTAGTCCATCGAGAATCAACACCAAAAAGATTCGTGATTGGATAGTCATTAGGAAAAGAAAAGCTTGAATATGAATATTGAAAGTGGCGAAAGAAAAAGAACTCACAGCAACTATAGAAAAACAACACCAGTTCTTGAAATGAAAAGTAGAAGTCGATCTCCTCAACACTCATGTCTGCTCTCTCACATCATCTATCACTTAATCTCTCTAATTGATTTCTTCTTCCTTGCTCAAACTCTCTGCGACTTAATACAAAAATACAAAGATGGAAGTACTAATATAAACAGCCATTTTCGTCTCTGCTATGACTCTCTCTCTGTTACGCTGTAAAATGAAAAAAAAAAAAAGAAACATAAAGATGAAAGTAGTACTCTCACAGACATCTCCTCTCTCTCAAACTCTCTACTACACTCTTAATAAAAAATATAAAGATAGAGAACACTGATTCAAAGTAACGCCATTGAAGCAAAATAGAAAGTGTGAGTCATTCGTTGTTCTTCGTGGCTCTCTCTATTTATAGACGATAACGTGAGCTAATTCTTCTCTTTCCAAGGTGGAGACATGGAGCCGTCTTTAGCACGCATAATCTTCCAAATCTGTCTTCAACAGCGAAAGTAAATATTCAGCGGTCCTTCGATGATCTTGTCGATTTCATTTTCCTGCCTTGAGCTGTGTGCATCGATCTTGAGCCGTTCGGTTGATGTGAGATGTTTGCTTGACGTTGTCTGTTTGGATGCCTCGCAGTCAATCTCCTTAGCTTGAATTCTCAGCCGTTCAAGTGGTTTTCTTATCCTTCTTGCCCCAATGTACTTACCAATATTAAAACCCTATTGGACTATGTTAACCAAATTGGGCCTGGGACATCACGTAAATGGGTTTTTAATATTTGATTAAGTAATCATTCTTCAAGGCCCACTTATGATTAATCATGGAAAAATTCATTGGCAGTGGTGGGAATGAATGATTGCATGAGCGAAGAGCTTGCGACGTCGTGCTCTTAATTTCTTCGAATTCTTCCCACGTTCGGATCTTCTTTGGTTTATTTTACTCCAATATCCTATCAAATATAAAATATAAAAATATACTTATATCCGAGAAAATTTCGACCGAAAACACGCGTTAATGAAGTCTAAAATATCATACAATCACAACTTATTTAACCATTATCAGTCCGTCTCATAAAACAATCAATAATCATGCATATGTTGATCAGGCATACAGAAGCATTAAACTCAAACAAGGAACACGTAACTCGATTTACACGATCAAATAGGATAAGAAAAATATTAATACGTAGTCATTATTCGGCCTATCATGGCCTTAATCACAAAAAAATCTAAGCAAGCATGTTAATAAAATAAAACACAAAATATTCAATGTAGACATAATAGAGAAATAATATAAAACTTCACTTATCACGGAAGGAACCCTCGTAAGCCGTCAATCGTCTTCTATAGTCGTCGCACACTTCTGCTAGGTTCGTGTGGCGATCCTCATTTTCTAATGAAACTTAGTGGCGGATTTTTGCAACGTAACTCGCGGAAGACCCGTCCAACAAAACTTTTTCGGAATTAAAATATCTTATTGCAACAATCGTCTACATCGTCATCACTATACACGTGTCGTAGCCCCAAATCTCTAAATACTAAAACCCTAACGTCACTCCATAGGTCAGCATCCATGTACCGCCCCGCCCTCAAAAGTCCGCGGAGCACCGCCGTCAGCCCGCCTCAGTCTCGACGCGCATCAGCATCGAACTCGGATGAATCTACAATACGTAAACACTGAGCTCGTCTTCAGTAGATGAAAATATGCATGACATGCATCATGCACTCAAATCCAACCCAAACTCTCACAAATGCAATGCATGCTCTTTCCACATCTCGGTCTTTCTCACACGATCATTTCCCACCTCTACCATATCTCAATATTAGGGCCCTAGGTCGGACTATGTACCTCATAACTGAACCTACGGCACCAACCGTAGAGTCCGAGCGGCACCAACCACTCATCTCGACGGCACCAACCACTGATCATACCGGCACCAACCGGTCACATAAAGTTGGGCGACACCAACCACCCGTCTCGACGGCACCAATCGTCAGGTGCACTAGTACCAACCTCAACTCGACTCCGAGTCGACAACCGAAATCGGTCACATCTACCCCCTCATGCGCCTCGCGCCGACACCTTAAGGTGTCACCGTATCAACACGATCAGCCTCTTTCGTTCTACATCACTCGTCGACACCCCAAACGTCACCGTTCCGCACGGTACTCAACTCCCTCGCATTGACATGGTATGCAAGTGCAGTGCAAATAACATGCACATAGTATGCAAATCCAGTGCATATGATATCCACAAAGACGCAGAACACACAGCACACACAAAGCACGTAACATAAAGTTCACAAAATCACCATATAAGTCACGTAAATCACATAGAGATACAAAACATGCTAAGCACAAACAACTCTACGTGTCGTAGGTGGGTTAACCTACCTGGCGTCCGAAGCTTTAGCAGGCAAATGGTTTCCCTAAAGAATTACCGAATTCCTTGCAAGATTTTCGTAGACGTAACTCTCTACTATGTTTGAACGGAACACACTTGTGAGGGACGAAATCTATGTAATACGCTTAAATTTTAATACGGGGTTTTCAATGTAAATTATTATTACAAGTAAATTGTTGGGGTGGGCCCGATTAATCGACGCCGGCCCCCGAACAGCGCAACGTGGCGATTGCGGAAGCGCATTTTGAACCGAGCGGCGTAGGGTGCCGAATTTTCGATTTTCAACATCTAAATTCAACCTAGCGCCCTTCGGCTTCTCCCGAGGGCTCAAGATACTGCCCTGAGCCTCAGGAGACCTCGTCTAATTCGAACTTCTCAAATTCGAATTTAATACAAATTTATTCGAATTAATAATTTCATTCCAAACTAGTTCGAACAAAGCGGCAGCCGACAGTGTTTCGACTATTTGGCAACCGAAACGATTTTCAAACGATACCAAATTTTCCAGATTGATTCTTCAAATTTCCGGCGATCGCAACGAGGGGTCTTTCGAATCATTCCGATGTCGTTTGGTATTTTTCGCAAAATCAAATCAGTGGTTCGAAATTATCAATTCGACTAAAGCGGCAGTCTGCCGTCTTTTCACAGTTTGACAACCGAAATGATTTTAGATCAATACCAAATTTTCCATAATGATTCTACACTTCCCAACGATCGTAACGAGGGGTATTTCGAATCATTCCGATGTCGTTTGGTATTTTTTGTAAAATCAAATCAGTAGGGTTCGAAATATACCTTCGGTGTACGTGATTACACCTCGGATGAGCGTCGCGGCGCCTCGTCTGGTTCCCGGGGCTTCCGGGCTAGATCGTCATGCTGGTATGTCCTTGATCAAACCTCCGAGACTGCTCCCGATGGCTAGCGCAGTTCGGTTCGGGCGTCGGGACTCGTCAAACGATCCCGTGGCTTGACGTGGCTTAAGAAGTTCTAACTTCAACTCACTTTGTTTCTTTTCTCTCTAGTTTATTTGTTGAGAGTAAAAATACCAAGTACTTAGGCTTAGTAACCCCTCATGTTGGATCTACTTGTTCTCATTTTTGGATGCTCACCTTTGTAGTAAAATTCCACTAAGATTTGTTTATAATATTTCCCTATCACTTGTCATGTTATTGAACGAATGAGTCACTTGCCACCTCAACCAATGTGGCATAAAATGGAATAGACACATGTTCAATGACCAAGTCGACATGCACATTTTTAGTTTATTCCATTTCGGCCTATGAGGTTTCTAAATTCTCAATTTAGTCCCTCAATTTTAAGCAATAAAATAATTAAATCCAATCTAATTATTTTAATTACAATTGAGCCTCATTTAGTTAAGTAATTAAGCACTTAAGACAATCTTAAGTCCTAATTATTCCCGTGACCGTCATCGGAGTTTAACTAAATCATCGACACCTCGTATCAACTTTGTCACTACCTCAACGAATCCCATTCGTTAGGTTCTAGAGAAAAGCCCGCCGTTTTAGTTCAAGTTCATTACCATTTTTAAGCGCGACTCTCTAGGTTCGTCTCAACTGGCACGAGAGGAATCCGCGAGTCCCGGTATTCGCCTAGCCAATCCCGCGGTACCGGACAGGTCCCAGTTGAGAACGAATTTTGATCTGATCGAAATTCGGGCGAACCGACTATAGTGTATACATTTAAATACATCTTACGCCTTTCACTTGCGTCCCGGTTAGGTGAGAGCCATGTTAATGTCAAACTCACTAACCCAATACCATGTTATAATTGAGACCCAACCGATTATTTAAACTCTGCTCCGTATCTAATACGAGCGAGCTTACCAAGCTTCGGCCAAAGGCTTTACAATCGTCGTTCTCCAATTACCTCATAGGACGTTAACCTATACGAATATAGGCAGTGAATCCCGATAGCAGTCAAAGCCCGGCAATCACCTCCGTAAAGTTAGTTGCATTTCGTCGCTGGCCCGTGTCCCATTTCCGAACACTTGCGGACCTAGCCAACTAGCGACAAACCGAAATCGCGAAAGCAAATCCGTTAGTGACCCTATCGGTCTGAGGCTGCTATAGTCATTCGTTCAACCATTGACAACATCCTAGTCATGTGATCGAGACGAATACGAGCCGAATGTCCGAATACGCGATCTCTGCGATCACCGATATCTCCATCACGACCCACAACCTCTCAGGTAATCGGTGACACTTCCGATACTATGTGGTCGTCAATGAATAAGTCATATTCGGATATCTAGTCACCCACCTAGAATCCTTAGACTTACGGACTTTTTATTTAATGCTGAGATTAGGACCGTCCGGTGTCTCCTCCCCCGTCCCCACGAGAATCAGACGTCCAACTCAAACATTTGGGTGTTATTTATTTGTCGCACCGCCAGATGCCAAGCAGACTTTAAATTCGATAAATAAATAATAATGCCTTTATCATAATGAAAATAATATTCACTACTTTATTTTAACAGTATATACAATAAAACTGTCTATTGACCTATACATCATTGTGCGCCCTATACTATTCCTAGTCCTCGTATGGCATTCCGAGGGCACACTCCCTAACAGCCTCCCACTTGCACTCGAGTGCCATGTGCTGCACCTAATGCCAGTCACAATGGTATCGTAGGCCAATCTTGTCCAGATGTTGTTCCATAACTGCCTGGGATAAGGGCTTCATAAGTGGGTCTGCCACGTTTTCCGCGGTGGCGATTTTCTGCACGGCGACCATCCCGTTTTCAACGAACTCACGTAATACGTGATATTTTCTCTCAATATGTTTGAACTTGCTATGAGATCGCGGTTCCTTTGCTTGCGCGACTGCACCGCTATTATCGCACCAAAGTGCAAGCGGTCTGTTCGCAAATGGTACCACAGTAAGTTCCTCCAAGAACTTTTTCATCCAAACTGCTTCTTTAGCTGCCTCTGAGGCTGCTATGTATTCTGCCTCACACGTGGAATCGGCAGTCGTGCTTTGCTTGGAGCTTCTCCAAGACACTGCCCCACCGTTGAGCATGAATACAAAACCTGAAGTAGATTTTCGGTCATCCACGTCCGACTGGAAGTCCGAATCAGTGTAACATTCTACTTCTAGTCCCGCTCCTCCATAGACAAGTGTTAAGTCTTTAGTCCGTCTAAGGTACTTAAAGATATTCTTAACGGCTGTCTAGTGTCCTTCCCCTGGGTTTGCCCGAAACCGACTAACCACGCTCACAGCGTAGGCAATGTCCGGCCGTATACACAACATTGCGTACATCAGACTACCCACTGCAGACGCATAGGGTATCCCACTCATCCGTCGTCTGTCTTCCTCACTTTGAGGTGACATTGCTTTCGACAAATGGACCCCATGTCGCATAGGTAAGAAACCTCTCTTAGAGTTATCCATTCTGAATTTCTTCAGGATTTTCTCTAAGTAAAGGGCCTGAGATAAGCCGATCGTTTTGTTTGCTCGATCCCTGAACAAGCGAATACCGAGTATATACGTCGCTTCTCCCAGATCCTTCATGGAGAATTCAGTTGAAAGCCACACTTTCACTGACGAGAGCATCTCGATGTCGTTTCCTATCAAAAGGATATCATCCACGTACAATACAAAGAATGACACCATACTCCCACTGCTCTTTCTGTAGACACATGGCTCATCTACGTTTTTCTCGAATCGAAAGTTCCGAACTGCTTCATCGAAACGTAGGTTCCAGCTACGAGAGGCCTGTTTCAGTCCGTAAATGGACCGATTCAGTTTGCACACTTTGTGAGCATCTGCATGCGACTCAAAACCTTTTGGCTGCTCCATATAGATCTCCTCCTTGAGGAATCCATTAAGGAACGCCGTTTTGACGTCCATCTGCCAAATCTCATAATCATAGTGCGCAGCTATTGCGAGCATTATGCGGATAGACTTGATCATGGCTACAGGCGAAAAAGTCTCCTCATAGTCGACTCCCTCTTTTTGGTTATAGCCCTTGGCAACCAACCTGGCCTTGTACGTCCGTCAGGTCCAATCTTTCTCTTGTATATCCATTTACAACCGATTGGTCTAAAACCGCTCGGTAGGTCTACAAGTGTCCAGACTTTGTTGGAGTACATTGAGTCCATCTCAGCACGCATAGCCTCAACCCATCTCATTGAGTCAACATCGGATACAGCTTGATCGAAAGTAGCGGGATCTTCTCTTAGAAGTCCCCTAGTCGCAATAACCGTGTTCGACGTGTGACATGCCATATCGCTGTGGTTGGCGTGGCATCCTTTCAGATCTTCGCAAGACTGGTTCGCTCGGACCATCCGATTCCAAATTCTGTGAGTGCATTTCGGTCGACTGCTCCTCGAGAGTGACCTCTCGGCCAACGCCACAATCTCGAATGAACTCTTCCTCGAGAAAGTGTGCATGCAGGCCCACAACGATCCTCTGATCATCGTGAAAATAGATAGGTACCCCATAGAGTCTTCGGGGTAACCTATGAAACGTCATTTCATTGACCTAGACTCCAGTTTGTCTGTTTTCAACTTTTCACATAGGCGGGGCAACCCCAAATCCTAAAATGTGATAAGCTGGGTAAACGACCAGTCCATATCTCATACGGAATGCCGTTAACAGACTTCGAGGGACACCGATTTATGGTGTACGCCGCTGTCAAAAGCGCGTGTCCCCACAATGACATCGGTAAATCTGTATAGCTTAACATAGAACGAACCATATCTAATAAAGTTCGGTTTCTACGTTCGGCCATGCCATTCAACTGTGGCGTACCGGGCGGAGTCATCTGTGATAATATACCATTTTCTTTCAAGAATTGGTCAAACTCGACACTCAAGTACTCGCCTCCTCGATCCGATCGAATGGCTTTAATGAGTTTCGACGTTTGCTTTTCCACCAATGCCTTATACTCCTTGAACCTTTCAAGAGCATCAGCTTTATACCTCATCAGATACACGAGTCCGTAACGACTGTGATCATCCGTGAATGTAATAAAATAGTGGAAGTCACCTCGAGCCTTCACATTGAATGGCCCGCAAATGTCCGTGTGAATCAAACCGAGAATTTCTGTGGCTCTATTAAATGTCCATGTGAAGGGTGATCGAGTCATTTTACCTTGGAGGCACGACTCACAAGTCGGATAGGGATCTGATCCCAACGGTTTCAAAATCCCATTTTTCTCTAACTCGTGGATCTTTCGTTCTCAGTATGCCCTAATCGAAGATGCCACAAGTACCTCGCATTTATTCCTGACTTCCGTTTGTTTGTGACAGTATTCACAGATACCTCATTCTGGGTATTTAATAGTACAAACCATTAAAAAGTGTCGCGTTGCCAACATTTTTGTTTCGATACATAATGTGGCATGTATTTTTATTAAAGTTAACTACATAACCATTCCTGCTCAGAACAGGAATGGAGACGATGTTCTTAAAACCCCTCGGGAGTACAAGACAATCGTACAAACGCAACACATGCCCAGATAACAAAGTAAGAGATCTCGATCCGACGTGGCTTGCCGAGAGACTATCCCCGCTACCCACTCTGACCTCGATCTCCCGCTCCCCAAGCGCTCTACTTGGTCCCAGACCCTGCGTGGACACACAAATGTGAGTACTAGCTCCAGAATCCAATATCCAGGAAGTAGAGTATACAGATGTAGAACAAATTGTTTCTAAAACATTAAGTTCCTTACCTGACGCAGCCTGCTCTCCTTTGAGCTTCGGACATTCCCGCTTCCAGTAGCCCAGCGCACCGCAATTCAGACACCTATCCGTCGGCTTTACACCGGTCTGCTTTGATTTCCCAGAAGATTTGTTCTTCTTGGACACCTTCCCTGTTGGCTTGAGCTTGTTGCCCTTCTTCTTTTTGCCTTTCTGGGGCTTCGAAGAGGTGGCAACAAGTGCGGTCTGCTTTGCCCTCTTCATCTGACTTTGTGCTGTTGCTAACTGATTCATCAGATCAGGAAGCGTCAGCGTCATACCGTTCAGATGATAGTTCACAATGAACGCATTGAAGGACGGAGAGAGAGACTGCAAGATGAGATCGTTTTGTAATTCCCGATCAAATCGGAAATTGAGAGTCTCCAACCTCTCGATCATGGTGATCATGTTCATAACCTGTTCGCCGACGTTCTCACCCTCAGACATCCTCGATCGGAAGAGCTGCGATGAAGCCGCATAGCGAGCTGTCCTCGACGTCTCACCATAAAGCTCTTTCAGATGCTGAACCATAGCTCGAGCGTCAGCCATACCCTCATGGCTACGCTGCAGCGTGTTACTCATCGATCCGAGGACATGTGCCTTTACGAGCTGCTCGTCGCGTAGTCGCTTGTCATAAGCGGCACGAGCGTGCTCGGTTGCCCGCGCCCCTGGGGCCGGCGGCAACTCGGAGTCAAGGATATACACTAGGTTCTCAATCTGAAGGAAAATCCTCAGGTTGCGAAGCCAGTCTGAATAGTTCGACCCAGTTAACATATTCTCCTTGAGCAGTATGTTTAAAGCGGTGGACATAATTAACACTGAGAGAAAAAACTGCAGAAAATAAAAGGCACATTAAGTCATTTGTATAGATCATCAAACGCGAACAAGGACTTCTATTCCGTTTGACTCCCACTATCTTTTCATAAACACCATTTTCTCCCATGGATGTTTTGGATGTTTCGTTGATAACTTCGATAGTGGAGTTGATGTCCTCGTGGGCGGATGCAAACCTCAACCTCTGTCGTTTTATTTGTTTGTAGCGGCCCACGAAGTCGTGCTCCGCACGAATCCGACCTCGTCGAATGTCTCAACTATCTTTGTCTCAGTCAGGGACCCCCGCCGGCAAATCCGGAACAAGGCGGTGTGACTGTCTAAGTGCGACCTATCAACTTTGCTCAAAACCGCACACTTGAACCGTACGTTTTACCGCACAGTGTGGTCTTGGCGAGCGGCGCTAACGCACACGAGCAAATCGAAACGAAAACAAATGCAAGGCGCCGGCATACCCGGAACCAAACCTTGCATTTAGGTTTCGTAACAACTTAACCCGACTTTATAGAAGACAGGGCATCCAATCCCTTTACTCACTTAGTATTTTATGGGAGTTTGTTTCTCATAGCAAATAAAAATTAAGCACGAGCACATAAATGCGTTAATTAAATCCTAACCCTAGGAAAACAATTTAAATGGACAAATGCACGGGCTATTTCTAAACTGGTCCTATTACATGGGTCGTAAAACGACCGGATCTTTGATCTCCAAACATCGACTCGTCGTCACGCGGGTCGTTGAACCCTCCAATCTCGCCTTGCATCGAACGGCCGCCATTTTTCTAACTTATCTAATAAAGCGAAAAAATACAACACGGGGGAATTATTTCCCGAACAACCCGTAATCCATGTACATACCGGGGGGCAGCAAACGGCCCTTAAACAAATAACCCGGTTAGAACCTAAGCCCGCGTAAATGTCCCACATAAACATGCAACACAGAATTTTGACGCCGGGTGCCCGACCGACGTCACGAGCAACGATAGTCTCCAAACTACGTCGACCGTTCATTCGCCACATCGGCTTTCGAGGCCTTCGGTCGAACCATGGATGAGCCGTGGCTTTGATACCACTGTTGCGGTGGGCCCGATTAATCGAGGCCGGCCCCCGAACAGCGCAACGTGGCGATAGCGGAAGCGCGTTTTGAACCGAGCGGCGTAGGGTGCCGAATTTTTGATTTTCAACATCTAAATTCGACCTAGCGCCCTTCGGCTTCTCCCGAGGGCTCAAGATACTGCCCTGAGCCTCAGGAGACCACGTCTAATTCGAACTTCTCAAATTCGAATTTAATACAAATTTATTCGAATTTTTCATTCCAAACTAGTTCGAACAAAGCGACAGCCGACAGTGTTTCGACTATTTGGCAACCGAAACGATTTTCAATCGATACCAAATTTTCCAGATTGACTCTACACTTCCCGACGATCGCAACGAGGGGTCTTTCAAATCATTCCGATGTCGTTTGGTATTTTTCGCAAAATCAAATCAGTGGTTCGAAATTATCAATTCGACTAAAGCGGCAGTCTGCCGTCTTTTGACAGTTTGACAACCGAAATGATTTTAGATCAATACCAAATTTTCCATATTGATTCTACACTTCCCAAAGATCGTAACGAGGGGTATTTCAAATTATTCCGATGTCGTTTGGTATTTTTTGTAAAATCAAATCAGTAGGGTTCGAAATATACCTTCGGTGTACGTGATTACACCTCGGATGAGCGTCGCGGCGCCTCGTCTGGTTCCCGGGGCTTCCGGGCTAGATAGTCCTTGATCAAACCTCCGAGGCTGCTCCTGATGGCTAGCGCAGTTCGGTTCGGGCGTCGGGACTCGTCAAACGATCCCGTGGCTTGACGTGGCTTAAGAAGTTCTAACTTCAACTCACTTTGTTTCTTTTCTCTCTAGTTTATTTGTTGAGAGTAAAAATACCAAGTACTTAGGCTTAGTAACCCCTCATGCTGGATCTACTTGTTCTCATTTTTGCATGCTCACCTTTGTAGTAAAATTCCACTAAGATTTGTTTATAATATTTCCCTAACACTTGTCATGTTATTGAACGAATGAGTCACTTGCCACCTCAACCAATGTGGCATAAAATGGAATAGACACATGTTCAATGACCAAGTCAACATGCACATTTTTAGTTTATTCCATTTCGACCTATGAGGTTTCTAAATTCTCAATTTAGTCCCTCAATTTTAAGCAATAAAATAATTAAATCCAATCTAATTATTTTAATTACAATTGAGCCTCATTTAGTTAAGTAATGTTGGTCCGAGTTTTACCCAAACGAACAACTTCGGACGGATTAAACACGCCTAATAGATCGGAATCGAGAACGGGCGTGGGGCTTGGTGGTGTTCTTGAGGAGGCTCTCTCACTCTAACATATGTTTATTTTCTCTACACACCCAAGCCCTTGCACTATGTGCTAGGGTTTTCCTATTTATACCACAAGTTGGTATATAATAGGTGGGCCTCTTGTGAAGGCCCATTACATGAATAACTAAGAACTAACCCAATTAAGAACTAGCCCAAAGTTTAATAAAGCAAATCAACAAAGATAATACAATGAAATTGAACACTACAAAATATTTCCTAACAATCTCCCCCTTAGTGTTCAATCTTTAGTTCAGCACGGGATATCTTTGTTGGGCATATTGGAGATCTCGATTCCTAGCAAACTCCCATACAAGGGATATCTCCTCTTCTTGCGGAGGCATTGATGGCTCGGCTAGGACTCACTTGTTAAGATTCTCCAATCTTCTTCTTCTCGACGCCGGATTCGTCGTCTTCGAATGGAAGTTGTCTTGTTCAGCCACGAAGTTGACTCGTCTGGCTCCAGAAGAAGGTAGGCGTGGGGCGTAAAAAAATGTGCCAAGGCTCCATTGAAATGTGACTTTCAAGAGCAGGGAGCCCGGTCTTCAGAGTGGTCAGCGCAGTACTGGCGGAATGTGGTGGATGAGATGTGCCATGGCTCCTTTGAGTGTTCCATTATGAACATAATAGCCTGACACATAAGAATGTGCGCGGAGGTAGTGGAAGCCTCCGGTGGGGCGTAGTTGGTGGAGGTGGCGTGGATGATGGTTGCTGCTGATGCTGCTGTACGATCTTCAACTCATTTCTTCTCCTTTACTCCCCCTTGAGATGATCTCCGTCTTCGGGATCGTCACGTCGTCCGTGGGACGAGTCTGTCTCTGGTGTTGATGGTGGTGATGATGGTGTGGTGTGGTGTTGAGTGAGCAATCAAGTGGGATTCTCAGGAGTAGCAGCAATTGGTGTTCCTCCGGGTTCAGTTTTGAACACTGAAGAGACGGAGCAGCATGTGGTGGCGTAGGCGTAGGCGTGGTGGAGTGGTGTCGGTGATGGGACCTTTTCCTTCATAGATCCTCGTTGAGCGCGGCATGGAATGTGTAAGTTCCTCGCTGATTGCTATGAGTCGGGGCTCCATCACGAACGGGGTAACTAATCAGACGGGGGTCACAAAGACGCTCCGTCGTCACAACATCGAAACATGTGTCCGATGTGCCGCCTGTTTGCACAGGTCAGAAAGAACCGGAGAGCCACAAAGGCTTTCCGTTCGCACGGACGATGAGACAAGCTCGTATCCGTGGCCCATCGACAGTTGTGGTGAGGGTGGCTGTCGTGGGTCTTCCGCTCTCGGTCACAAGGACGTCATCAAGCGTTCGTGCAAGTTCACGAAGAACCTACGGTGCGTAAAGAGTGTTTGTGTCCTAGAAAGTGGAAAATTTCGGTGGGTGAGGACACTAGACTCTATGTGAGTGGAAGAGGTGCAGTGAGAGGCGGGGCACTACATGTTCAACATCAACCGTCTCCAAGTGGGGCGGTGATGGCTAACGTGGTTCCTCTTGTGCGAATGAAACAGCTATCTGCGAAAGGATAGCTGAGTGGTTGGGGGGTTAATTGCGCGTTTGGACCAGATGCCGCGACTTCTACTCGGGAAACGAACGAGTCGTCTCCTGTACCTATGGACGAGGTCCGGGTTATGGTGAGATATGATAGAGGAGTGCGATCATCTCGTCGTTGGTTCGCAACTCCTACAAGTGACTTACGTCATCCTCCCGAGATCGTTGATTGGATCTTTGCGTGGAGAAGGATGTCGCGCGACCTAGACCTAGACTAGAGAGGCTAGGGTAGGCTCGTTCCTGGGTTAGGATCAGGGGGGTTTCACTGATCCATGGGAACTATGGTGGCGTGGCGTGATCGCGTTGAAAGGCGACCACGAGTGATGTCGACGAGGGTGGCCCAAAACTGTTGATCAGACACTTCTGAGACTCGTCAGGTGGTGGTGGTGGTGATGAGGGTGTAAAGAGGATCACGGTGGCTTAGGACGTCTCCATGTAGCGCACCGTGGTGGAATGGATGGCAGTGGGTGGACGGTGGAGTCTGGTACAAGAGATCCACATCGCCTAAGCATCAAGATTGGATGGCGCGACCACTGATGGTTGGTTGAACTTTTGTCAACCCTTCTTTGTAGGTCCGGGTTCTGCACGGATTTGTACAGAAGTCATGATGGTTGCTCGCTTCTCTGACATCCCTTCTTGCACGTGGAGCAACCCGTGTAACGTGCATGATGGGGTTGGTTGCTCGCAGTGCATACCGGTCATGAATGTGGAGCAACCCATGTACCATTCATGCCGGGGGTGGTTGCTCACGTTGTGTACCAGTCATGTATGTGGAGCAACCCGGGTACCATACATGCTGGGTAGTGTGAAATTGGCATTTGGAAATTCCGCTCCGAAAAGTTTGGGGGTGACCTAAACTTTTTCTATAATGTGCCAATACCGTCCTAAGTCGATCATTGGGTACGGTGATCGTTGCCGCGTTTTGGATTTGCCTTCAAAATTTCACAAAAACGTCGTCTATACCGAAAATCTTGGCCCAGAAAAATTTATTTCGGAAAATTTTAGAAGTGTAAAATAGACAAAGTCCCATGGGCTTAGAAAATTTTTCTCTATCTAATGATATAAAAAATTTCAATTTTTTTTATTATATATATATATATATATTTTATGTATATATATATATATATATATATTTTTTTTTTTTAAACCTTAGTTAATCCGAAGGGGGGCCAGAAATTTTTGGTGGTTAAAAACGTTTAAGTGAATTTTTAAAGAGTGATTTTGCAAGATCCGAAGCCAAAAATCGTGTTTGGATCAAGTTTAAAGGTCGGGGTGCAAATTTCTCGGGGGGTGCGAAAAATGATGTGTGAAATGTGCGAAAAATGTTCTCCCGAGAAATTTCGTTGAGAGGTCGCGAAAACTTCGAAGTTCCGGAAAATTTCTCAGTTTGAAAAAAAAAAATTCTCAGTTTTTGAAAGTTTTTCAGGTTGAAAAATTCGCGGGTTGAGGAAAAAGCAGCTGTGTGAGAGAGACCGCGAAAAAATAGTGAAGTGTGAACTGAGAAAGTTTCGCAACTGAAAAGTTTCTCGGATAGAAATTTCTCAGCCTGGAAAAGAAAATTTCTCGGTTTTGAAAAATTTCTTAGTTTGGCAAAATTTCTCGGATTTGAAAAAATTTCTCAGTTTTGCAAAATTTCTCGGATTTGAAAAATTTCAGTTTTAGCAAAATTTCTCGGGCAGTGAAAGTTTCTCGGCCAGCGAAATTTTCTCACGCAAACTTTCTCGGCTAAGAAATTCTCGGCCTAAAAAAAAAATTCTCTGCTAAGAATTTTCTCGGGCAATGAAAGTTTCTCGGCCAGCGAAATTTTCTCAGGCAAACTTTCTCGGCTAAGAAATTCTCGGCCTAAAAAAAATTTCTCGGCTAAGAATTTTCTCGGGTATGAAAATTTCTCGGGCATTGAAAGTTTCTCGGCCAGCGAAATTTTCTCAGGCAAACTTTCTCGGCTAAGAAATTCTCGGCCTAAAAAAATTTCTCGGCTAAGAATTTTCTCGGGTATGAAAATTTCTCGGCCAAGAACAGTTTACTGTTGCAAAGGCTGCGCGACTTGTAACAGAAAAATGGCTCGTTTTCGCTCAAATCTCACTCAAAATCGACGAAACTTGTTCCAAAACTTCAGAAAAACATTCCTAAACACATAATCAACCTTTGGGATGTCTAAAAACAACAAATTGAGGTCGAAATCGCCAAAACTGAAAGTGACGAAAATTATTTTCCAAGCAATTTTCACTCAAATCTTGCTCAAAACACGCAAATCCGGTCGCGTTGGGCTCTGATACCAATTGTTGGTCCGAGTTTTACCCAAACGAACAACTTCGGACGGATTAAACACGCCTAATAGATCGGAATCGAGAACGGGCGTGGGGCTTGGTGGTGTTCTTGAGGAGGCTCTCTCACTCTAACATATGTTTATTTTCTCTACACACCCAAGCCCTTGCACTATGTGCTAGGGTTTTCCTATTTATACCACAAGTTGGTATATAATAGGTGGGCCTCTTGTGAAGGCCCATTACATGAATAACTAAGAACTAACCCAATTAAGAACTAGCCCAAAGTTTAATAAAGCAAATCAACAAAGATAATACAATGAAATTGAACACTACAAAATATTTCCTAACAAGTAATTAAGCACTTAAGACAATCTTAAGTCCTAATTATTCCCGTGACCGTCATCGGAGTTTAACTAAATCATCGACACCTCGTATCAACTTTGCCACTACCTCAACGAATCCCATTCGTTAGGTTCTAGAGAAAAGCCCGCCGTTTTCGTTCAAGTTCATTACCATTTTTAAGCGCGACTCTCTAGGTCCGTCTCAACTGGCACGGGAGGAATCCGCGAGTCCCGGTATTCGCCTAGCCAATCCCGCGGTACCGGACAGATCCCAGTTGAGACCGACTATAGTGTATACATTTAAATACATCTTACGCCTTTCACTTGCGTCCCGGTTAGGTGAGAGCCATGTAAATGTCAAACTCACTAACCCAACACTATGTTATAATTGAGACCCAACCGATTATTTAAACGGCCGAAGGCTTTACAACCGTCGTTCTCCAATTACCTCATAGGACGTTAACCTATACGAATATAGGCAGTGAATCCCAATAGCAGTCAAAGCCCGGCAATCACCTCCGTAAAGTCAGTTGCATTTCGTCGCTGGCCCGTGTCCCATTTCTGAACACTTGCGGACCTAGCCAACTAGCGACAAACCGAAATCGCAAAAGCAAATCCGTCAGTGACCCTATCGGTCTGAGGCTGCTATAGTCATTCGTTCAACCATTGACAACATCCTAGTCATGTGATCGAGACGAATACGAGCCGAATGTCCGAATACGCGATCTCTCCGATCACCGATATCTCCATCACGACTCACAACCTCTCAGGTAATCGGTGACACTTCCGATACTATGTGGTCGTCAATGAAAGTCATATTCGGACCAACGGACTTTTTATTTAATGCTGAGATTAAGGACCGTCCGGTGTCTCCTCCCTCGTCCCCACGAGAATCAGACGTCCAACTCAAACATTTGGGTGTTATTTATTTATCGCACCGCCAGATGCCAAGCAGACTTTAAATTCGATAAATAAATAATAATGCCTTTATCATAATGAAAATAATATTCACTACTTTATTTTAACAGTATATACAATAAAACTGCCTATTGACCTATACATCATTGTGCGCCCTATACATTCCTAATCCTCGTATGGCATTCCGAGGGCACACTCCCTAACATAAATAACTTAGAAGCCCTTGAAGTATAATATAAAATCCATTAAGGTTTTCATAGATATGTGTGTTTTCGTGGAAAACTTTTCATTGGACTAAAAAGTTTCGTGAATGTGTACTAAGACTAGAAAGTTTTCCAGAAATTGGATGTGCACAAATGATTTGATGATGTGACTATCTAAATAGGATTAAATCCATCAAGAACTCCAAAGACACGTGGTGGTCATATAAGTATTTACTAAGTATGACTAATATCAAATTCCCATTAACTCCAAGGTATTATATATATATATATATATATATATTAAGAGGATGATATTATGCTCACCTTATGTGAGCACATTATATGGGTAAATGCTGATTTGGCACCGATTCATGCCAAATCAGCATGCCACTTCAACATCAAATGGGTGTTCACATAAGGCGAGCACCATATCATTCCACCATATCATTCCTCAGATGCTAGCACCATATCATTCCTCATTAAGAGGAATGATATGATGCTCACCTTATGTGAGCACCTTATATGGGTAAATGCTGATTTGGCACCGATTCATGCCAAATCAGCCTGCCACTTCAACATTAAATGTGATGTGACATTAATCAACACACCTTAGGTGTCATAGATCGACATAATTGATGTTGATATGACATGTTTACGTGGTATATATCAAGGCCACACAACAAATGCCACATAAGACATGAACATGCCACATCAGCATCAACTGTCAATCTATGACACCTAAGGTGTGCTGATTAATGCCACATAACATTTGATGTTGAAGTAGCATGCTGATTTGGCATGAATCGTGCCAAATCGGCAGGTGTCCATATAAGGTGCCCACATAAGGCGAACACCATATCATTCCTCCATATATTAATATTTATAAACGTTGGTGGAGTATATGAATAGTATTTTCGTCATAATCTATTTATCGTCGTCATATCCTATTTATCCCTATATTATCGTAACGATTACCTATTTATCGTCTTATTGTCTTTATCACGATATTTTCTTCCTTTATTTCACCAAGATGCCCAGACCGTGTATTTTCTCGCACTTTCTAAACTTCTCAAGCCCCAACTGTAAGCTGAAGCGGCATCGAAACTACAAGATCCCTAAACAACGGATTGCAAGTATACTGGCGGGTTTTCCCAACAACCGGTCGAAACCGTACTCGCGGACTTGGGAACCCTCACCCCAAGATTCGGCTCTTTGATATTGTTATCATCCCACAGCGATGCTGTTTAGAGTTTTTGGCTTACTGATTTGAGTTTGATATTTGATTAGGGTTGTGGAGATAAACTATTATTTACACAGAAATTATTGTGTTAGGATCGCTGGCGTGTTCAGAGGGCGTGAATAAACACTTCGCTCTTTTTGGTATTTAATCGGTTAAGGCTAGATACCGGTGCTCGATAATCTTGAGTGCGAGGATGCAATACCGGTCAGCTGACGACAGAAATCGATTGTGTAATGTGCTGTGTGCGTGTTTGTTTGTGAAAGACACAACAGTTTGTTATGGAAGTTCGGAGCCAAAAAGATCTCCTACGTCTCCCTCTTTACTGCAAGAAAGGTTATCCTAGAATATTTGGTTTCGATACAACTCCCATCGTACAACCTTCTTAGCTAGACTAACGCGTACAACCTCCCGGTTATACTTGCTAACTAAACTCCTAGACACCATAGCTAGGCAGCTTTTTACAGTCTTTTGAGAAAACTCACTCACTAACCGAGCAGGTTCGTGCAATGAGGACAACAATTAAGTTTCGTTCTTCACTTTGAGCTTCTCTGTTAAACCAGATTATCGAAGAACACTTCAACAGATTAAACCTTCGTTTGATGTGAATAGTATATTTTAGAGGTTTAGTTTTGAATACGTGAAATTTTAGCAAATGGAAACTTAGCTTAATGATGGTTAGGGTTTAGGCTTAAATACCTTGGAAGTATAATTGCTTGAATAGTATAATTGCTTCAATTCTTGCTACACGGGCAAACGTCTCGTCGTAGTCGATTCCTTCTTGTTGATTGTACCCCTTAGCTACAAGTCTAGCCTTGTTACGTATTACCACACCATCCTCGTCTTTCTTGTTTTAAATACCCATTTGGTTCCGATCACTATCTTGCCTTTTGGACGAGGAACTAAGTTCCTGACCTGGAGACGCTCGAACTGATTGATTTCCTCTTGTATAGCTACTATCCCGTCGGGTCACGTAGTGCATCTATTACTCTGATAGGTTCTGTTTGGCTCAAGAAACAAGTAAAATTACACTCGTTTGATATCGAACCTCTAGTCTTGACTCCTCCAGTGGGATCTCCTATTGTTTGATGTGTAGGATGACTTCGAATCCATTAAATTTCATGAGGTAGTGTAGTTTCATCCATTGCCGAACCCTCGTTAAGTGGGTACTCGATCTCAAAGTCAATAGTATTGCTAGCGGAAGTCGGTGAATCCTCTGTGTGTGCTACAGGGATCGAGTTATCCACGTCTGGGGTTGGAGCCGTTTGTTCAGGAGTAGGTTCGGATTCAGAAGTTGATGGACTAGAACTGTGTTCTGCATTGGGAAAGGGATCGTTGATTGTCCTGTTTTGGTTTCGAGAGATGTACTATGCTAAAAAAGTTGATCCAGATCAATTTCCTCTTGTGCTGGTTGACTGAAACATGTGGGGTTGCTGTGTCTACAGTCGTCAGCAGCATGTTGTTGGTCTTGTCCCAACCTTGCCTTGTCTGATCCTGGTTCTGAACGGAGGTGTTGAGAAGCGCCACTCGAGGACTCTTCTGATTCCATACGTGATTGAGTAGAATTGAGTGTTGTTGGTTCGAGTCTTGAGCTGCTTTGTCCAGAATTAATTTCTGGACCTTCATCGAAAGTGAGATTTGCACTTTCAATGGTCATTCTCCTGTCACGTAGATATACCCTATACGCTTTAGATTGCGCAGAGTAGCCCACAAAATTCCTTCATTAGCCTTTGGATCCAGCTTAGATTTGTCTTCTCGATCGTTGGCGACGAAGCATTTGCATCCAAAAATTCTCAAGTGGGCAATGTTGGATAATCTTTCGTTTATTAGTTCATAAGGCATCCTTCCAAACCTTAAATGAATGTTTGTACCATCACGTAGTATTCATTGCTTCAGCGCAGAGAAAATGAGGCAGTGAAGACTGTATCAGCATTGTTCGAGCAGCTTCCACTAGTGTACGGTTTCGTCTTTCTACGACCCCATTCTGTTGAGGAGTGTGGACAGCGTAGAACTGTTGAGTAATTCCTAGGGATTTGTAAAATTCACTGAGCAGTTGATTCTTGAATTCCGTTCCATTATCAGATCGAATTACTTTAACAATGCGCTGTAACAGGTTCTGTGATGTCCTAATAAGATTTGGAATATATTCAACAGTCTCTGATTTAATCCGTAAGAAACGGACCAAAGTATATCGTGAATAGTCATCTAGTGATGCTTTCTGTTCGCATTAGGCCGCACAGATCAATATGTAATAATTCTAGTGATGTTGAGTGGATGCTGTGTGTTTTGTAGGATGAGACGCCTTTTTCATTTTTCCTTTCTCACAAGCTGGGCACAGATGATCCTTTTGGTATTTCACTGGTGGAAGTCCATAGTAAGTTTGTTAGTCGACAACTTGTTGAGAGTTTTGAAATTAAGATGAGATAGCCGCTGGTGCCATAAGTTATTATGAACAGATGTTGCTTTGGAGATCAGGCAGATATTTGTCTTTGATCTGATGGTCCTAATGTCGATGGTGTACAAATTTGTTTTGCGAGTTCTAGTGAGAAGTTCTTCACCATTGGTACTGAGAATTTTGCATGTTGTCTTTTAAAACACAACGTGGAGTCCGATGCCATTGAACTATCCTATTGACAAGAGGTTGAGTGTCAGCCATTCAACATGAGAAACTTCCTTGATTGTCAGTCAATTGCATATTAGGTCTCATAACCAAGGATTCTGGCTCCATTGATGTTTCCAAAGCGCACCAGCCCACCTGATATATCAATGTAGTTGCTCAGCAGTTCCTTCTTCCCGGTCATGTGTGTAGACCAACCTGAATCTAGATACCACACATTTGGGGCCTGCAAAATTAAACTAGAGGATTTTAGGTACCCATTTAAAAATGGGTCCACCTCCGTTGTGCTTGTCAGTCTGTTTAGACTCTCTACCTACCCTAGATTTATCTCTGTCTGTGGAAGACACAGAGTCACTAATTGTCTCTAAGCCTTGCTTTTGGGTTTCGTCAGTCTTAAGCTTGGGAACCCATTTTTGCGCTAAAGTTTTCTTCGTCTAGTCTTAGAGATGCGCTTTGAGTCTTTTCAAGCTTTGCAGGTTTCTCGGATATTTGTTTTTGGTAGTTTTTTTTTCTTTAAAAATGTGTCATTAGAAGTAGTTTTGTGAACTTGTTTGTGAAAACGATCATGCATGGAAATTTTGGTTTTTGATTTAAGAGATGAGTTTTGCGATACATGACAAAATAGAGATGGTACAAAATTTTTAAAAGAAAACAATCAATAACAAGAGGATCGTTAAAATCGCAGGTCTCCTTCAAAATATCTTCTTTCTAATCCAGACCTGACCTTTCAGTGACCCTTTGATGGGTCCTAAAAATTTCAAAGTATTAGTGCAAGAAATTTTGTCATGCGAAATCAAGGTATATGAACATGAGTGTAGTCTTAATTTTTCTTTTAAGTGTGGAGATTTCCTCGAGAAGTTTCTGCCTTTCTTTCGAGAGTGGAGTGTAGATCATTGACTTTCTTTATGCAATCAGGCATATACCCTGCTGCATACTTAGCTGTCGATGTCTCACTCGTTGATTCTTCTGAGGTATCTTCCTCACTAGGACGGATATCCGACTCAGTTATTGCTCGACATTTTCTTTCTTTATAATTGTCATTTAATTCTGTATAATCAAATTATATCTGTGGCGCCCCATAACTCTAACTTACGTGGCTAATGTCAATATTAAATAATTAATACGCGAAAACATGGGTAAAATTTTTAATTTTATATAAAGGAATCCGTTCTGTACAAGTCGAAATATTGCTTCCAACCTAATTACATAGGATGGTTCCTAATCGCATCAAAAGGAATCCCAACTTCCGTCCCACGGGTCGCATTCATGTACACACCACCCTCAAAAGTCGTTGGAAGCTTCAAAAGATAGCCTTGCCGTTATAAGCGATCACGTACCGTGGTCGCGCGTACCTACAACACATAAAAACATGGGATAAGCTATAAAGCTCAGTAAGTAGGAATAATGCATGCCGTGCATGTGTCTCATTTGCAAAGGCATCCGCGCCAATGCATTCAGACCCCAATAGGATCAACCTAAATCTCATATCTCCAGGGCCCTCGACTGACTTACTATGCACCATTTTCAGAGCTCAATTCCAATAAGGACAATGGTCCAGCAGTCTACAAAGGGTGACGAACCATAAAATACCAGTCACGCATTTCGGCCCAATTCGCACAGGGATGCATGACGGCCCGCCATTCGGCCCAATGGGTACTTGCTGTTCCGCGGACGCTCACGCTGGTAGCCCACTTCGGGGTCGCCAACACCAGAGATACCCTCAGTTTCGCTGCCACCCTCGAATCGCCTCCTCCAGGTCGCACCTACCACTATTCAGGGCATTATGCCCAAATAATAAAAATATATCCGACGACGTACCGGGTCGTCATGGTGTTATAGAAGCAGTCCCGACTCAACTCTGAGTCGACATCAGATGCCTATATCGGCAAATATCCATCGCTTTCAAGCGACATTATATCATGCATACTCTCATCTCACAATTCTCGTGCATACCGTGTATGCATGTGTTCATGTTCATGTTCATGTAAACAATACTGAAATGCATGCTATATCATCATATATAGCAAATAATTCACATAATCTCATATAAGCAGATAGCCACGTAATTCATGTTAGTACAAACAATTTATGTGTTGTAGTTGAAATTCCCACTTACCTGTCATCCGGGAATTATTTGCTACTGATTCGGCGAAATTCCTAATTTTCGTCCCTAAGCATAAAATTTCAATGTCAGTATATTATATAATTTGTTATACTGTAAATTCTCGAGCTCCCTAGGTGTTACAATATTAGACCTAGAACAGTATTAAATAATTATTTTACAAGGATTTCGTTAAATAGATTCATCCCTCAAAATTCGCGAACTAGCTTGGACATGTATTTCAATTCGCACAATTCCTAGTACGTGAAGCTAGGGTTCGCCAATTTTAACCCGTGAAGTCCTCCATACAATTCGTCAAGTTTGCCCCTTTTTAATTCGTGACTTATTGGAGTTCGAGAACTTTGTGTGTGGCCCGTGAACTATTTTGTAGTTTTTCAATTCGTGAAATGAATTTCTTATCCTATGAATTCGTGAAGCTCTATTATCTTATTCCCTTATAAACTAGCTTATAACATTATTTTATTCCGTTAATTTGTTAGTCTCCCATATGCACAAGTCCAACATTATTTAGTTTGTTGCCTAGTGTCATATAATTCGTAAGTCTAGTGTCCCTATTATTCCGTTCTATAACATAGATTATATTATTTCTTTATTCCTTTATAATTCCTGAAGTACAATGTCTAACATACAATTCGCTAAGTTTGCTTATTGATTCGCCAAACTTACACAAGGTGTGATACTGAATATCTCGTATTTACGCTTCGCGAAGTCCATTCTCGTAAAGTTTTTATTTTAATTTATTACTTAAAGTCCACCTAATCGCCAAGTAAATACCTCTCAATTCGTGAAGTTTCCCTTTTGCGGCTTCACACACAAAACACTTTTAACACTTATAACATTTTAACACTCTCGATCAAAAACCCCATTTCCCTTAAGAACAGCAGGAATACTATAAGGACTTTAACCATTCTAAACCCTTAAAAGTCAACCTCTATAATTCCTAAGGAAATGATATTTTGGAATCTACTTCTTAAAACATGCTACTAACTAAATGGAAACTTACCTGCTTCAAACTTCATAAAAAGTGATTATACGGGTCTTATATATTTTCAAACCCTTGAAGATTAAACTTGTATAAGCCCTCAACATAGATGTAACTTCCCGTACCTAGTTCTACTTAAAATATGTTAAATAATAATTTAAAACATGAATATCATGGATGAAAATCCGTACCTTTCCTTACTTGGTATGGTTACTGTTTGAGTTGCCCTTTTTTTATGCCTAAATTCTCAAGGGTTACGATATGAGTTATTAATCTCCTTCGTTCCTTATCTGGTGTTTGCTTGTTCTACTAACCAAATGATGTCATCTCTTTACTTTAATAATGCTTATCCTAACTTATATGTAATAACTATTATGATAATATTAGATATGTTTCCCCATGACTAAGTAATCGAGCCACATGATAGCTCGAATTCTTATGTTTCTAATTAACTATAATAATTATTACTATGTATATCTACTCATAGCCAAGAATCGGACCTATTTATTTAGGTTTCTAAGTCTTAAAATCCGTTCTAATATCTTCTTTGAAATTTATTCAACTAGGTTAGAATTTCATAATAACATAATTAAATAACACGTAATATGCAGTCACGTAGACATAAAACATGCATGCAAATTTATTGGCCAACTTACTCGTGGGACCCGGGTATTACATCCTCCCCCTTAAAAGGGATTTCGTCCCCGAAATCAGGCAGGGAGAAACAATTTAGGGTCACGGTTCCTCATATCATCTTCCCGTTCCCATGTCGCTTCTTCTATCGACTGATTCTGCCATAACACTTTTACTAACGGAATTTCTTTATTTCTTAAGCGCTTCACTTCATACATTAATATTTCCACTGGCTTTTCCTCGTAGCTCAAATCTGGCTTGAGTTGTTGGTGAAGAGCTTCATTATTCAGTACATGACTAGGATAGGCGATGTACTTTCGCAGCGTTGATATATGAAAGACGTCGTGAACTTGATCTAATGAACTTGGAAGTTCTAGTTGATAAGCTACTTCGTCGACTTTTCTAATAATTCGGAACGGTCCTATATAACGCGGACTTAATTTGCCCTTTTTCCCAAATCGCTTCACGCCTTTCATTGGGGACACTTTTAGGAATACATAATCTTCTGGTTCAAATTCCAGTGGTCTACGCCTTTGGTCCGCGTAGCTTTTCTGTCTACTTTGGGCTGTTTTCATCCTTTCTCATATTTGAGCAATGGCTTCTGTCATTTCTTGTACTATATCAGGGCCTAGTATTGCTCGTTCTCCGACTTCATCCCATTGAATTGGAGATCTGCACTTGCGTCCGTATAACGCTTCATATGGAGCCATTCCGATCGTTGCATGAAAACTGTTGTTGTATGTGAATTCAATCAATGGAATATATCGGCTCCAATTCCCTTTAAAATCGAGTACGCACGCCCTTAACATATCTTCCAATGTCTGGATTGTTCGTTCTGACTGCCCGTCGGTTTGGGGATGATAGGAAGTACTGAAAGAAAGTTTGGTTCCCATTGCTTTCTGTAGGCTCACCCAGAATTTAGATAGGAACCTCGAATCACGGTCGGAAATGATTGAAATTGGAACTCCGTGGAGTCGAACTATTTCTTGCACATATAATTCTGCGTATCGCTCCAATGAGAATGTCGAGTTGATCGGCAAAAAGTGGGCAGATTTGGTCAATCGATCAATGATTACCCAAATAGCGTCGTGGCCTTTCACTGTTTTCGGCAAGCAGACGACGAAGTCCATTGTGATGTGTCCCATTTCCACTCAGGTACTGGCAGAGATTGCAAAGTTCCTGCCGGTCGTTGGTGCTCTGCCTTTATCTGCTGACATGTTAGACATTGACTAACGAAGGTCGCTATTTCTCTTTTCATCCCTGGCCACCAATAATTGGTTCGTAAGTCCCTGTACATCTTTGTCGCTCCTGGGTGAATTGAGTAAACCGTGGCATGCACTTCCTTCATAATCATCTTTCGAAGCTCCGTGTCATTAGGAATGTATATTCGATTCCTATAGTACAAGCTTCCGTCTTCTCGTATTTCGTAGTCTGGTGGCCTTTGTTCTACTTGAGTTTCCTTGAGCTTTAAATATAATTCGTCGTTCTGTTGTGCTTTCGTTATTTGCTCCATCAATGTTGGTCGAAGAGTTAACGCTGCTAGCCTCGTTTCTATTTCGCCCATTGGTATAATTTCCACTCCGAGTCGCTGTAACTCGGTACTCGCGGTTTTTCGGCTTAAAGCATCTGCTACTACATTGGCTTTTCCTGGGAGACAGCTAATTACACAGTCATAATTCTTAACAAATTCTAGCCACCGTCGTTGTCTCATATTTAACTCCTTCTGAGTGAAGAAGTATTTTAAGCTCTTGTGGTCTGTAAAAATTTCGCAGCGTTCACCGTACAGATGATGTCTCCAGATCTTCAGAGCAAACACAACTGCTGCGAGTTCCAGATCGTGTGTTGGATAATTCTTCTCGTAATCCTTTAGTTGTCGCGAGGCGTACGCAACAACCTTTCCGTTTTGCATTAAAACGCATCCCAGCCCATTCTTCGATGCATCACTATATATGGAAAATCCTCATGTTCCTGTGGGTATCGTCAGGACTGGGGCCGAAGTGAGTCGTCTTTTTAATTCTTGAAAGCTTCGCTCGCACTCATCACCCAATGGAATGGAGTATCCTTCCTAGTCAGCTTCGTCAACATTGATGCGATCTTCGAGAAGTCTTTAATAAATTTTCTATAGATCCAGCTAGTCCAAGAAAGCTTCGTACCTCAGTTACATTCGTCGGTTGGGGCCAATTAATGATAGCTTCTATCTTGCTCGGGTCTACTGAAATTCCTGCTCCCGAAATAATATGTCCAAGAAACGCGACTTGATCTAGCCAAAACTCGCATTTCTTGAACTTAGCATACAATTGCTTCTGGCGTAGTATCTCAAGGATGATATTCAAATGTTGCTCATGCTCCTTCCTCGTCTTTGAATAAATAAGGATGTCATCGATGAATACGATGACGAACTTATCCAGTAATGGCTTAAATTGCGGTTCATCAGGTCCATGAATGCTGTCGGTGCGTTAGTCAGTCCAAAAGGCATGACTAAAAATTCGTAGTGCCCATATCGGGTGCTGAAGGCCGTTTTAGGAGTATCTGCTTCGCGAATTTTCAGCTGATGATATCCTGACCTCAGATCTATCTTAGAAATCATTGCAGCTCCTTGTAACTGGTCGAATAGATCATCAATTCTGGGAAGGGGATACTTGTTCTTGATTGTGATCTTATATAATTCTCTGTAATCGATGCATAGCCGCATTGATCCATCTTTCTTTTTGACAAATAGAACCGGTGCTCCCCAGGGTGAAAAGCTTGGCTGAATGAATCCCTTCTGCAGCAACTCGTCCAATTGTTCTCTCAGTTCTTTCATTTCTGTTGGAGCTAAACGATATGGAGCTTTTGAGATAGGTGCAGCTCCGGGTACTAAATCAATCGTGAACTGAATTTCACGATCAGGGGGAAGTCCTGGTAAATCTTCTGGGAAAACGTCGGGGAATTCTCGTACCACTGAAACCTCTTCTAGCTTCGGGATTTGACGCTCTTCTGATGTTATGGTGAAAATGAGGTAGACTTCACATCCTGCCTTGATTAGCCGTTGTGCTTTTATCGCCGAAATTTTGGAAATCCTATTGCTCTTACTGGTTCCCGTAAAGACGAATGGTTCGTTTCTCTCGTGACTATCTTATGATTACAATCAATCACGGCTCCATACTTAGACAGCCAGTCCATTCCTAGGATTACCTCATAGTCGTTCATAGGGATAACTATAAGCTCTACAAGTAATTCTCTATCGTTAACTAGCACTGGGCAATCTCGTGAGACTAATCTAGTTTGGGTTGAAGCCCCATGCGGAATTATTACATTATATTCGCAATCGGACTGTTGAGGCGTAATCCCGAGTCTTGCAACGTACTTAGATGATGCAAATGAATGTGTGGCACCTGAATCTATTAGTATGCATGTCGGGATATGATGGATAGATAGGGTACCTGCTACTACCGATGGGTCTGTCTCCGCTTCTTCTGATGTTATCGTATAAACTCTGGCAGGTAAGGTTGGTGTTCTGGCCTGTCCAGTCGTTTGATTCCCAGATGCTTTTCCAGGGCATGCTCTTGCAAAATGGCCTGACTTGCCACACCTAAAGCAGCTGGCATTCTCTGAGAAGCAAATGCCTGTATGTCGTCGAGTGCACTTCGGGCAGATTGGTGCTATTGGGGGTCTCCCCTGATTCGGGTTAAACTGCTGAGGCAGTCCAGCTTTGTTCTGAAAATTAGGCCTTGGGCCCTTTGAGACAAATTGCTTCTTTTGACTTTCTCCACTCCACTGTGGCCCTTGTACGAACTTCCGTTTTACATCTTGGGCTCGAATGATTCTGATTCTGCTTGCTCAGCCACTAAAGCACGTTCAACAACTTGAGCATATGTAGCTCCTTGAAGCCCGGCCATATTTACGTCTCGATAGAGTTCCGGTTTCAAGCCTTCCAGAAAGCGTTCAACTTTTAATGCATCCGTGCTCACCATATGAGCTGCAAACCTGGACAGCTGTTCGAATTTCCGGATGTACTCCGCCACTGTCATCGGGCCCTGGCGTAAGTTAATGAACTCGTTCATTCGTTGGGCCCGTACTGGAGCGGTGAAGTACTTACTCCTGAATAGTTCTTTGAAACAATCCCAACTCATTATAAGAGGGTCTTCGATGGCTAAGATTGTGTCCCACCAGTGACCTGCACTCCCTCGCAACAAGAATGCAGCGCATAGGACCTTTTCTTCTTCAGGAATTCTGCTATACTGGAACATGCTCTCTAAGTTCCTTTGCCAGTCTTCCGCCGAAGTTGGTCAATCGCATCTTCGAAAGTTGGAGGATTTAACTTTCGAAATCTTTCTCCTACTATCTCTATTCTTTCAGCTTGAGAAAGCCCACTGCTTTGTTGTCCGTCAGTGTTCCGCTGCTGAATTAATTCTTGAATCTGTGCGGACTGCTGGCGCACTAATTCGGTAAGTTGGATAATCGCCGTGTCGCGATTATCAGTTGGTATCTCGGGTTCCTTGCCCCGATTGGAACTCCCACTGCTATCACCTCTTGTTCTACCCATTCTTATTTACCCTGATAGTCCCTACAGCCAATAAATTATGCAACACAAACAAGAATTCACAATAGTAGAAACTTACTAGCAAGGCCGCTTCCGTACTTTTGAGTGTGTGTACATGAACAGTCTACAGAAACTTCAACCGAAGCTCTGATACCACCTGTGGCGCCCCACCATTTACTTACCAATTCTAACTCTAACTTACGTGGCTAATGTCAGTATTAAATAATTAATACGCGAAAACGTGGGTAAAATTTTTCCTTTTATATAACGGAATCCGTTCTGTACAAGTCAAAATATTGCTTCCAACCTAATTACATAGGATGGTTCCTAATCGCATCAAAAGGAATCCTAACTTCCGTCCCACGGGTCGCATTCATGTACACACCACCCTCAAAAGTCGTTGGAAGCTTCAAAAGATAGCCTTGCCGTTATAAGCGATCACGTACCGTGGTCGCGCGTACCTAAACACATAAAAACATGGGATGAGCTATAAAGCTCAGTAAGTAGGAATAATGCATGCCGTGCATGTGTCTCATTTGCAAAGGCATCCGCGCCAATGCATTCAGACCCCAATAGGATCAACCTAAATCTCATATCTCTCAGGGCCCTCGACTGACTTACTATGCACCATTTTCAGAGCTCAATTCCAATAAGGACAATGGTCCAGCAATTCACAAAGGGTGACGAACCATAAAATACCAGTCACGCATTTCGGCCCAATTTGCACTGGGATGCATAACGGCCCGCCATTCGGCCCAATGGGTACTTGCTGTTCCGCGGACGCTCACGCTGGTGGCCCACTTCGAGGTCGCCAACACCAGAGATACCCTCAGTGTCGCTGCCACCCTCGAATCGCCTCCTCCAGGTCGCACCTACTGTAGTGACCCTAGCCATCGCTACCATTTTTAGCCTTGTCTTACATGCCTAACACGTATTTAGTTAGAAAATACGAAAATGCGAAGTAAATTTTTCCTTTTTCATAAAGGGACTTCGTTGCTTTACATGTCAATGCTTCCAAACTTTCTAATTACATTCGAGTTTTATCTACATGTGTCGTGTATATTTGTGCAGCAAAAGATCCTATGCGCCTGGCCTCACAGGTCATCATCCACGTACACACCACCCCCCCAAAGTCGTTCGGAAGCTTTCAAAAGAACGCCTTGCTAGCTAGGTGGTCACGTACCGTGATCGGAAGAACCTACCACACGTAAAACGTGGGATGAGCTTATATAGCCCAGTAAGTGAAAATTTATGCATGCGGTGCCCGTGTCACCACTTGCTGAGGCATATGGGCCAATGTTCACTATTCCTCACAAAATTGTGTCATGTCTTGTGTTGTAGGGTCCCTAATACACGTCTTGTCTTGCACTGTGTCTTGTCTTGTAGGGCCCTCGGCTAATTCTTGCTACGAGGGCATTTGCCCGATTTACACGTCTTGTCTTGTTACGTGTCTTGTCTTGACATCGGTGACATAGAAAGTCACCTCGTAGCGTTAGAAGAGCCGTATTACACGTCTTGTCTTGTACGTGTCTTGACATATTAATATTAGTAACTATTTATCGCGCCTCGGCGATCATGCATATCTCATGTCATGTCATAAAACTCTCGTGAGACTCGTGTATGCTCGTGAAATGCATGTATGAAATGCCCAATGACTTGTCATGCCATGTCATGTAATGTGCAGTTCATGTCATGTACTGAATCACATAAAATCATAGAAGCACATAGTCACGTAAATAATGCGCACATAATTCTATGTGTTGTAGTTGAAAAGTCCCACTTACCTGGCGTCCGTATATAGTTAGCAAGTGGTCTTGCGAAATGATTAATCCTTGACCCTAAGCATGAAATTATAATGTCAGTACTCTATCGAAATTACTTGACAAGGTAAAGTCTCGAATTTCCTAAATGTCGATATATTATTTTTAACATTGCCTAAAAAAAATAATTATTTAGAAAGAGTTCGCTAACGCTGGTTTGTGAAAGTTCGAGGCTCGTGTAATATACTTAATCCGTGAATTAATCTTAGACTTAAAATTCGTGACATCAGAGTGGTCTGTGAAATTCCTATTTCGCATAGTTCGTGAAATTCCTGACATACTTCGAAAGTCGTGACTTGCTAAATTCGTGAAATGTTTACTCTATAGTTTGCGATTTTCATAGAGTTCGTGAACCCCAATGATTCGCGAAACTCGCCTCATGATTGGTGATCCGTGGCTTGACCTAATTCGTGAAATATCTGGCTCATCGGTGTTTCGCGAACTCACACATAAAACATACACTTTCGCGAATTCTATTTATAACATCTTCTCTCAACTCGCGGAATATACTACCTCACACACAATTCGTATTTAGGGTTCGTGAACCTCTCTTAATTCGCCAAATATAGTTCGTGAAAGTCTTTACATTACGTACTATTCGCTAAACACTCGTACAATTCGCGAAATAAAGTTCTTGATTCCTAGTTCGCGAATTCTTTCCTAGTTCGCGAAATTTATGAGCTCGCCAAACTCATTTTTTTGCTTGATTCGTGAAATCTCTCGATTCGCGAAACTTGCTCGATTCGTAGAACGTCTGCCTACTTTGCGAAATACCCTTTTTGAATCCGCCAACTAGCTCGAGTTCGCGATCCTCGCTCCCCAAGAACCCGCGAACTATAATTCGCGAAACACACCAATTCGCCATCCTAGCTTTGCATGGATTTGCCAACGTGACGGTTCGCCAATCTTGATGGATTAGCGAAACTCGTTGAGTTCGCAAAACTCTCGACCCGTGAAGTGTCACAATTCGCGAAGATCTTTTCTCTAATTCGCGAACTACAATTGTAACTAAGGATTCGCGATCTTCTTAATTCGCGAAATTCAGTGCATGGAGGGCTTAGGGTTCGCGACATTTGTTGGACCCGCCAAATCCTCATTTCGCAAATTCACGCCCGTGAAATTACTTGAGTTCGCGAACCTCGTGTCACTTACGGTTCGCGATCCCGAGTTCGCAAAGTTCACACTTCACGAACTCGCCTATACTAAAACACTTCCTAATTCGCGGAACACTAACTTTAAAGATCAAAGGTTACTTTTTCTTCAAGAATTCCTTATGCATCGAATGAACTCAAAATCTTAGGAACTTGAGCTTAATAATAATATGGCCTAAGTAGATTCCCGGGTGCTACCCTCCTAGGTATATTAAATTCGAAACCTAGAGCTTAAAATCGTAACAAAATTACACCCTCGGGGTTAAGATTTGCATAAACCCTAATAGATGGTGTTTCGTGTTTATAAGTCTTAAGATACCCTATTATTTCACTAAAACGAAAAATCATGTTTAGGAATTATACCTCATCCAAGCTTCTTCACCTCGTCCTTGAATTTCCTTTCTTCTTCTTCTTTGTTTCGAAGGCTTTTAGCTTTTTTTTTTTAATGAAGGGGTTTTGTAAAATGAAAAGGTTCGATAGGTTTCCCATTCGTTAAGATGGGTTTAAGGAGTAAGAGGTAGATATTTTAGCAAATGGATAGGTGATGGGAATTTTCTAGGCGTGGGTTTCCCATAATTTAAGGAAACCTTGTCTCCAATGCTTATCACAAATAAATTGGGCCAAGATTGAGACTCTACTTGGCTTCTTTAGTTTAGATATTATCTTGGACCTTAGTTTGGATTTAAATCTAGTCTAATTACAATTATTGACCAATTTCCATCCTACTACTTTTATTATCCTTTTCTATTCTCACTAATATCATCATAAATACTATTTCCCTTACTCTTTATTTCGAAAAATCCCTAGTAAACTAGGTACCACACGGTCACATATTTAATGTGCATAAAATTCATATAAAATCACATAAGCACGTATTAATACATGAAATAAAAAAGATCACGTAAGCATGAAATTAGCATACCATTATACACTAAATCGCATAGGCACATAATTGCATGCACAAAATTCATGACGTCGTGCGGACATGCAGTAATCCCTGAAGTTCATGTAGGTCACATAAAACACATAATATGCCCACGAATTTATTGGACGGCCTAAGTTACGGGACTCGGGTATTACACCTACCGCTATTCAGGGCATTATGCCCAAATAATAAAAATATATCCGACGACGTACCGGGTCGTCATGGTGTTATAGAAGCAGTCCTGACTCAACTGTGAGTCGACATCAGATGCCTATATCGGCAAATATCCATCGCTTTCAAGCGACATTATATCATGCATACTCTCATCTCACAATTCTCGTGCATGCCGTGTATGCATGTGTTCATGTTCATGTAAACAATACTGAAATGCATGCTATATCATCATATATAGCAAATAATTCACATAATCTCATATAAGCAGATAGCCACGTAATTCATGTTAGTACAAACAATTTATGTGTTGTAGTTGAAATTCCCACTTACCTGTCATCCGGGAATTATTTGCTACTGATTCGGCGAAATTCCTAATTTTCGTCCCAAAGCATAAAATTTCAATGTCAGTATATTATATAATTTGTTATACTGTAAATTCCCGAGCTCCCTAGGTGTTACAATATTAGACCTAGAACAGTATTAAATAATTATTTTACAAGGATTTCGTTAAATTGATTCATCCCTCAAAATTCGCGAACTACCTTGGACCTTTATTTCAATTCGCAAAATTCCTAGTACGTGAAGCTAGGGTTCGCCAATTTTAACCCGTGAAGTCCTTCTCCATACAATTCGTGAAGTTTGCCCCTTTTTAATTCGTGACTTATTGGAGTTCGAGAACTTTGTGTGCGGCCCGTGAACTATTTTGTAGTTTTTCAATTCGTGTAATGAATTTCTTATCCTGTGAATTCGTGAAGCTCTATTATCTTATTCCCTTATAAAGTAGCTTATAACATTATTTTATTCCGTTAATTTGTAAGTCTCTCATATGCACAAGTCCAACATTATTTAGTTTGTTGCCTAGTGTCATATAATTCGTAAGTCTAGTGTCCCTATTATTCCGTTCTATAACATAGATTATATTATTTCTTTATTCCTTTATAATTCGTAGATTGCTTATTGATTCGCCAAACTTACACAAGGTGTGATACTGAATATCTCGTATTTACGCTTCGCGAAGTCCATTCTTAGCTCGTAAAGTTTTTATTTTAATTTATTACTTAAAGTCCACCTAATCGCCAAGTAAATACCTCTCAATTCGTGAAGTTTCCCTTTCGCGGCTTCACACACAAAACACTTTTAACACTTATAACATTTTAACACTTTCGATCAAAAACCCCATTTCCCTTAAGAACAGTAGGAATACTATAAGGACTTTAACCATTCTAAACCCTTAAAAGTCAACCTCTATAATTCCTAAGGAAATGATATTTTGGAATCTACTTCTTAAAACATGCTACTAACTAAATGGAAACTTACCTGCTTCAAACTTCATAAAAAGTGATTATACGGGTCTTATATATTTTCAAACCCTTGAAGATTAAACTTGTATAAGCCCTCAACATAGATGTAACTTCCCGTACCTAGTTCTACTTATAATATGTTAAATAATAATTTAAAACATGAATATCATGGATGAAAATCCGTACCTTTCCTTACTTGGTATGGTTACTGTTTGAGTTGCCCTTTTTTTTTATGCCTGGTTACTTACGATATGAGTTATTAATCTCCTTCGTTCCTTATCTGGTGTTTGCTTGTTCTACTAACCAAATGATGTCATCTCTTTACTTTAATAATGCTTATCCTAACTTATATGTAATAACTATTATGATAATATTAGATATGTTTCCCCATGACTAAGTAATCGAGCCACATGATAGCTCGAATTCTTATGTTTCTAATTAACTATAATAATTATTACTATGTATATCTCCTCATAGCCAAGAATCGGACCTATTTATTTAGGTTTCTAAGTCTTAAAATCCGTTCTAATATCTTCTTTGAAATTTATTCAACTAAGCTAGAATTTCATAATAACATAATTAAATAACACGTAACATGCAACCACGTAGACATAAAACATGCATGCAAATTTATTGGCCAACTTACTCGTGGGACTCGGGTATTACAATATCTCAGCTTTCTTGTTTGTCTCATCCTTTCCTTGTAAGGTTTCGGATTGACTGACAAAAGGCATGTTCTGTCGTACAACCTAACCGCGTGTATTTGACATCATATACATATGGTGCATTTTCTATGCCTTGTCTTAACATGCATGGGTTTTCAAAACAAAGTCCTTTGTGAGGATTATAGAAATCTATGCTTGCAGGTTTGTTCAAGAAAATGGTCTGCTCTGACTGATCTCATCGGGTTAAAAGGTTCTCCGGTTTTTAATCATGGAGTACAATCTTTCCCTTTCGTTACAGAGTAAGTCATATTTTGCTGAGGCGTCTATTGCTTTATCTTTATGGGACCTCATTTCTACGGCTAACTCCTTGGCTTTAGTCTTAGATTTTAGCACTTGAGCTTCTAGCTTTGCAACTTTCTCATTCTCAACAGCTACACGAGTTTTCTCACATGCATGCTCATATCTAAACTTATCTAGAACTTCCAGATTGTTCTCTACATTAGCCTCTAATTCTCCAATTTCCTTTTTACCCTGTTTGCTTGATTTATATAGAGTCAAGACCATATCTGCTTCGCTTAATTCATATTTCATTTTAAGTAATGAACATAGTCTGCTTCGCTTACCTCAACCATATCTGAGTTGTCGGCGGTTTCCTTCTCTGACTCACTCCCTTCAGCTTCAGTTCCATCTTCTTCATCATCGAGTCTGGCCATTAACGCCATGTTTTCTTCCTCGCTGTCTTAGGTGTCGTCAAGCCAATGATCCTGTTCAGCCATTAAGACCATTCCCTTCTCATTCTGCTTGGCCAATTGAACTTTTCTACGATAATAAGTGACGTTCTTTTTATTTGGCAATTTGCTTTCTCTGGCAAAATGTCCAGTTTTTCCACAATGAAGCATTTTTCGGCATGCGGTTTTAGGAGTTTGTTCTTCATCTTGATCCTTTCCCTTTGAATTGGAAAAAGTTCTTTGACGGTTGGATGAGGATCCAGGTTTCTTAAGTATTTCTTCTGTACGAAGTTTGAGACCAATGCGAGTTGTTTTGCAAGTTCCTTGAGTGTGATCTCTCCTTCCCAATGTTTTGTGAGGTCCTTGAGTTCTCCATCAGATTCTGAATTGCCTCCCTCCCGAGCTTGAGATAATTGGATGATCTCCTTGTCTTTTGATTGCTTTCTGGATGATTGTTCAGACATGAGTGCGAGTGTGTCGCTTCCCACTGGCCTAGCTTTCTCCCTTCTTTTTTCCACGTAATTGGAGTGTTGATTGAGATGGTCGAATAAGGTGTGGATACTGACCTTGGTCAGATCGTTCATTTGTCTCATCATGATTGTTGTTGCTTCCCATTCTGGATGAAGAGATCCAAGGAACTTGATGTTAATTGCCATTACATTTTTCGTAGTTCCATTCATTTTTAGTTCATTTAGGAGGACAAGGAATAGATGGAATGTTTCTTGAAGAGTTTCTCCTTTGTTAGCTTGAAAGCGATCGTAGGATATAAGAGTGTTTTCCATTCTTGCCATTGTGTTCACCTCCATTCCCTACATCATAATCTGTAGGGCATGCCACATTTCCTTTGCACTTTCACCACATTCGAGTTGCATCAGAATGTCGTTGGAAATGGCTTGCATCATGTATGATTTGTGACTTTATCGGCCTTAATTCGTAGCTTTTCTTCGTCATTGCATTGGTCGTGACTCTTCAAGATGCTCTATGCTTCTCTTGTAGGAGTGGTTGTGGTAGTGGTTGGGATTAGGGTCCAGTACTGCTTAGGTCAATTGTAAATAGATTACAGCAGGTTATCTGAATTGTCCTTGCTCTCGATGAAGTTAATGAATCTTCTCTTCCAGACTGCATACTCTCCAAGTCTGATGATGGGAGGTCTAACATCATTTCCCATGCAAACGAGTCCATTTCTTGTGTTTCGAATATGATCGTTAACGTGTAATGTGAGGAAAGGTTTATTGAAATCAAAAGTTGGGTCAAAATTAAATTGTCAGAATTTGTCTTTTGACTTTAGAATTTGGTTCGTGAATTTGGACAAGGATGTGAATTCGCAAATTAAGGATTTGTATCTAGTTTGCGAATTGGAATGAGAGAGTTTTGTTATGCGAATTGGTAATATATGTAGGTCAGTCTGAATGCGTAAAACATGATCAAGTTCGTGAAATGATACGGGTTCGTGCAATTGGTTCGCCAAGTTCAATCCGCAGATTTAAAGTTCGCGAAGAGAAGGATCGCGAGTTGACTTGAGAGGCTGATTCACAGAAATGACCGAGTTCGCGAATTGAGTACTGAATTCGTGAAATTGTCCAGATTTGGGAAATTCTCCGGGTTCGCGAAGTGAAGATGGATTCGCGAATTGACCTGATGAGCTGATTTGCAGAAGATGAGTGGCTCACGAAGTTGATGATTCGCGAAATTATCCGGGTTGGCAAAGTTAACTGGAGTTCGCAAAGTGATATGAGCTCGCGAAGTGGGGACTGGATTCGTGAAGTGTGAATTTGAAGCTGAGGCGTTGATCTTTGAAAAGCTAACGGCTCGTGAACTTCGAACCCGCAAAATGGTACTTCGCGAAGTGTGACGATGCGCGAACCTTAGAATTTGCCAACCAAGGAGTGCGGACTTGATTCGCAAAGTAGCCTTGTGAGAGTAAAGACCAGTGAAATAGGTAGAAATCCTTGAGTTCGTGAACCTAAAACCCTAATACAGCGCCGTTCGCTAACTTAGAAACAGAATGAAGAACATTGCATTAAATGCTCATTACCCGAAATGGGCATTGTCCGCTCTTCGTTGCAGTTCACGCTGAGCCATAAGCTTTTTCCTCTTTAAGCTTGGCTTCACTTGGACTTGGCTCCTCCTTGCCGCCTTGCATTAATTGTTCTGTCAGAAGTCTTCAGCATCCCGCGCCTTGAATATTTTGAATCTTTGTCTATATGGCCGGGTCCGGTATCCGCATTCCGGTCTTCGACGATCTTCCGGTAGCACTCTTGATCCGGTTGCTGAGCGCGCATGTTGAACTCCTGACTGGTATTCGATTTCGTCTTTGTCTAACCGGTATACTCAGTGGAGTTTAGGCTATCACAAAAACTGTTAATCTGAAATAAATTCACGATCTCTAACATATTGATATGTGATCGAACGGATTGAGTAATAAATTAAAACTATTACGAACTATTATACGCTCAATAGGCAAGTGTACTTATCGATAGTAGTACTAAACGGTAAGTATTCGAGTATCGAACCAAATGAAGTATCTACTTTAAAAAAACCGTCGTTTAAATATCCTAGTAAATATTTTTGGTTTGAGACAAATATAAAGAATGATAAACTAAATAAACAATAAAAAAAATAAAAATCTGATAAAATAGTTATAACGGGTTGGAACGACTTTATAAAAGCAAAGTTTTTGAGACTTCGAATCCCCCTAGCTCGACCGAAGCAAATATATATTATACATGAACATTATTATTATTAGACCGTGGAGATTCCTATAACATGCATACGAGTCTCTATAGCTGACGAAACTGCGCCTTACTATAAAATAATCGGAAACAACTAATCTACGAATTAAGGAGCCGGGCAAGCTTCCCTAACTACTTAACCGAAGACCGCATTAAAATACGATAAATCTCTCTATTAGATTTGACTCTAATCCGACGGGGTAGTTCAACCTATCTCTAGCGATGAATTTATTCCGCTTGTTTACGAGTGGTTTAATCGTTAGCCCCTCTCTCGAGCGTAACTTGCGATTACTCAAAAAATATCTTTATCACATAGACATAATCAAAATAAATAATTCGTAAACGAGTCATAATAATAGCATAACATCAATATTTCGAAATATAGGTTCGAATTCGCTAGGGTTCATCTAATCTCAAATACTACGGGATTTAGCTACTCATTGGATGAATTAAACACAACGAAGAACGATTGTAACACAGAGAAAACATCGTATCTTCCATGAAATTGGCCGAGCAGATCCTTATTCTTCGGTGAGGGAATTTATCGAACGAGTTGTGAGCGAGCTTGGAACTTAGAGGAGTGTGCTTTGATGGCTTACCCTTTGCACTGCCGTGAGTTGCTTTCTTCAACTATGTAAGTGACTTGACTTTTTGGTGTGAGGTAAGCAAAAGACGTGAATGAAGTGGAAGGTGGAAGCTTGAGGTGTGTGCTTGGGGTTGTATGTGAGCAAACGAAGGTTCAGAGTGAAAGTTTCTTTTTCTTTCCCCCTGAGGCTCCTTGTTGGTCCTCACTGCCGTGTGTGATAAGGAGAAGAGCAGCTGCGTGAGGTGGGTGCTTAATGTCGTTGAGGAGCAGAAAGTTATGTGGGTTTTTGAGAGGTGTGAGAGGTTCGATGGCCGCCCCCCTCCTTAGCTCTGCCAGTGAGTTATATATAAATTAGAGCAAATTGTGTAGTTGATTCCTTGCCCGTGTGAAAGAGGTCGCCTGGAAACATGTCGCTCCTTTTCATCCTTTTTGCCTATTTATTGTTTCAAGGAAAGTGATTACATCATCCGCAATTTCTGCACTCATGTCACGTTAATGTTCTGAAATATCAGCCAATTTGCATAGTTTTCCCAAATTTCGCCATAATTAGGCATAAACCCCCCAAAAACTCAAATACTATGCCCAACAATAATAAAAATATAAACATATATAATCATGTTTATCAATATGGCTCCGTTTGTCACTTGTGAGGTTTAGAATATAAGCTATAGGCTCCTTTTGGTATGATGATTTTGACGATTAAAAGCAAAAAAGTTTTAACTATGAAAGCGTTCCGATGACATTTGCTTTAGTACCTAGATCTTCTGATGGTATAGACGAGATGGTATTATCAGTGGCATCGAACTTCTTGCGGTAAGGTCATAAGCCAAACAAGCCTTTCTTCAGTGTCATTCAATTTCTTAGGGTTAATTTGTCGCTGTGATCTCAAGTTTATCGGCAGGATGATGTGTTTAAAAATCGTCATGGTGAGTAAATTATTGAGGGTATAATTACTCGCAACTCCACTAAGATGGTTACTACTATACTATAACTACACCGAGATATAGAAGCATGTTATGTTATATTATATCAGTCATCTTAACCTTATGCTAGAGCTTGTTGTTGCTGAATATCTCGAGACCGTTTTTGGCACCATGGTATATGAGTGCTTTTCTTTGGGTTGATTTACTAAAGAAATCTGACCCGAGGATATCTACCTATGTTTCATTTAGTGTAGCGAACTATTTCTGCTCATTAACTTGTACCATTTTCGGGAGGAGGTGTGTAGGCAACGAACTGTAGTAATGTTTCTATGCTATTTGTTGGTTTGCTATAGTTAACAACTACTGAGTTTGACGAAAAGCTCGCAGTTGCTCTGATATGTTTTATCAGCTCTAAACATAAGTTTCATCTGCTTAGTGATATACATGACTCTGTCCACTAACTTATCATGTCTTAACTTTTCTTTGGCTTACGTCGATTGCAGGTTTAACCTTGTTAGCGTATGGATAAGGATAAATAACTAGGAAATATTATTAGTCTTTGATTTGATTACGTAATTCTAGCCTTAATTGTATAGCATTTATTATAGCTATCTTGTCCATACTTAGCTTATCTCGTGATGGATCTTCCCTTAGTGATCCTACATTGTACCGCCAACTCGTAGGGAGTCTTGTTTATCTTACCGTTACTCGTCCGGATATAGCTTATGCCGTTCATCTGGTCAGTCAATTCATGTCTGCTCCTCGATCGACTCATTTCTCGGCAGTTCTTCGAATACTTCGCTATGTCAAAGGCACTATCTATCATGGATTACATTTTTCTCGCCAATGTTCTTTGGTATTATCTGGCTACACTGATGCTGATTGGGCAGGCGATCCAGTTGATCGTCGATCTACTACTGGTTATTGTTTCTTTCTAGGTGATTCACTCATATCCTGGCGCAGCAAGAAACAAACAGTTGTTTCTCGATCTAGTGCGGAATCAGAATATCGGGCCCTATCTGATGCCACATCTGAATTAATTTGGTTACGGTGGTTATTAACTGATATGGGCATCACTCACTCTTCGCCTACAGTACTTCATTGTGACAATTCAAGTGCCATCCAAATTTCTCACAATGATGTTTTTCACGAACGTACGAAACATATAGAAATTGACTGTCACTTTGTCAGGCATCATGTGAAAGATGGTACCATCCGTTTGGTCTCAATCTCGTCAGAAAATCAGACCGCAGACATTTTCACCAAAACACATCTTCCATCTCGTTTTAAAGATCTATTGAGCAAACTCAAGTTGTCCTCTACGATTCCACCTTGAGTTTGAGGGGGGGTGTTAGCGTATGGATAAGGATAAATAACTAGGAAATATTATTAGTCTTTGATTTGATTACGTAATTCTAGCCTTAATTGTATAGCATTTATTATAGCTATCTTGTCCATACTTAGCTTAGTTCTTCTTGTATAAATAGTATGTACCAATGTTATATGGAATACAATATAGAACCATTATTTTCATATTATGTCATTATTCAGACTTTAACAAACCTGTTAGTGAATTTTTTGTTCTCCAAAGGGCCTGGAAAAAACAATGGAATGAATGTGGGGCGTTTAGAAGAAATGGCACTGCGCGTCAGCCCAATCATGATTATCCGAAACCACTGCTATAATTTCTTGTTAGTTGACTTGGCTGCACAGTGTTAATCAATCACCATGCATATCTGTGTTGTATTTTGCTTATGGTCATCTGATAGTTATAAAAAGATAATGGAGGTTTTGCATTTTGTGACGGAAGCACCTGCTTATGGTCATCTGAGAGTTATAAAAAGATAATGGAGGTTTTGCATATTGTGACGGAAGCACCAGATTGCATTATCTATAAGAAATAAACATGTTTTTTTATTCTTGTTTTGAATTGAGATTCGTTAATGTGTATATAATTTGAAACGACACGCTATATGTATCAATTTAGCTTAATTTTGAAATTTTGTGTTACAAATTTATTTCTATAAAATATTCAAATTCTAGCTGTTCAAAAAAAGTTATCTTCATTGAAGATAGTGGAATTTAAAATAGTTAATTAGACGAGTGAAATTATTAAATAACGAACTTATAGCAAGAAATGATATTTATATGAAAAATATGGGCATTTAACCGAAGCGGATCTAATTTTCTAGTATACACACATATATATATATATACATATATATATATTATATATATATACTACTATTCTAAAAGAGGGAATACGGCCTGTTTATAAGATAGGTTACAGGTACACATGCCCAATTTTAACCGTAACCGGCGGTTGAACCGTCTAACCGGCGGTTTGTTAACCGCCGGTTACGGTTCGTAACCGTAACCGGCAACCGTCACCGGCCGGTTACGGGGCGGTTAGGAGTTTTCCCCAACCGCCGGTTATTAACCGCCGGTTAGACGGTTCAACCGCCGGTTGAACCGTAAATAAAAAAAATAATAAAAAATAAAATTATACTATTTTAATTTACTCATATTAATAGTAATTAATTAGAAATACATTGTAACTTCACTAATATTAATACTAACTATTTAGTTTTAAACTATGTATTTTATATTGCATTAAAATTTCGTAATATATTTCATGATTCGTAAAATATATTATATTTAAAATTTTATATCAAAATAGTTAACTATCAACGAAAATACCCCGAAAATTCATTTAACTTTAAGGTAAATTGCAAAATAAAAAATAAAAAAGTTCAAAAAAAAATTAAAAAATAAAAAAAATAAATGCCGGTTAACCGTCTAACCGGCAACCGGGGACGGCTAACCGTCAACCGCCCCCGGCCGGTTCGGTTACGGTGGACTAACCGTCAACCGCCGGTTACTAACCGCCGGTTACGGTTAACCGGCGGTTGGACATGTCTAATTACATGTCATTCTAAAAGAGGGAATACTACAATTGTAAAAGCATGATACGACTGAATTCTTTTTTGTGGTGGGCGGTTTAGGTTTCCCAAGTGTCACTATTAGTCTTGAGAAACACAAGATTTTAAAGCATGTCAGTAACATTTTCTGTAATATTATAAAAATTATATCTTCGAGGATACGCTATAATATATTGGTACTTGTTTTGTATCGATGTCAAGAAGTTATGTACTCCCTCCGTCCCACTAACTTTATCACATTTTACCATTTCGGGCGTCCCACTAATTTTATCACATTTTCTTATTTAGCAAGAAAACTATCACAAACAATCAATATAATAATATTAAATATTCTTAAAAGACGTGTCAAAATATACACTTTATTACCTTTTCATTGTACTATATTATTATAATAATAGAACCTTAATATTCGTGCCGACCAACAAATGTGATAAAAATCACGGGACGGGGGGAGTATTAAAATTACTATGACGGGACAACCACATTTTACAGGATCGTAATAGATGTGGGAGAATGTCAGTCACTCATAATATACATGTATAATATATAATATAATTATTGGTAAAAGACTATATTTAATTAAGGAATAAATCAACGTCACTCCCTACATATGTCTATTTTGCTTTATCTCTCCCATTCCATCTTCTAAAGCAAAAGGTCCAAATAGTCTTCCATCTTCTTCGTTATATCTTCGAACTCACAGTGCTCTTGGTCCACACGAGCCATTAGTCAATTAGAGCCAAACAAGTCGCCAACTTCCCACAAACTATTCCCGCGCGCATCAGCAAGTCCCTTCCTCGCACTCTACTGTAAACTCTAACATTATACCTCTTCCTCGATTTGTAGTGACTTCGATTTCGCAGCTGTCGGTTTCAGGTTTCAGGCAGCTCTTTGCAGCGGGTGGCTGCTAGATTTCGCGCTGATTCTCTCCGATATGAGGTAGATTCCGTTCAGTTGCAACCAAAGGGACAATTGTGCTGATCCAAGCCAAGTAGAGCAGAAGTCTGTCCATTATTTTGTATTCTGCCTTGACTCTGTTTGGGCTGATTTAGCTCGCTACTGCAAATCTAGCTTCGACATCGCTTTCCATTTTTTCAGGGAAAAGACTTAGGCACCTAGCTCGCTGGTAGCTGCTTGTATTGCTTCGTTGCTTGGCCAGGTAAATCCCCGTTTTATGGACATGAGTTGGTGAAGAAATCATAGTCATGTTGTGAATTATATTTCACGCTACGATCCACAAATACATATGGGCTAACTATCTTGTGCTATATTTTCAGTTCTAACAAAAATTTCGTATTTGAGAATCATTTTGTTTGGATTAAAATACATGGTTTCAGTCCTTCATTCCTTTATCTGATACAGTAAAAGCTTGTTCGAGTTATCAAATAATATCGATCACTCACTTTTCCATAGTCAAAAGTGGCTTTCGTCGAGTGTCCTAGAAAAGTACCTTGTTCATAGTTTAAACATGTTTTCATGCAATAAAATTTGATTTACATCTTGTATATTTTCTTTGTGGCTTTTCCTAATATTTCACTACATAATTTATGATGAGAGATGTGATATAACTCTGAGTAGCTAAGCTTATATTTTACTGATTAAATGTCAAGAACAAGGTGATTGACTTGTGGATGTGTTGCTGTCTTTGTTTAGAGCTGCTGTAGTGTACATCGTAACTTCACTCTCAGGTATATTGTGTCTAAAATATATACCTCTTCGCTGCGGTTATTCTCTATATATACTATCTGTATTTGATAAACCATATGTTTCTTCTTTTCTTTTTTTTTTTTGGTTGGTGTAGGTAGCAAAATGTTCCTTCTTTTATTTGAACTTGGAGTAAAGGTATGTTTTTTCGTTTCTCTATGATATATAATTTGAGGGCATTTTCCGCGATTAGACAACTAATGTTAGAATATGTGTTACTCCCTATAATGTAAATCCATTTAGAGGAACACATTCATATATGGTTGGGATTTTGTGAGTCGACTTTTGTTATTCTTCCTGTGTATCGTTTCGATCACATACCTACTAAATAGAATGGTGCGAGGTCGTAAGAGAAAATATGCTTCACTTGAAAGACAAACAAAAAACATGCGTCGCATAGAAGTGAGCAGAACACGTTCGACCAAAAACTCTAATCTTGGCCGTTTAAGGTGCATAGCTACAGAACCTGATATCCTACCGACTGTGTCTAATTGTATGTTTTGTAATGCTAGACGTGTTTACTTAGAATCCCCTGGATTTTGTTGTTCATCGGGAGAAGTGAAATTATGCGAGGCGAAAATGCCATCTGACTTGGTAGATCTGTACTTGGGTAATTTTGAGGAAGCCAAGCATTTCCGCCAATATGTCCGTCATTACAACAATGTGTTTGGATTTACCTCATTAGGAGTACACTATGATAGTTCTCTAGCTAAAAGAAACAATGGAATTTATACGTTTCGGGTTCAAGGTCAACTCTACCATTATTTAGATCCATTAGTTCTGACGAATAATGCAATTCCTAGAAATCTTCAATTATATTTTTATGACACCGATCATGAAATCTCGAATCGTATGTTGCTAATTCAAATTTTAAGGAAGCGGTTGTTGAAAAATTAGCTAACATTTTGCAATGTAATCCATATGTCAAATTCTTCAGAAATCTCAGTAATTTTCCGAATCTAAGTGACTATAGAATTGCTTTACACAGTGACGCTACAGTAGATGAACGTGTCTTTAATAGGCCAAATACGTCTCAAGTTGCTGGAGTATGGCTAGAATCAGACAGTGTTAATCAAGATGCAAGCCCTCACATACAAGTATATCCAAAGGATCATCCAGCCCAAATTATTAAATATTATTATGGTTGTTATGACCCGCTACAATATCCTCTTATTTTTCCCAGCGGCGAACCTGGGTGGCATCGGAAAGTGGAAAGATTAGATCAACGAAATAAACGATGTTTGACCGAAGTACAAAGTAATGAAGGTATGTCGAGTGTAGAATTGGGACAAGGTGTTGATGATAATCTAACGAGTGAACTTCAAGGTATTGTTTGGCGAGTTTGGGTTACACTTCATGATTTATTTTTTTAGCATATGCATAATTTGATTTGTTTTTTAGGTTCTACTGAGAAGGTTGTTGGGAAGTCGACAATATCATGTCGTGAATATTATTGCTATAAGTTGCAGGTAAGGGAAAATGATTTTTCGTATGCTACATGTTGGTAGACTTCTACAGCAATATGTGATAGACATGTACATTAAAATAGAGACGTCAAGGTTAGACCAAGGTTTGCTAGATAGTGTAGCTCAGGGTTGTCAGAGGAATTCTGAAGTTGGAAAGCGTGTAATATTACCTCCTTCCTTCATTGGCGGACCTAGAGACATGCGTAAACGATACATGGATGATTTGTCTTTGGTTCAACGATATGGAAAACCCAATATCTTTTTAACAATTACACAAATCCAAATTGGCCTGAAGTAAAAGCATTATGTTTGTCTTCTGATGAAATTCAGAATAGACCTGATGTTGTAGCAAGAATATTTCGTGCGAAACTAGTAGTCTTAAAACATGAGTTATTTAAAAATAAAATTTTTGGTACTGTTGTTGCCTATGCTTATGTAGTTGAATTCCAAAAACGAGGTTTGCCTCACGCTCATTTCTTGTTAATTCTAAGTCAATCGTCGAAGATATTTGCTCCAGAAGCATTTGATACATTAGTTTGCGCCGAATTGCCTGATGCAGATACAAATTCCTACTTATATCAATTAGTAAAGAAACATATGATGCACGGGCTATGTGGAATTTTGAATCCTAAGTGTCCATGTATGAAAACAAATGTTGGTGCAAGTTTAAATATCGTAAAGATTATTCAGAAATAACGAGGTATGGAGAGAACTCTTACCCAATATATCGTCAGAGAGATGATGGTCGTTGTTAACATACGAGGGTCACATCTTGATAACTGTTGGATCGTACCATACAATCCGTATTTACTTGCAAAATTTAATTATCACATCAATGTAGAAAAGTCAACAATTCAGGCCATTAAGTGTATCTAAAATACATTTATAAAGGTCATGATAAAATTTTATATACATTGAACACAATTGATGACGAACCAGTAGTTGATGAAATAAAAGCATTTCAACGTGCAAGATGGATATCAACGCCCGAGGCAATGTGGAGAATTTTCAGTTTTGACCTTAACCATGTGCACCCTCCTGTCATTTCTTTACCGATACATCTAGATAATGAACAAAGCGTATCGTTCTCTCGCGATCAACATCTTCAGACAATTATCGACAATCCATCGATAAAGAATACTATGTTGACCCAATTCTTTTACATGAACGAGCATGATAACTACGCAAAATCAAAGAATTGTTTATATATTGAGTTTCTAGAGTATTTTACTTGGTATGCCAATATAAAAGAATGGAAACAGCGTAAGAAACGAACTGTAATTGGGCGTATATTAAATGGGCAATTGTTTATATATTCTTGCTCCTGAGTTAACAAATCTAAAAGCAATTGAGTCTATCACTTATCATCTGTATTCAATGGGCAAAAGAAATTGAAGATTTCCCTTTTCTAAGCGAAGATGTACAATTGAATTCCACTCATAATCTAGCAAAAGAACTGCAGGCTGAACAAAATATTACCGTAAGTGAGGAAGATATTTCAGTATTTGCGAAACTAAATAGAGAACAACGTATGGCTTACGATAAAATCTTATATCACGTCAATAATAATTTGCCAATAGTATTTTTCATCGATGGGCCGGGGGGTATCGGGAAAACATTTTTGTACAAAGCTCTGCTAGGTACAATAAGGTCTTCGAAACATATAGCCCTCGCCATGGCCACTTCTGGCGTTGCTGCATCTCTTCTTCCTGGAGGACGTACTTCGCATTCAAGATTTAAAATTCCATTAGATGAGAGTGGCTCGAAATCGTGTAACATCAGTAAACAGGGTACGCTCGCTTATTTACTTCGAGTAACAAAACTAATTATTCGGGATGAAGCCACGATGGCAAAACGCGATGTTATCGAGAAGTTTGACGAAATACTGAGAGACGTTATGGATTCAAATGTGGTATTTGGGGGCAAGGTTATTGTGTTCGGAGGTGATTTTCGCCAAACATTACCAGTTGTTGCAAGGGGCACCAAAGAAGACATTATAGACGCGTCCATAATTATGTCGCCCTTGTAGAATCAATTTGAGAAAATAAAGCCCACCAAAATATGCGGGCACTGCACGACCCTGAATTTTCATCATATCTATTAAGAGTTGGCAACGGCACTGAAGGCGTTGATGATACTGATCAAATTCAGATTCCATCTAACTCAAACATTTATTTTGAAGATGATGAAACATCGCTAAATAAACTAATAAATGCAGTTTTTCGGAGTATCGAACATAACTTTCACCCCCGGTCATTTGTGAAAAGAGCAATATTAACTACAAGGAATGATTTTGTACATGAGATAAATGATGTGCTACTAAGTAAATTCTCTGGTGGAGAAATAGTGTACTTAAGTAATGACGAAAGTTTTTGTGCTTGTTCTATTCCAGATCAAGAAGAACTCTTTCACTCTTTAACACCAAATGGCCTCCCGCCGCATAAGCTAATACTAAAAAAAAATGCACCAATTATATTGCTTCGAAACCTTAATCCTACTGAAGGTCTTTGTAATGGAACACGTCTTATATGTAGAGATTTTAATAGTAACGTAATTTATGCTGAAATTTCAGTTGGAACACATACTGGAAAGCCTGTGTTCATTCCACGCATAACCTTAGAATCACCACAAAATAATTTTTCATCTATCCATTTTAAAAGAAAACAATTTCCGATCCGTCTATGTTTTGCGATGACAATTAATAAAGCACAAGGACAAACATTAGATTTTGTTGGAATCTATCTGAAAGAACCTGTATTCTCTCATGGGCAGTTTTATGTTGCGTTATCAAGAGCTAAATCAGTTCATGAAGTAAAAGTATTGATTAGACCACTATCGCCACAAGCACAAATAAACAATCGTACCAAAAATATTCTTTATCACGAAGTCCTCACAGCGGCGGAAGTTAACTGATTATAATAATATCGAACGAATACTATCAGGTCGAATAATTTAGTTTGCGGTGTCAAGGGTTTGTGCTTGTAATACCCGAGTCCCGTAAGTAAGCCGGCCAATAAATTTGCATACATGTTATATGACTTACGTGACTGCATGAGACGTGTTTTACGATTTTATGTGTCAACATGATTTCAAATTGGGTGCTATTAGGGTTACTAACCAAGTAGAGGAATTAATTTAATTTAGGTTAGTTATTGATTTTAGGGTTTTTGGTACATGACATGTTAACTTAGAAGATTTGATTTAGTATATTAAGTATTAATACCACATTTTGGGAACATAAATTGGTAGAAATAAATGTCGAAACATTAATATAAACTCGACAATAACAGTAAAGGATGTCGAATGAATTGATAAACTTTGATTTCTTAGCTACAAAGAAAGGTATATTATAATAATATAACACATAAGATGAGATAAGAACTAACCGAAATATGTCGATGTCATTTAGACATTATTACACGCAAGGTTAACTTAGAGATAAGAAAAAGACTTGCATGTTATGACTGATTGGTAAAGAATCATCGACACCCTAAGTACAGAAGAGAAGAACGTTGAATAGCAAGGTGGACTTCCAACAAAGATTGAACAAATAAACAATATAAGGGGTTCGAAAGGTATAATCTCTATTTGCCTTAGTGCTTAATTATTTTCTTTTAATATCGACTTGCTGATACAAGGTCATATAAAGGAGAACCTTAGAAGGTTTGCGGGATTTAAAATGCTTAAGAAATTATGAGGTACGAAATTTGAAAATGATTAAGGATGTACAAGCTAAGTTAACAAGGGTTTTTGAAGCACTTAGAGCTTTTATAATTATGTTGTATTGAGATGAAATTCAACAGAGTAAAACGTGGTTAAATATATGAAGTTCTATCATATTCATAGTGTTCTTCAGCATATGTCTTTTGATCGAAGATTTAAATATCGAGAATATGATTTCTAGTTGCTAGATGTCGAAACCATGTTAGGTTATTTAGGAATAATCTCGAGACCAAGTTTGAGAATCAGCTCGAGATATTTTATACATTTCAAATCTCGAAATCATTGTGCCTTGTCTAAATGTCGAATGCATGTAAATATTATATAGAAATCTTGTGTGTGAGGTTAAGGCACATCTCGACATTTTGACTTAACCACAAACCTCTCGACATTCCCTATAAAAGTCTAATGCATATATATCGACGTCTTGGTTATAATATCAAAGCAGGTCTCGAAGTTTATATAATATGTGGAGATTATCATGAAAATGTCGAGGCCATGTTATGTCTTATATCAAGAATTGTTCCACCATCAAACTCGAGATTTACCCCAGAAAATATCGATATGTTGCTTAGTATAATATCGAGATCTTGTTGCATGTTTAATTGTAGAGAGATATATATTAAAGTATATAGATTGGAAAATGTCGAGAGTTATTCGTATAATGAGCATCAAAATTCTTAGTGTAATGTCGACATTTGGTATCTATAACCTCTCGACATTTTGACCTATAATGTCGACATTTGGCATTCTATAACATTTCGATATCTATGTCAAAATCATATCGAGATTTTATCTTGGTTAGTATAGAACTTGAAATCTTAGCGTAATGTCGAGACATATCTCGTGAGATCTATTTCTGAAAATAATATTTCTTAGCCTAGGTCAAAGTTCTAAATCTTAGGGTTCCCAAATTTATGAAAATCCAAACTAGGGTTTTCAAATTAAGCCATTTTAGTAAAACTATAACTAGACTAACAAACCCTAATTTTATATCTTTCTATATTTAGGGTTTGAAGATTTACGACTTAACTTACGATAAGATTAAATAAGCTAAGGATACCAGGTAAGTGGAAGTCCCAACTACAACACATAATTATATGTGCATGAAATTATGTGTTATTTGTTTCTATGATTTTATGTGACTTCCTACGTGAATTATTTGCGTTACATGACACGCATGATTTAATTACATAATATTATGGCATGACACGCATATTCATGACATGAGCATATGCACGCACGGTTAGAACGAATGGCATGATATGATAGCGTGCATAATATACGATCGCCTTAGAGCGATAAAGATTCGCCGATATGGGCGTCTGATGTCGACTCACAGTTGAGTCACGGCTCTTCTATGCTACCATGGTGACGTCGTATGGCGCTACCGTTATGACATGACATGTACAAGGCAAGACATGATTTTAGGGCTAATGCCCTCATGGCGGGTCGTGAAACCTGGAGGATGCGAGCTGAGGAAGTACGCGACACCGAGGGTACCTCGGGTGTTGACTACCTCAGATTAGGCTACCAGTGTGAAGCGTCCGCGTGGCGTATGAAACCACCTTGGGACAGAAAAGGCGCCCTAGGGTTAGCCTCCCTTGAGTGGGTATTGCCACTTATATTTATTTATCCCTAGTGGATTCGAGCTCCATGATGGTGCATAGCAAGATAGCCGAGGGCCCTATATGACAAGGCAAGACAAGGAAAAATATAAGGTCTAGGGAGCATTGGCGCGGATGCCTTTGCGAATTTAGGACACGTGCATAGCATGCATGGCTTTCACTTACTGAGCTTTATAAGCTCATTCCACGTATTTATGTGTTGTAGGTTCACGGGATCACGGTACGTGATCTTTACGAAGGCGAGGCCAAATTTTGAAGCTTCCGGAGGACTTTTGAGGTGGCAGTGTGTACATGGATGCGACCTGAGTGGCGGGCCGATAGGTTATTTTGAACACGCATGCGCACTCTACCTTGTATTTATGTCCTAGGAATATTTTGCACTGTACAGAAGAATTCCTTTATATAAAAGGAAAAATTTTGTACGCATTTTCGTATATAGATTTTAATTATATCACATGCAGTCACATAAATTAGTAGTAAGAATGGCGATAGGAATTAGGGGCGCCGCAGGTGGTATCAGAGCTTTCGGTTACAAGTTCTGTAGACTGTCCATGTACACACACTCCAAAGCACGGAAGCGGCCTTGCTAGTAAGTTTTATGTTTCTATGAATGTCGTATGTGCGTAATTTATTGGCCATAGGGACTATTAGGGTATCAGGACAAGAATGGGTAGAACAAGAAGTGAGGGCAGCGGAAGTGTTAGTAAAGGTAAAGAGCCCGAAACATCAACCGATAATCGCGACACGGCGATTATTCAGCTCACAGAACTAGTCCGCCAACAGTCTACCCAAATACAAGAACTAATTCAGCAGCGCAACACGGGCGGACAACTAAGTAGTGGACTTTCTCAAGCAGAAAGGGTCGAAATAGTGGGGGAAAGATTTCGTAAACTCAATCCTCTGACTTTTGAAGATGCTGTCGACCCTACGGCGGCTGAAGATTGGCTTCGAACTCTGGAAAGCATGTTCCAATATAGCCTCATTCCCGAAGAAGAAAGGGTGTTATGTGCTGCCTTCCTACTAAGAGGAAGTGCAGGCCATTGGTGGGATACCATTCTCGCCTTTGAAGACCCTATTACAATGGCGTGGGATCGATTCAAGGAGCTTTTTCGAAGCAAATACTTCACTGCCCCGGTACGAGCCCAAAGGATGAATGAATTCATCAATTTACGCTAGGGCCCGATGACCGTAGCAGAATATATAAGGAAGTTTGAGCAACTGTCCCGAATTGCTGCTCACATGTTGAGCACAGATGCGTTGAAGGTGGAGCGCTTCCTAGAAGGCCTGAAACCTGAGCTATACAGAGACGTGAATATGGCCGGATCCCAAGGAGCTACCTATGCTCAGGTGGCTGAACGCGCGTTGATGGCGGAGCAAGCCGAACTCCGAATTATGCGCGCCCATGAAGCAAAGGGGAAGTTTATCCAAGGGCCAAAATGGAGTGGAGGCAACCCAAAGAAACCCTTTAACCCTAGGAATGTCAGACCTAACTTCCAGAATCGACCTGGACCTCCCCAACCATTCAATCCTAATCAGGGGAGACCTCCAATGAGCATACCCCCATTTCCCAGGTGCACACGTCGACATCTGGGCGTGTGCTATTCTCAGAATGCAACCTGTTATAAATGTGGCAAGACAGGCCACTTTTCCAAGGCATGCACGGAGACTGCGTCTGGAAGTCAAGCACCTGCTCAAACTAGGCCACCTACTGTACCTGCTAGAGTTTACACGTTGACTTCTGAAGAGGCGGAGAACAATCCGTCTGTGGTGGCAGGTACTCTCCTTATCCATTCGACCCCAACATGCATATTAGTTGATTCAGGAGCCACGCATTCATTTGCATCTACTAACTACGTGGCGAGACTCGGGGTTACACCTAACCTAGTTAACTACGAATACAATGTTACAACCCCCCACGGAACCTCTACAGGAACCAACCAAATCTTACGAGATAGCCCCGTAATAGTGAACGATAGGACCTTACCCGTTGACCTGATAGTCATTCCAATGAACGACTATGAAGTAATTCTCGGAATGGATTGGCTATCGAAGTACGGAGCAGTTATTGATTGTAACCGTAAACAAGTGACCTTTAGCCTAGAAGACACCAAACTCTTCACATTCACGGGAAGTAGCAAGCGTAGTAACATTCCCAAGATTTCAGCAATGAAGGCACATCGTTTACTCAAGATAGGATGCGAAGCCTATCTGGTATTTGCGATATCATCCGAGGAACGTGTATCTCCAAAGTTAGAAGAAGTTCCAGTAGTACGAGACTTTCCCGATGTATTTCCTGAAGATTTACCCGGACTTCCGCCGGATCGGGAAATTCAATTCACGATCGACTTAATGCCAGGAGCTGTACCGATTTCTAAGGCACCGTACCGACTCGCTCCAGCTGAATTGAAGGAATTAAGGGAGCAACTGGACGAACTGTTGCAGAAAGGGTTTATTCAGCCGAGCTTCTCACCATGGGGAGCACCTGTTTTGTTCGTTAAGAAGAAAGATGGATCGATGCGACTCTGCATTGATTATAGGGAGCTAAACAAGATAACGATCAAGAATAAGTACCCACTCCCTCGAATTGACGACTTATTCGACCAATTGCAAGGCGCAACGGCCTTTTTGAAGATAGATTTGAGGTCGGGATATCACCAATTAAAAATTCGAGAAGAAGATATTCCGAAGACTGCTTTCAGCACCCGTTACGGACATTACGAATTCCTAGTCATGCCTTTTGGGCTGACTAATGCGCCAGCAGCATTCATGGACCTGATGAACCGGGTATTCAAGCCATTCCTAGATAAGTGTGTTATCGTATTCATCGATGACATTCTTATCTACTCGAAGACCTAGGAGGAGCATGAACAACACATGAGGATCATATTAGAGATTTTACGAGAAAAGCAGTTGTATGCGAAATTCAAGAAATGAGAGTTCTGGCTCAATCAAGTCGCATTCCTTGGACATGTTATCTGAGAAGCTGGAATTTCTGTTGACCCCAGCAAGATCGAGGCTATTAACAACTGGCCTCAACCAACGAATGTCACAGAAATACGGAGTTTTCTTGGACTAGCCGGATACTACCGAAAATTCATCAAGGATTTTTCCAAAATCGCATCAACTCTGACAAAGCTAACGAAGAAAAATACTCCATTTAAATGGGACGACGCTTGCGAGCAGAGTTTTCAGGAACTTAAGCGACGACTCACTACGGCCCCAGTGTTGACTATTCCCACAGGCACTGGAGGATTTTCTGTTTACAGCGATGCGTCTAAAAATGGCCTAGGGTGTGTCCTAATGCAGAATGGAAATGTTGTAGCGTATGCCTCACGACAACTCAAAGATTATGAGAAGAACTACCCGACTCACGACCTAGAACTGGCCGCTGTAGTATTTGCTCTCAAGATCTGGAGGCACTACTTATACGGCGAGCGATGCGAAATCTTCACAGACCATAAGAGTCTGAAATATTTCTTCACCCAGAAGGAGTTGAATATGCGACAACAGCGGTGGCTTGAATTGGTTAAGGATTATGACTGTGTAATCAGTTACCACCCGGGAAAGGCGAACGTAGTAGCTGATGCACTAAGCCGCAAGACGGTGAATACAGAGCTACAAAGGCTCGAAGTGGAGTTAATATCTATGGGCGAGATTGAGACAAGACTAGCAGCCTTAACGCTTCGACCCACACTGATGGAGCAAATTACGAAAGCCCACGAGAACGACGAGTTATATCTGAAAATTAAAGAAACTCCTATAGAGCAAAGATCTTCAGACTTCGCCATACGAGACGACGGAAGCTTATATTACAGAAGACGTTTATATGTTCCTAGCGACACTGAACTACGCAAGACTGTCATGACGGAAGCCCATACCACTGTCTACTCCATCCACCCGGGAGCGACGAAAACGTATAGAGATCTACGAGCCAACTACTGGTGGCCAGGAATGAAAAGAGAAATCGCAACCTTCGTAAGCTAATGCCTGACGTGCCAGCAAATTAAGGCGGAGCATCAACGACCGGCAGGAACCTTACAATCCCTGCCAGTACCTGAATGGAAGTGGGACCACATTACCATGGACTTCGTTGTTGGCTTGCCTAAAACTGTGAAAGGCCACGACGCTATATGGGTCATCGTTGATCGATTGACCAAGTCCGCTCACTTCCTGCCTATCAGTTCAACATTCTCAATGGAACGATACGCGGAATTATATATTCAAGAAATAGTACGACTACACGGAGTTCCAATTTCGATCGTTTCCGATCGTGATTCAAGATTTCTTTCCAAGTTCTGGATGAGTTTACAAAAGGCCATGGGAACCAAGCTATCATTTAGTACTGCCTACCATCCTCAAACAGACGGGCAGTCTGAACGAACTATCCAGACATTGGAAGATATGCTAAGAGCCTGCGTGCTCGACTTTAAAGGAAATTGGAGCCGATATCTTCCTTTGATAGAATTCTCATATAACAACAGCTTCCACGCAACAATCGGAATGGCTCCATATGAAGCATTATACGGACGCAAATGTAGATCTCCAATTCACTGGGATGAAGTTGGAGAACAGGCGATATTAGGCCCTGATCTAGTGCAAGAAATGACGGAAGCAATATCAAAGGTACGAGAACGGATGAAAACGGCCCAAAGCAGACAGAAAAGCTACGCAGACCAAAAGCGTAGACCACTGGAATTCCAAGCAGATGATTTTGTATTTCTGAAGGTGTCCCCAATGAAAGGCGTTAAGCGGTTTGGGAAAAGGGCAAGTTAAGCCCGAGATATATAGGACCGTTCCGAGTCCTCAGAAAAGTTGGCAAAGTTGCCTATCAACTGGAACTACCGAATTCACTAGCTCAAGTACATGATGTTTTTCATGTATCAACGCTGCGAAAATATGTCGCAGATCCAAGCCATGTGTTGAACACAGAAAATTTTCATCAACACCTCAAGCCAGATTTGAGCTACGAGGAGAAGCCAGTAGAAATCCTTATGTACGACATGAAACGATTACGGAATAAAGAAATTCCATTAGTCAAGGTATTATGGCAGAATCAGTCCACTGAGGAAGCTACGTGGGAACGGGAAGGCGATATGAGAAACCACTACCCTGAGCTATTTCTCCCTACCTGATTTCGGGGGCGAAATCCCTTTTAAGGGGGGGAGGATGTAATACCCGAGTCCCGTAAGTAAGCCGGCCAATAAATTTGCATACATGTTATATGACTTACGTGACTGCATGAGACGTATTTTACGATTTTATGTGTCAACATGATTTCAAATTGGGTGCTATTAGGGTTACTAACCAAGTAGAGGAATTAATTTAATTTAGGTTAGTTATTGATTTTAGGGTTTTTGGTACATGACATGTTAACTTAGAAGATTTGATTTAGTATATTAAGTATTAATACCACATTTTGGGAACATAAATTGGTAGAAATAAATGTCGAAACATTAATATAAACTCGACAATAACAGTAAAGGATGTCGAATGAATTGATAAACTTTGATTTCTTAGCTACAAAGAAAGGTATATAGTATAATAATATAACGCATAAGATGAGATAAGAACTAACCGAAATATGTCGATGTCATTTAGACATTATTACACGCAAGGTTAACTTAGAGATAAGAAAAAGACTTGCATGTTATGACTGATTGGTAAAGAATCATCGACACCCTAAGTACAGAAGAGAAGAACGTTGAATAGCAAGGTGGACTTCCAACAAAGATTGAACAAATAAACAATATAAGGGGTTCGAAAGGTATAATCTCTATTTGCCTTAGTGCTTAATTATTTTCTTTTAATATCGACTTGCTGATACAAGGTCATATAAAGGAGAACCTTAGAAGGTTTGCAGGATTTAAAATGCTTAAGAAATTATGAGGTACGAAATTTGAAAATGATTAAGGATGTACAAGCTAAGTTAACAAGGGTTTTTGAAGCACTTAGAGCTTTTATAATTATGTTGTAATGAGATTGAAATTCAACAGAGTAAAACGTGGTTAAATATATGAAGTTCTATCATATTCATAGTGTTCTTCAGCATATGTCTTTTGATCGAAGATTTAAATATCGAGAATATGATTTCTAGTTGCTAGATGTCGAAACCATGTTAGGTTATTTAGGAATAATCTCGAGACCAAGTTTGAGAATCAGCTCGAGATATTTTATACATTTCAAATCTCGAAATCATTGTGCCTTGTCTAAATGTCGAATGCATGTAAATATTATATCGAAATCTTGTGTGTGAGGTTAAGGCACATCTCGACATTTTGACTTAACCACAAACCTCTCGACATTCCCTATAAAAGTCTAATGCATATATATCGACATCTTGGTTATAATATCAAAGCAGGTCTCGAAGTTTATATAATATGTGGAGATTATCATGAAAATGTCGAGGCCATGTTATGTCTTATATCAAGAATTGTTCCACCATCAAACTCGAGATTTACCCCAGAAAATATCGATATGTTGCTTAGTATAATATCGAGATCTTGTTGCATGTTTAATTGTAGAGAGATATATATTAAAGTATATAGATTGGAAAATGTCGAGAGTTATTCGTATAATGAGCATCAAAATTCTTAGTGTAATGTCGACATTTGGTATCTATAACCTCTCGACATTTTGACCTATAATGTCGACATTTGGCATTCTATAACATTTCGATATCTATGTCAAAATCATATCGAGATTTTATCTTGGTTAGTATAAAACTTGAAATCTTAGCGTAATGTCGAGACATATCTCGTGAGATCTATTTCTGAAAATAATATTTCTTAGCCTAGGTCAAAGTTCTAAATCTTAAGGTTCCCAAATTTATGAAAATCCAAACTAGGGTTTTCAAATTAAGCCATTTTAGTAAAACTATAACTAGACTAACAAACCCTAATTTTATATGTTTCTATATTTAGGGTTTGAAGATTTACGACTTACCGTACGATAAGATTAAATAAGCTAAGGATACCAGGTAAGTGGAAGTCCCAACTACAACACATAATTATATGTGCATGAAATTATGTGTTATTTGTTTCTATGATTTTATGTGACTTCCTACGTGAATTATTTGCGTTACATGACACGCATGATTTAATTACATAATATTATGGCATGACACGCATATTCATGACATGAGCATATGCACGCACGGTTAGAACGAAAGGCATGATATGATAGCGTGCATAATATACGATCGCCTTAGAGCGATAAAGATTCGCCAATATGGGCGTCTGATGTCGACTCACAGTTGAGTCACGGCTCTTCTATGCTACCATGGTGACGTCGTATGGCGCTACCGTTATGACATGACATGTACAAGGCAAGACATGATTTTAGGGCTAATGCCCTCATGGCGGGTGGGGGTCGTGAAACCTGGAGGATGCGAGCTGAGGAAGTACGCGACACCGAGGGTACCTCGGGTGTTGACTACCTCAGATTAGGCTACCAGTGTGAAGCGTCCGCGTGGCGTATGAAACCACCTTGGGACAGAAAAAGCGCCCTAGGGTTAGCCTCCCTTGAGTGGGTATTGCCACTTATATTTATTTATCCCTAGTGGATTCGAGCTCCATGATGGTGCATAGCAAGATAGCCGAGGGCCCTATATGACAAGGCAAGACAAGGAAAAATATAAGGTATAGGGAGCATTGGCGCGGATGCCTTTGCGAATTTAGGACACGTGCATAGCATGCATGGCTTTCACTTACTGAGCTTTATAAGCTCATTCCACGTATTTATGTGTTGTAGGTTCACGGGATCACGGTACGTGATCTTTACGAAGGCGAGGCCAAATTTTGAAGCTTCCGGAGGACTTTTGAGGTGGCAGTGTGTACATGGATGCGACCTGAGTGGCGGGCCGATAGGTTATTTTGAACACGCATGCGCACTCTACCTTGTATTTATGTCCTAGGAATATTTTGCACTGTACAGAAGAATTCCTTTATATAAAAGGAAAAATTTTGTACGCATTTTCGTATATAGATTTTAATTATATCACATGCAGTCACATAAATTAGTAGTAAGAATGGCGGTAGGAATTAGGGGCGCCGCAGTGCTCACTGATTGCATATATATATAACGCACTTGTTGCATTATGACATACTAACTCTTCAATCATGTACTACAATTGTCGACCCATCACAAAGTATGAAGGTTTAGTGCATTACCTTCTATCAAGGCTATGTAACCGAATAAATTCTTCTGCGACAATGTTTTGGTGTATGATTAAAAACCTATCATTGTAAAGAATAATTAATGCATAGGACTCATGGCAAATCCACCAATACACAAGGCGCTGAAAGGTACTTCCAAATAATCTTTTTAGCTTTTTAAGGTACTTCCAAACACATGGCGCATAAACAACTCAGTGTTTTGTTTCTCTATGAATGTTGACGGAATGTGAACCATGTCAGATGCATTCTCCATCAAGTATCTCCTTATGTGAGCCATCTTCATGTCGAAAGCTCCAGCCATCATATCAAACAATTGAAAAAAATCAACACTTCGGGCCAAAACAGCTCAACAGAGAGGTACATTCTTTTGCAAAGATAAAAAACGATTGTTTGTAGACATGGATTAATTGACGTTTTTCAATATTTTTTTGCAGATATTAGAGTATGTTGTTATTGCTTTTTATGTACTTTCATGCTGGGTAGTAGTTTGGTTATAAATTGTTAAATTAAACGTTTCCGTAACATTTTACTTTTACATATTTTGTTTATGTACGAGTACCTAATGTATGTTTTCCTTGATATCAGAACACATTATTTAAATCACTCGATGTCGCGGCTGAGGCGGGCTGACAGCGGTGCTCCACGGACGTTCGAGGGCAGGGCTGTACACGGATGCGATCTGTGGGGCTACGGCCCATGTACAGTTATGACGAATGATAGACGACGTTTATTATAATATATGTTATTTTGGAAAAAGTTTTTGTTAGACGGGTCTTCCACGACTTACGTTGCGAAAATCCGCCATTAAATTAGTATTAGAAAGTGAGGGTCTCCACATGTGATATCAGAGCTTAGGATATAGATTCGGTAAACTATCCATGTACGGCCGCTCAAAAGCATGGAGGATCATCCTTGCATGTAGGTTTTGCGGTACGATGTGATTATGTGCTTAAAATGATATATTTGCTTATGTGGCTATTTGTAGATAATAGTGAGAAAATGAGGTTCAAGTCGCAGGGACGAGCCTGAGTCCCCTGTGCATGAACGCGACTCGACGATTATGAAACTCACCGAACTGAACCAACGGCAGTCGGATCAGATTAATGATCTTATCCAACATCAATTTTCCTCCGCACACCAACCATCTCCTCAGCTTGAACGTATAGAGATCATAGGGGAGCGGTTTTGGAAATTTGTCCTCCTACTTTTGAGGATGCTATTGATCTTATGGTAGCCGAGGGGCTAGTATGTGTATATATATGTTGGTCCATGTTCTATCCAAGCAATCTACCAAAGGACGATTTAACCACAATTTGATGCTGGGAAGAGGCGACTCAACGTGGGGGTGTGTGTGTTTGTTGAAGGTTGGGAGCTTCAATAAAAAAATTCTCTCTCTGTAATTTTAACACACAAGACACCCCTAACTATGTATTAGGGTTTTAGTATTTATACCACATGTTGTTATATAATACTTGGGCTCTTGTAAGCCCATTACAAGAATAAGATCATTGGGCTCTAAAACATCAAAGCCCAGTTCACTTAAATAAATTACAAGATTATGATAACCTAATTTAATTGAACACAATAAAATAATCATAACAATCTCCCCCTTTGTGTTCAATTTGCAATTTAGCGCTTGTCATCTTGGTCCTTGTAATAGTCCTGAGTCCTCAAAGAACGCGTATCAAAGTATGTCTGAAGCGTGTGTGTGCATGCTCTTCTTCAATCTCCTCCTCCTTTATCTTGTGACCTCTTCTTTAGGAGATCCAAGCTCACCATGTTCTGAACTTCTCTTCTCGAAGCTGCTTGTCGGATCGTCTCTTTGTAATCGATATCTTCCTTCAATAGTTACGACTCCTCCTACATTTGGTAAACCATAAGTTGGGAATGAGGAGTTCTCTTTAAATTTGGAGAGGCGTAACGGAGGTGGATCTTCTCTTCTCGTGTTTCGGCTCTCCCTTCGATTGTCGCTACTCCCCTTACATTTGTTCAACCGTGTGTTGGGATTGGGAAGTTCTCTTTAAATGGGAGAGCTGTACACGAGGCGGCAACTTTGATCTTCGAAGTCTGTGGTGTTTGCTTGATTATCTGACAGCGCTTGAGATTCAACAATTTTGACCTATCTTGCACTTTGTCGTAGTATTGCTCCCATTTTTCTTTAGTGCTACTCCCACTCATGATGATCGAGTTGAGAAGATCTTCATGCGATGGATCAAAATGGGGCATTGTCTTTGGCAAGAAGATCACGTCGTCAAGACAAGAAGTGGAGTTGATTGGTACGCACAAGAACTCTTTTTCACGGCACCAGATTGGTCTTCTTCGAGGGAAGTTGTCTTGTTCGGCCTCAAGGAAGCTTGTTTGGCTCCAGAAGAAGGTGCGAGGGGTGTGTTTTCCAAAAATGTGCCTGGCTCCTTTGGATCTTTCCATCAATTGTATGAGAGCCCGTCTTCAGAGTGGTACGCGCGACAAAAATGGTGGGTGCTCAGGTTGGGTAATAACCTGACAGAGCCATTAATGCAATCGGTCGACATGAGTTCAGAGTTAAACTCTGAGACGCAGCCTGTGAGGACAGGGCTTAGAACCGGAGCCACATAGGCGTTCTGTTAATATCGATCTAGGATCGTAGCTCATAGACGATGGCCTGAAACTTTTGTCGTTTTAATATTGTAACGGCAGGACTTTCTTCCGATCATCAAAGCATGTCTTAGAATGGCATGTCTGCGGTAGTTCTATTCTGGTCACAAAGTCCAGATGAGAAAAGGTGTATGTGTCCTATAAAAATATAAAACTTTTAGGTAGTGAGGACACCTAGACTCGATGTGTTCAAGAAAGTTCAGTGGTGTGGGGCTGACTACCACTTAGTTCTGTATCTCCCGCTTCCAAGTAAAGTGGTGATAGATTACGCGGCTCCCTATGACTTTATTAAACCTCGGTCTATTGGGAGATCGATGAGTGGGTAAGGCTCGGCTGTGCATGCACCGTTGGACCAAATGAGGCGACTTCTACCCGGGAGCTGATAAAAAATCAACTCAATGTCCTTTATGGGATGGCTCGAATGTTTGTGAGGTGAGGGATATGTGTATCGTCTGCTCTTCGCTCTTATCAAGAATTGCCAAATGGAATTTGGATGATGGACGTGAAATACTAACACTCGGCTATGTTCCGGGGTTAGGTTCGGTTTGGTCTGACTGAACCATGGGAATCTAGAATCCATGCGTCCGTCGGTTTTGGTGAGTGCTGCTTCATCAGCAAGTCGGAGCAGGGCGGTTGAGATCATCTTCGTGTTTGTGTATGGATGTCACGCCTTTTGTAATTCTCGAACTCTTGAGGGTTGAGTTTTCAAGTGAAGTCCGTCTTGGGAGGTGGAAGCGCCTGAGCGGGTTTTCCTTTCTTTTTCCCTTTTTTTTTTGCTTTTCTTTTCTCTTTATATATATATATAGATATATGGATATATACATATATGTATTATCGTAATAGTAATAGATATAGGTATATGTATACGTATATGTATATGGGTTAATTAAGTTTCTCCCCCTCAAATCGTGCACCTAAGATGTACTCCCCCTAAAAACGTACCCTTCGTTAATATGGAGTGATACTCCCCCTCAATTCATGCACGTTTAAACATGTAAGTTCTCTCCCAATTAAATAAGTGTGATCGTATTTATTTATTTTCGGAGCAGATGCAAACTAAGAAGTATTGTTTTTAAAAATGCATTAGAATGTACTTTTTTCGCGTTTTATCGCTCTAGTTAAAATAGGTATTTTGCGCTTCAGCTCATATGCATAAAGAAAAATTAAAGCTCGGAAATTCTTTAATATGCATGCATAATGAAAATATACCTATAGGAGGGTATTTATTCATTTCATCTCATATGCATGCTAAAATTTAAAATTTAAAGTTCTTTTATAGCATGCAAATCTATAATATACCCTCGTTCGGTTGCTCGCATCGCTAACCAGCCGTATATATGGAGCAACCCAAGACACAATACACGGTGGGATGTTTGGCTGCCCTCGTCGCATACCAGTCATGTGTGTGGACCAGCTCTCTTAGTACCTACACATGCTGGGATTCTGTAAAAACTTTATTGGGACTTTGGTATCCATTTTTGGATGGTCCTCCTTTGTTAGCAGAAAACAAATTAAGCACATTTGGTTCAGATATTGATCCTAACTCATCCTTTACAGTCCTATTCAATTTGATTTGTGATTTAGCAATCCAAGTTTGGTGAACCTTAGAGGGAAATGACATATCAGCGTCAGTGAATGTGTGCCTAGGTCTTAGGGATGACAATGGGTAGGGTATGTGTAGACCCACTTAGACCCATACCCAAACCCAATTAAATATATGAGTATGGACCCTACCCAATCATTGATGGGTCCAATTAATTGGGTATGGACCCAAATCCATTAAATCTAACGGGTAAACGGGTCTTAATTGAGTATTGAACGAATCTTTAACTTTTAACAGAAAATGAACTAAATGAGCCAATAAATACTTTGTAGTATCAATTGACATAACAATAACAATGATAGCAATAGTCATTAAGCTGTAAATAAGAAATGATAAAAAATGAAAACGAAAAAACTATTCATTTCATAAGTAGTAAATCCATGCTCCAAGTCCAATCTTCAAATATCATCTTCGAAGTGAGAGGATTGCACATCAGCGAGTTCCTTAAAATAGATAAAAAAACATTTCCAAAATGATAAGAAAAAGTAAATTTTAAAAGTTTCAAAATTACAAACATACCATGTCAAATAAAAGAAAACTGAAAACGTTGTCGCAGATTGTATACAAAAATCATAATTTTGGGAAATTGTGGAAAACTTAATGACTAGAATAACTAGGGCTACTCATTCGGTAAAATCCGAACCGACCAATTTTGTAACCGAATACCGAACCGAACTTCGGTAAAAATCAAAATTTTCGGTTTTTTCGGAAACATATCGAAAACCAGAAATAAAAAAGAATTAATGTTTGGGGAAAAAATAATATTTTTTAATACCAAAACCGAATTAATTTATATATATATTAAATATATATTAATTTATTTATTAAAATTTGGTCTTTTCGGTTTTTATTCCGTTAACCGAATTACCGGTTTTTACCGAATTTTCGGTTTTTGGTTCGGTAATTCGTTAACCCGAATTTTGAACATCCGTAAGAATAACCGTTAGTTTAAATGGTTTTGGTAAATGGATAAATGGGTAATACCCATTTAAGACCCAAACTAATTTAATTGGTTCTGGGTCTGGCCCATACCCATTAAATTAACTATTAAAGTCCCATACCCGTAATTAATGGGTAGGGTCATGAAGGTATGGGCAAGGACCAAAAATATTGCCATCCCTACTAGGTCTAGAAGATATAAAGATTTTCTCCCTAGACAGTCGCAGAAGGTGTCTTTCAGACTTAATCTGAACTGGATATTGCATGTAAGAATACGAGCATAAAGCATTATAAGCATCAGTAACAGGAGAACTAGTACGACAATAGTGCACGTCATTCACATCATAATGATAAATGTGCGGGATTTGAGAAGTTCGTTTGCTTAAGCTTGAAACTTCTTCTTTGCACGCTTCCCTTTTGATAGGAATGGAAGAGGAAAATCTTGAACATTTTCGACTTTAATTTTTGGAGGTAATATTGATTTTCCTTACTCCTTCCTATTTTTAATATGTTCCTTAGCTAATTTTAAAGCTCTGCTTTTACTTAACGTTTCAGCTTCAGTCAATATTGACTTAGAATGATTGGTAAAAGCCTTTTCGGTTTTAGGAACAAGGTTGCTTCTTTTAGTTTTTGTTTTATTTACCTGTTTTGAGGAAGATGTATTACTTGACAAATTATTGGAAACAGATAAAGACGGGGAATTTTTGAGATATAAAATATCCTTTAAAAGCTTTTCCTTTCAGCGCCAAAACCTATCCTATCGGAGTTCAAAGTATCTTGTAAATCTTTCAATTTACGAAGAGTCTCTGGAGTGTCACATAGGATCGGTTTTTTATCATGTAAAATATTTTCCCTATTAGAAATTAAGTTAGAAGGAGAGTTTTGATCTGCTAGACCTATATTAGAAATATGAGTTTCTAACCGTTTAATCGTAGAGTAAAAGCATACGGTGTTCCTCTATCATTGTCTCATATTTTGACGAGACTTCATTTCGCTTAGCTTCGCAGGAACGTAAACTGTTACTCATCTCGCAGACCCTCTTTCACTATCTTCTAACTTAGTTTCTAAGCTAATGATCTTTGACTTTGCGTTGGTCAAATCTTCATTAGCATAAGCTAGGCTCTCTTGTTGCTTAAGCAACACGGAGTAATTATTAGCAAGGCTTGCTTCTAATTCCATAATCTTCCTAGCTTGAGCATCCATTTTAATTTGATTTTATAATTAAAAAAGGGACAATTTGTGTTCAGGCCCTAGGCAATTTTAAATATAGTGATCAGGCCCTGCTAGTTTTAATTTAGTTAAAGGACCTTTTTTTTTTGAAAATTTAAATTTAAAGTCCCAAACTATGTTTTGACTAAAATGCCCTTCATAAAGTGTTCTCTGAAGAGGTATTCGACGCCAGATGTATGTTACGGAGATGCATTTGTTGCCGTAAAAACCATAAGCGTTACTTTAAACTGATAATATGTTACTTCTCGATAGTAAAATATTTTTAACAGATTATTTATTTGGCCAATCGAAACTTAGTTTCATAATGAAACGAGCATAAATCGACTGCCCCATCAACTAATCGTTTTCGATGTGTCACGTAGGATTTATTCTAGTATTGATGAAGTACGACGTAAGGATTGTAATGAATTTTTACATGGGTTCAAATTCGAGAAAATCTGGCCAAATCGAAGTAGATTTTCGCAACAATTGCAGCTAATATGTGTGTATTCGAGGTACTCATATTTTGGACGTTTCATAGGCTCTGCGAATTTTGAAACAATCATCACCTCATCACTTTTAAAACGTATGTTGTGTGAAGAAGGTCGTATGGCAGACATCGATTCATCTGGAATAGGTGTTACTATTTCAAGCATTATTGTTACCAGGTTACGTCATAACGTTATAATAGTATCAAGATACGTTACTCCATTACTCGTAAACAATATTTTTTTGTCCGTCGAAGTGGTATTTTCTGACTTCGTTTTGTTTAGAATAAGTATAGATGTGGTATTTTTTGTCCAACATATGGTACTAAGACAAAGTGGGTCATGATACAAGAGGTAACTCATAATCTACTTCTTCGTCGATTATTGGTATCTAATTTTGTTTTTTATAAGTATTGATGGAGGATTTTGTTTAACAAACTTGTTTCGATAATTTTTGGCATTGAACTGTTACTACATGAAATAGAAGTGTTACTTTGACTATCTAAAATGGTATATTAGGACGTATTTTTTCTGTGCGTAAGTATTGATGTTATTTTTTAACAAACATGTTTCGTTAAGTTTTTGCATTGAACTGTTAATACCTAAATTAAAGCATTACTTAGTATATCTGAAGTGGTATATTATGTTCCCCTACTGTTTTTCATAAGTATTGATATGATATTTTTTTCAGCAGACCTGTTTCCATAATTAGGCATAGAGCTGTTACTACATGAAATCGTAGCTTTTGGAATATCTAAACTTGTATATTATGATCTGCTTTTGTTTTTCATAAGTATTGATATGGTATTTTTTTAGCAGAACTGTTTCGAATTTGGGCGGGATTTGTGGATTGATTGGGTTAATCTGGCGAGATTTATGCCACGATTGAGATTTTGGGCTGGATTGCTAAAATGGTGTTACTAATAACTATTTCACTGTTATCCATTAGTTAAATATGTTACTAAAAGTTGTTTATATGTTACAAATTACTGTAGTTGTAGTACCAAGGTTTAGGATTATGTGTTTATGAAGGTTAAGGTTTAAGTCGGGGTTACCCTTAATGTTTCAAGATTTACGACTATAAAATGATATTTGTGGTTTAATTTTGAATTTTGATGGCATTCGTGCTGAAATTCATATGTGATGTTTCAATGAACAAAGTAATAATCTATGTTTTTGATTACTACTGACCTCGAACATTCACTATCATCCACCTCAATCGAACAATGTAGCTTTTAAAGTAATTTGGTGTGATAAATGCATCAAATCATACACTTACAAGATGTTAATCTTGTAAATCCCGAATCTTGTAAATCTCAAACGATGTGCATTTATAAAAGAAATTAATCGAATGTGGTACTGGAAACCTATTCTGTAGTATCATTATCTGTCAACACGTTATTCGATATGTTCGTAATGTTATTTATAGCAAACATGTAATATTACGTGCGGGCAATCTGGCACTGGTGACATTAACGAATCATCCTGTCAATATTCCTTAATAAATAACTTCGAGAATGTATCAAGTACAGATTTACGACATATAAAATGATATTTGTGGTTTAATTTTGAATTCTGAATACGTTTGTGATAAAATTCGTAACGTTATGTCTCATTAAAAGAGATACTAGTATATGTTCTGAAGGAAGAGCTATATGTTTACATGATGTTTTATCTCAACTTTCACATATTGATATCAACATTCGCAAAACGTGTCTTTCAAGAAATTTTGTGATTTAGCTTCATCTTATCATCTCCATGAATGTCAATCTTATATATCCGAAGGAAATGAATTTATGAACGAAATATCGAAATAGTAATGTGGAATTGATTAGTTATTTTGCGGTACTTGTAGCTACAAATGTGTTATAAGCTTTGTTTATATTGTTATTTTTATCAGGAATGTGGTATTATTTGCAGGCAATGTGATAATATTAAGTTATTGACTGTTAATATCACTGACAATCTAGAAACTTCTAGAATGTTCTTAATGATGTGTTACACAGAATGCCTGAATTGTTACTCAGAATAAATGAAGTGTTACCAACCAACTTTTTAATTCAAACGTTCCAATATTAGGTCTCATCAAAATCTTCGTTATCACATTATCAACATTAATAATCCCATTCAATTAAAATGACTCGTGCGCAAACTTAGTCGAATCTACCTTATTAGTTCATTAAAGTCGAGATTCACCTGTTTTCAACGAAATTTTTGAATTGTATTTATCATATTATTCGTTGGTAACATGAGAGATTGACATCGATTTAACCTTACTGTGTCATTTACGTCGGAGATTCGAGCGGTTTCAATTTTTATTTGCGTGTTTCCAACATTTTATGATATATTCCTCTTTGCCTTACTTGGGTACTACATGTGTTATATACTGGTGACGAGTCGTTATTATTTTTCCATCATATGTTCGTTTTGTGGAAACAATTGTTATAAACTTCAAGACATATGGTATTATTTTTCCATGAATTGTTACCCAGGAAGCATGAGTGTTATCCAGTAACCATTTTAATTAGCAAACGTTTACCGCTTAGATCTCATCAAAATTCTTCGTTATTCCATGATTAACATCAATAATTGTCGTCGAAAACTAAGGCCCATGATGAAATTGTGTCGATTTTACATCATCCTGTCATTATAGTCGAGATTTCACCGTATTAAACAAAATTTCCGAATTATTTTTGAAGCATTCGTGCTTTATGAACTTTGAAAAATTCTCTTTGATTATGAAGACCAATGAAAAATCGAAGCCGATACAACTTTTTGCTGTTACTAACGTCGAGATTTGGTCGAATTCGGAACGTGAATTTTTTCCTTTCGATGTAAGGAATGTGTTATTGCAGGAAGCGGTATTGTTTTTGAATGAAATGTTACTTCTGCGGCGTCATTTGTTATTTACTAAAAGAAACGTGGTATTTTCTGCTATACGGGCAACATTTATTTTCTCACAATTAACGTCAGTAATATCCAAAACTTATCAACACTTATGATCAAATTAGATAATTTCACCTTATATCATCACAACCGTGGAGATCTGTTCGCGTCTGAATGTGAAATCTCGTTTCTATCGATGCGTCGCTTGTTGGGAGAGATCGATGCAAAACTGTTATTATTTTTTCGAAACTTGTTATTGCATCATTCATGTATTTCTCGTCCACTTGGCATATGTAGGATTAAATATGTCTTATCGCATCGTTTAGGTATTTTCCTCTGATTTATTCGTTGTATTAGTATTGACATTATAATTGATAATGTTGTTACTAAATATATGTGATATTGCACTCAACACAGACAATTTGTTATCCAAATGAATAGAAGTGTTTTTTTCAGCCAAAACTGGTATATTTATTGAGACAACTCGGATCATTTAGGTATCCTGTGGTAAATTTCGCATATGTCAGGGATAATTATGTCTTTTCGCAGCCTTTAGGTAGTTTCCACTGAAATTTTCGAAAACTATGTCCTTTATCCTAAACCAAATGGGGTCTGAACCCAAAGTTAAATATGTTAGTAGGGTCCGATCTTTAATTAACCCTTCAAAAAAGTTGGCTTTTGGAAATTCTGTTCCGAAAGTTTGGTTTACTTGAGAAGTATCGTGAAATCTCGAAGATATTAAGTGTCGAAAGTTTTTGGTGTGTACCGAATTTTTTTTTGATGATTCGGAAACTTTGAGAAAATGACCAAAACGTTTTCTATAATATGCCAAATCGTCCTAATTTGATTATTGGATAATTGATCGTTGGCACGTTCTTGGATTTGCTTTCAAAAATTTGACAGAAAAGTAGTCTACACCGAAATTTTTTTGGACAGGAAGGAAAATTATAAACGGGCGTGAGAATTGACTATGCCCGTTGGACTCAGAATGTTCTTCTCATCAAATGACGAGAAAATAATTTTCCTCAAAAACTGTTTTGGTGATTGAAAATGTTTCAGTGTGATTTTCGAAGAGTGAGTTTGGATCGCCCGATTAAAGGTTTTGGAGGATGAAGACTTCGACCAAAAATTCTAAGTTTTGAAATCGGACGAATCTGGGGTAGCTAATTCAATCGGGTGATCTACTGTTCCAATTGGACTGAAGCAATCGGGCGTTTGAAGCAATCGGGCGACACTCAGTTTCGCCGAGAAAATTTTTGAATGAAAAATATGCTCAGTTTCGGCCGATTCTAGTTTCGGACGATTGGATCAATCGGGCGACTGTAGCAATTTAGGATTGAAGCTATTGGGCGACTGTAGCAATAATTAGGCGAACTGTCAATTGGGCGACTGAAACGAAATCAAGTGAGTTTGTCTAATAAAATTGGAATATCGGGCGATTTTGTAAATTCCAAAAGCAGTTTCGGGCGATTGACAGTTTCGCCGAGAAAAATTCCGTGGAAATTGAGCAATCGGGCGACTATTCAAATGCGGCGAAAAACAAAATCAATCGAAATGAAATCGGACGAAACTCAAACCAGGTGAAATTAAGTGTTTGCTACAGTGCACATTCGCCCATTCGGGTGTTTCTGTCTGAAAAATTTCTGGGCAGAATGACGAACTTCAGACTCGATTTCTACCTAAAACTCGCTCAAATCAACTGAAAAATGTTGGGTATCACTTCCAATCACCCGAAAATAACCTAGTTAGCTCTAGAGTTTGCAAAATCTGCAAAATCAACTCAAAAACTCAAGAACTAGCTGAAATTCGAACTCAACAAAATACCCAAAAATTTCAGAAATCTCACTCAAATCCGAACGTGCTTGCTCTGATACTACTTGTTGGTCCCTGTTCTATCCAAACAATTTACCAAAGGACGATTTAACCACGATTTAATGGTGGGAAGAGGTGATTCAACGTGGGGTGTGTGTGTTCGTTGAAGGTTGGGAGCTTCAATAAAAATTCTCTGTCTATAATTTTAACACACAAAACACCCCTAACTATGTGTTAGGGTTTTAGTATTATATACCACATGTTGGTATATAATACTTGGGCCCTTGTAAGCCTATTACAAGAATAAGATCACTCGGCTCTAAAACATCAAAGCCCAGTTCACTTAAATAAATTACAAGATTAAGATAGATTAATTTAATTGAACACGATAAAATAATCCTAACAATATATACCAGTAATACGTATATATATTAGAAAAAGGAAAAGAAATTGTTGAAGAAACTAAAGAAGAATTCGCTAATATTTCATAAAATGTCGAAAATGATAATTATCTTTCAACTATAGAAGTAATTACTTCTCAAAAATGGTTAGTGAAAATATCACTGCTTCTTGACGAAAATTTTCAGAAGAATCTTATTGCTTTAATTGATAGTCGAGCAGACTTAAACTGCATCCAAGAAGGAATAATTCCTACTCAATACTTCCATAAATTAACTCATTCTCTGAGCTCTTCAAGCAAAGAAAAGTTGCAAATCAATTATAAAATTCCTAATGCTTTCTTTTATAAAAATAAGATCTGTATTCCTACGTCATTCTTGCTAGTCAAGAATTACTAATGTAACGACCCGTTCCATACCGGGTGTCACTATAGCATCGGTTCCTATCGGGACCAATGAGGTTGGGCCCACCACACTCCGACTGATAGTCTGGCCCCACTGTACCACCATTTAACCTTTTAACGTGCTTCGTGCACTCAATCACACGCACCCTGAGAAACTTCCCAGGGGGTCACCCATCCCTAGATTGCCCAAAGTCAAGCACGCTTAACTTCGGAGTTTCTATAGATGGACTCCCGAAAAGGTAGGTCGACCTTGGTGATATGAGTAGTACTATCAATTCTTTTATACGATTCTTAGCCTGACACGCCCATACATTGTCAGTCTCAGGATCCCCTCTCATTCTGGTGTTGGATCGGTTCGTTCCTGTACCCCTTCACACCTAGAAGCCTGCCAGGAGCCGCTCATTGTCCGTGCACCCTGGCACCGGCGATCACTCCCCGCCCTCTTCGGCCCCGGGCGTCACATGCCCACCAGCTTCCGCCTGGTTCGTCCTCGAACCAGCACCGTACTGCGAGAGGTTGTGCTCTGATACCACCTGTAATGACCCGTCCCATACCGGGTGTCACTATAGCATCGGTCCCTATCGGGACCAGTGGGGTTGGGCCCACCACACTCCGACTGATAGTCTGGCCCCACTGTACCACCATTTAACCTTTTAACGTGCTTTGTGCACTCGCTCACACGCACCCTGAGAAACTTCCCAGGGGGTCACCCATCCCTAGATTGCCCAAAGTCAAGCACGCTTAACTTCGGAGTTTCTATAGATGGACTCCCGAAAAGGTAGGTCGACCTTGTTGATATGAGTAGTACTATCAATTTTTTTATACGATTCTTAGCCTGACACGCCCATACATTGTCAGTCTCAGGATCCCCTCTCATTCTGGTGTTGGATCGGTTCGTTCATGTACCCCTTCGCCTAGAAGCCTGCCAGGAGCCGCTCATTGTCCGTGCACCCTGGCACCGGCGATCACTCCCCGCCCTCTTCGACCCCGGGCGTCACAACTAACCAAGTAATTCTTGGTACTACATTCCTTAGAAAATATTTCCTATCAAAAATATTGATGAATATGGACTTAAGGAAGCTTCCAAAATAAAGAAGTGTACTTTGAATTTATCACCGAACCTTTTTTTAGAATTCTTAATGAGTTAAGGATTCTATTCTTATTAGAGCAAAAGAAAATCAGGTAAATTACCTTAAGCAAGAAATTAGTATACTTGCAATTGAAGACGAGCTTCAGAATCCTAAGTTACAAGAAAAAATTAAATTACTACATAATGAATTTACGTTGTAACGATCTTCCTAATGCTTTTTGGAATAGAAAGAAGCATATAGTTTCTTACTTTTGAAGATGATTTTAGCGAGAAAAATATTCCCACTAAAGCTCGTCCTTGTCAAATGAATTCTGAATTATTAGAATTGTGTAAGAAAGAAATAGCTTCTCTTTTACAGTTACCTTTAATAAAACATTCGAAATCACCTTGGTCGTGCACTGCATTTTATGTTAATAATCATGCCGAAAAGGAAAGGGGAGCACCCATGTTAGTTATTAATTATAAACCATTAAATAAGGTTTTGAAATGGATTAGGTATCCTATTCCAAATAAAAAAGATCTTTTAGATAGATTATTTAATGCCTTTATATTTTCATAATTTGATTTAAAATCAGGTTTTTGGCAAATTCAAGTTGCTGAAAAAGATAGATATAAAACTGCTTTTACACTCTCAATTGGACAATTTGAATGGACGTAATGCCTTTTGGTCTGAAAAACGCTCCCTCTGAATTTCAAAATATTATGAACTATATTTTTATTCCTTATAGTAATTTTATTATCGTTTATATTGATGATATTTTAATCTTTGCTAAAGATATTGAAACTCATTTTAAACATCTTAATATTTTTAAAAAAATTGATATTCAAAATTGTTAGGAGAATTTTATAGTGTTCAATTTCAATGTGTTTATCTTAGTTGGTTTGTAATTGATTAACTTTGGGCTAGTTTGCATTATTCTAGTTCTTAGTTACTAGGGGTATAATATACCAACTCATGTGGTATATATACCCCCAAACCTTAATTCATTAGGGTGTGTGTTTTTGGTGTAGTACGTGTGAGTTGCATGTGTGTTGAATAGTAAGAAAATATTTTGACAGCTTTCACCTTCGTTCACAAACACACCCCATGTCTAAGCTTTCAAATCTACCCCAATAGCGTGGAAAATCGTCCTAGGTCAGTCTTGTTGGATAGAATAGGGACCAACAAGTGGTATCAGAGCAAACACGTTCGGATTTGAGTGAGATTTCTGAAATTCGTTTTGGGTATTTTGTTGAGTTCGAATTTCAGCTAGTTCTTTAGTTTTTGAGTTGATTTTGCTGATTTTGCAAACTCTAGAGCTAACTAGGTTATTTTTCGAGTGATTTGAGTGAGTTTTAGGTAGAAATCGAGTCTGAAGTTCGTCATTCTGCCCAAAAAATTTTCAGACAGAAACACCCGATCGGGCGAATGTGCACTGTAGCAAACAATTAATTTCACCTAATTTGAGTTTCGCCCGATTTGATTTCGATTGATTTTGTTTTTCATCGCATTTGAATAGTCGCCCGATTGCTCTTCCACAGAATGTTTCTCGGCGAAACTGTCAATCGCACGAAATTGCTTTGGAATTTACAAAATCGCCCGATTTCCAATTTTATTAGACAAACTCACTTGATTTCGTTATAGTCGCCCGATTGATCCAATCGCCCGAAACTTGTTTGAATCGATCGAAACTGAAAGATATAAATCTTTTTATAATTTTACACGGCGAAACTGATCATCTCCCGAAACTAAATCGAATCGATCGAAACTAAAATTTTAACCCCCTTTGTAATTTTTACTCGGCGAAACTGAGACTCGTCCGAAACCAGTTTCGATCGAAACTCATCCTATATATAGTGTTTCGCCCAAAACTCAATCATTTCTCATCAAATCGCCCGAAACCCCCAATCGACCGACACTGAGCATTTCTTTGAATTCAAAACTTTTTCAGCGAAACTGAATATCGGCCGAAACTCATTTGCATCGATCGAAACCTTAAATCGGGCGATCCGAACTCACTCTTCAAAATCACACAAACGTTTTCAATCACCAAAACTATTGGACCCCTTGAATATTTTCAATCACCAAAACACTTTTTGAGGAAAATTATATTTTCATCATTTGATGAGAAGAACATTCTGAGTCCAACGGGCATAGTCTGTCCTAACGCCCGTTCATAATTTTCCTTCCGGTCCAAAAATTTTCGGTGTAGACTGCTTTTCTGTCAAATTTTTGAAAGCAAATCCACAAACGTGTCAACGATCAATCTTCCAATAATCTATTTAGGACGATTTGGCAAATTATTGAAAAAGTTCTGGTCATTTTCTCGAAGTTTTCGAAATCATCAAAAACTTTTCGGTGCACACCAAAAATTTTCGACACCGACTTTCTTCGATACTTCACGATACTTCTCAAGTAAACCAAACTTTTCGACACTGAATTTCCAAAAGCCGTTTTAATTTGAAAGTTAATTTAATTAATTAATTAATATCAAATTAATCTAAATGGATGCTCAAGCTAGGAAAATTGAGGAATTAGAAGCAAGACTTGCTAATAATTACTCCGTGTTGCTTAAGCAACAAGAAAGCCTAGCTTATGCTATTGAAGATTTGACAAACAAAGTCAAATATAATTAGCTTAGAAACTAAGTTAGAAGATAGTGAAAATAGGGTCTGCGAGATGACTAAGAATTTACGATCTTGCGAAGCTGAGCGAAATGAATTCTCATCAAAATATGAGACCATTTTAGAGGAACAGCGTATGCTTTACTCTACGATTAAACGATTAGAGAATGTTATTTCGAACATAGGTCTAGATCAAAACTCTCTTTCTAACTTAATTTCTATCGAGGAAAATAATTGACATTATCAAAAACCTACTCCTTGTTGGGAAATTCCAGAGGTTGCTAGTAAAATTTCGGGATTGAACGCAATCTTGGAATCTGAAAGAGTAGGTTTCCAAGCTGAAATGGAAAAACTCTCAAAAGAGATTTTACATCAAAACAATTCCCCATTTTTATCTGTTTTCAATGATTTTTCAAGTAATACATCTTTCTCAAAACAGGTAAAGAAAACAAAACCAAAAACTGGCATCTTCGTTCCTAAAACCGAGAAAACTTTTACTAATCATTCTAAGTCAATTTTGACTGAAGCTGAAACGTTAAGTAAAAACAAAGCGCTAAAAATAGCTAAGGAACAAATAAAGATTAGGAAGGAGAAAGGAAAATCAGTATTATCTTCCAAAATTAAAGCCGAGAATGTTCAAGGTTTTTCCTCTCTCATTCCTATCAAAAGGGAAGCGTGCAACGAAGAAGTTCCAAGCTTACGCAAACGAACTTCTCAAATCCCGCACACTTATCACTGGAAGAAGGATTTATCCTCTGTCTCAAAGTTGCTATCACATGGCTTTTTTTTACTCTAGAAAAGTAAGATATTCAACTTATTTGCCCCTATATAATGTGAATGATGCGCGTTACTGTCATAGGAATACCAGTTTTCCTGTTATTGATGTTTATAATGCTTTATGCTCGTATTCTTACATGCAATATCCAGTTCAAATTAAGTCTGAAAGACACCTTCTGCGACTGGCTAGGGAGAAAATCTTTAGATCTTCTAGACCTAGTCACACATTAACTGGCACTGATATGTCATTTCCCTCTAAGGTTCACCAAACCTGGATTCCCAAATCACAAATCAATTTGATTAAGACTTTAAAGGATGATCTAGGATCAATATCTGAACCACATGTGCTTAACTTATTTTATGCTAACAAGGGAGGACCATCCAAAAATGGGTACCAAAGTCCCAATAAAGTTTTTGCAGAATCCCGGCATGGGTAAGTACTAAGAGAGCTGCTCCACACTCATGACTGGTATGCGACGAGAGTAGCCAAACATCCCAGCGTGTATGGTATCTTGGGTTGCTCCACATACACGACTGGTAAGCGATGCGAGCAACTATGTAGGTAAATTCTATATGCATCCCATAAGAAACTTGGCATGCATCTTGAGCTGAAAAGACAATATACCTAATTTTAAAACACGAGGGAACATTTTATACATGCATGATTCAAAAGAACTTTAGATGTTAATTTTCGCATGCATATGAGCTGAAATGTCTAATACCCCATGATAGGTACATTTCAACTATGCATATATCTTAAAGAACTCTAATCTCAAACATTCACGTATGCATATAAGCTGATTCGTTAAAATACCTATTTTTATGTATTAAATAGCGAAAACGTACATTCTAATGCATTTTTAAAGAACAATATCTTTAATTTGCATCTGATCTGAAAATAAATAAACACGTTCATGCTTATTTAATTGGGAGAGAACTTACATGTTTAAACGCGAATGCTTTGAGGGGGAGTATAACTCCATATTTACGAGGGGGGCATACATTTTTAGGGGGAGAACATCTTAGGTGCACGGTTTGAGGGGGAAAAACTTCATTTAACCCATATACATATACGTATACATATACCTATATCTATTATTATTACGATACTACTTATCTACTCATATTACGATAATATGTATATATGTATACCTAAAAAAAGGGGGAAAAGAAAAGCAAAAAAAAAGAAAAAAAAGAAAGAAAAACCCTATCAGATGCTTCCACCTCACAAGACGGACTTCACCTGAAAAACGACCCTCAAGAGTTCGAGAATCACAAAAGGCGTGACATCCATACACAAACACGAAGATGGTCTCAACCGCCCTGCTCCGACTTGCTGATGAAGCAGCACTCACCAAAATTGACGGACGCATGGATTCTAGGTTCCCATGGTTCAGTCAGACCAAAATGAACCTAACTGTTAGGAATATTTTGTAGCATCCTTTAATTTATATGTAATCTTGGGTTAACATGTTTATTTAGTGGGTTGTAGTAGTTTGGGGTGACTTATGGTATTAAGTCATAGTTTTGTATTGGGCTTTAATATACCAAATACTTGTGGTATATAAAGCCCCACTTACCCTAATTAGGGTTTTATCAAAATAATTAAAAAGGTAAGCCACCTTGTACTTTTCCTTAGAAAAACACACACTAACACGCACTCAAGGTGTTCATCACGTTTTACACATTCAAACCTTTCTTTTGATCCTTGTTTGGTAATAAAAGGGCCCACAAGTGGTATCAGAGCCTAACGCGGATCAATATCTTCCATTTGAATCCAGTTTTGCTCGATTCCGACGTGATTTGAAGATGTTTTTGCTTGAAAAACTCAATTTCGATTTTTTCACTGTTTTTAAGTGTTTTTAAATCGTTTTCAGTGATTTCTTAACCCTAGGATGTTAGAAAACTGATTTTGAGTACATTCATGCTCTTTCACGTCGATTTCAGTCAAGTTTGAGTAGGATTTGAGCAAAAACGAGTCTGAAAAATTGGGTTTTTACTGAACTGTTCCCGATCGAACAGTACTTTTGAGTTTGAAGGTTTCGATCAAAACCCACTGTGAGAAGCTTCAATCGATTTGAATTTCGAGTACTCTCTCACTAATTTCACAGTTTCGCCTGATATACTTCTCGGCAAAAGTCCAATAGATTTGAATTTCGAGTATTCTTTCGCTAATTTCACAGTTTCGCCCGATAAACTTCTCGGCGAAAGCCCAATTCGTTTCGCCCGAAAGACTACAGTACCCAATTGCTACGTTTCGACCGATACAATTCTCGGCGAAAGCCCAATTCGTTTCGCCCGAAAGGCTACAATACCCAATTGCTACGTTTCGACCGATACAATTCTCGGCGAAAGTCCAACTCATTTGCTGTATCGCCCGAAACTCAATTGTCCAATTAGCCAAATTCAATCTTAGTCAATCGAAACAAAGTCAATTTGGACCAAATTCGCCCGAAACCTTTTCATTCCTATCGATCGAAACTAGTTTATTCAAATCAAAATCGAAATCCCGCTTTCGATTGAAACTTACCTTATCTAAATCAAAACCACTCTTCGATCGAAACTAACCTTATCTAAATTGAAATCCATCTTTCGATCGAAACTCACATTTTCAAAACCCTATCGCCCGATTCTTGAAATCTAAATTCAATTTCAATTTCCTGATTCTCAACACTTAGGACAAATTGCCGAGCTTTTCTCCATATCAAATTAGAATCGATCAAGCATTCAAATTGGGTAGAACAAAATTCTTAACACAAAATTCCTCAAATTCTTAAATTGCAACAGGATTCATTAAGCTACTTAGACTCAACACTCAAAATTACTCAAACTTGACTATATATCATTCAAAACTAAAGCGTTTCATTTCGCAGATATATCACGCGTTAACGATCATTACCAAACAAAAATATGGACGGTCTTGCTATTGGATCTGACAACCGTGCACCACTACTGAGATGGGGAGAGTACGACATATGGAAGCAACGATTCATCAATTTCATAGAAATCAAGGATGTAGACCTCGCGAACGACATGCTTTCCTCCATTTTTGAAGGACCTGCTCAATTCTGGACCACCATCCCTGCTCAACCCGATGCTGTTCCACCAATTCCAGAGAGGAGAACTCCTAAGGACCCTAGTCGAGAGGGCACTAGCCAGAGCGGACAAGCTTGCCCGACATTATGTACTTCAGGCCCTACCAAATGACGTCTACAAGCAAGTAGACGCAATGGTCACTAGAAAGGAAATTTGGGACGAAGTTGGCAAAATGATGGTTGGGACAGAAGTTAGTAATCTGTCTATCCAGCATCCTTACGGCCTATGACTCCTTCAAAGCTAAGGAGGGAGAAGAACTTCGAGATGTTTACCTTCGCTTCCTGACCATCATCAACGAGATGAGAAAGATCAACATCCAACGTTCCAACCTCGAACACAACATCAAGTTCCTTTCCACACTTCAACCTGAGTGGGGACGGATTGCTATTCTGGTTAAGCAACAGAACAAAGACCTGGACGCTATGGATATTCACTCCCTTCATGTAATCTCTCAAGTTACTCGCTGTATGCCAAAGAAATCAAGAACGAAGGAAAACCAAACATCGACATGGAACCAAATGCACTCGTGACTTCTAAGTCAAGCAACAGGAGCTCGAGAACTTCTAAAGGAAAGTAGGTCGTACAATCCGATACCTCTGACACCGCCGAATCTGACCAAGAATCTGAGGACGAACTTGAATCAATCAGAAAGAAACTGGCTATGATGTGAGATACGGTCAATAAGATGAGCGCCAAGAAATCATCTTCTTCCTTCAATAAACAACGAACCTCGGGCGGGAAACAGAAGTACATTGCCCCTGAAGAGGCTGAAACTAAGAAATCTGAAATAGTGAAGAAGTGCTTCAACTGTGGCAAGCCGGGTCACTTCGCTTCTGAATGCTTCAAACCCAAGAAGAAAAACCCTGAATACTACAAGAATAAATTTTCAGCTCTCACAGCGCAAGGAAGCGGGAATAGTCTTGGTGGCTGAGGAAGAGGAATGGCTGGAGGACACATCTGACGAGGAGGAAGAAGAAATGGCCTTCATGGTGAAAAGCATTGAGGATGACTCTGACGAGGATGAGCCAGCCATCGGATCAGACATGACGGATGTCTCTTCATCCGACCTGGAGGTATACCCTCCATCCCTAAATGATTTCGTTAAACTTGAACGTAGGATAACCGAACTCTCCATGCAACGTAAAAATTACTTAGAACTCCAAAGCAATTTTGACAAAAATTATGCCTTGTTAAACAAACAACAAGAAGAGATAGCTATTCTAAATGAATCCTTGACCTTGTCTGAAACTAAAGCAAAGACTTCAGAAAATCTTACCGAAAGCAAGGAAAAACAAATTAGCGATATGTGTAGAAGCTTGAAAGACAGCGAGGAAGAACGTGAAAATGTATTGTCTCAATACGAACTAATCACCAACGAACGTGTACGTCTATACAAGAAAGTCAAGGAATTAGAGGACATCAACACCAAAAGAGGTCAAAGTGAACGAACCATGTTCCTTAGCCAACCTAAAGATGTTGAATTCTATGATCCCCGCAAAGGATAGGGATTTGAATATACCACTAACCCTGAAGCAGATAAAGTACTCTCTCTGTACAACATCAAACGTTTTGGGTTAAGCATCGAACGACTAATGTCCTTCGTCGGATCAAGTGAGGTGACTGAATCTGACGAACAAAAATAGAAGAACAAAGAATAGGCTCAAATCATGTATGACTACGACGAACTCAATAATAGCTACAAAACTAGAGAGATAACGCTCTCTGATGATTACATGTCACCATTTGGACCCGAAGGCACTGACGAACAGGCTAAACCTATTTATTCATTTATCTATATTCCAGAGATTATACGCAAAATAGGTGCCTTGACAGCTTCTCTAGAGTCGGAAAAGAAAGCTCACGAAGAAGAGAGAACTATTTTGTTGAGCAAATGTTATACTCTTGAAAACTTTCCTGACGCTTACAAACCTTCCACCTCCCGTCCTGTTCCAGAATTCTCTACATATAAATGCAAGCAAACTACAAAGAAAATATCTCTATCTCACACTAACTTTGTATCACATGTACCCACAGACAAATGCATGAGATCTAAGGAAGCGAAGGTTCGATCTGGCTCAGCAAAGAAGACAACAGTCCCTAATAAGAAGAAGAGACCAGTCTCCAACCTTTCTTCTCATGTTTCAAAATCTTTTGCATTTCCAAAAGTGACTTCTTGTAATGTCGAAGAACGTGTTTCGTTATTCCATTCCCTAAAATGAAAATTCAGTCATGTAAACAATGATGTACTTTCCCATCATCGTGACAGTCATTTCAGCAAAAGCGTTTCCACGTCACATCTCGTTCTAAGGACATATCTCCCACGCCGTCAAATCATACTATTAAATCTAAAGTAAAGAAACACACCACCTCCAATACCAAGCCGAACAAGAAATTAAGTCAAAAATAGATTTGGATTCCGAAATCTCAACTGCATCCTATAGGAAATCATCACGCTTGGATTCTTAAACGAGCTACCCAACAACCTAGCAAAGAATTAAATCTAGCAACGAACAAGAAAGCTACTAAACCTGCTATCAAAAGGGGACCCATCTATAAATGGGTGCCAAAACTTACTTGATTCTTCTTGCAGGTCCGTCATGTGTGGTACTTAGACTCAGGTTGCTCCTCACACATGACTGGAAACAAAGAGCTGTTGAGCAACTTCTCTGAAGGATTTCTCGGGAAGGTCTACTTCGGAAACGGTCAATCTACATCCATGCTAGGAAAGGGTGATCTCATCCATGACAGGCTAACTATCAAAGGAGTGTCCTACGTCGAAGGACTGAGCTACAATTTATTCAGCATAGGGCATTTCTGTGACAAAGGCTACAAGGTGAACTTCGAGACCAACAAATGTAGTGTCACAGATAACAATGGAAGAGAGATACTCACTGGCCACAGGAAGACGAATCTCTACTCCATTTGTGAACGATTGATCCTCAATCAAATCTTCAAGTGGGAGATTGTCGACATAGTTGAGTCAAAGAGGGATGCTACATGGTTTATTCAAAGGCTGCTAGTGGAGAGGAAAAAGTGGCGCAGCTTTCAAAGGTGTGCAGTACTTTTGTTCTTTGTTCACATGCCATATGACGCCTATAAATAGGCTATGTAAGATCAGTGCAGAGATGGAGAAATCCCACAGAAGAAATCCAAACAGACAGAGAGAGGAGAGAAAATAGAGGGAAAAATAATAGAGAGTTTGTCGGATATTTTCTCCGACTATAAAGAGAGATATTGAGGGTTTTCTCCTTTGTTGTACGAGAGGTTGTAACTCCTATATTCCCCTATAGTGGACTCTTCTTCCTTGCCCGTGGTTTTTACCCTGATTTGTTTGGGGGTTTTCCACGTTAAATCTCGGTGTTCAGATTTTATGTTTAATTGCTCAAATATTAGCCGCAATATTACTCGACCGGGTCCGCTGCCACGCCAACAATTGGTATCAGAGCCTAGATTGGGTTTTATATATCTATTTATCGTATGCTCTGTGGTTACCACTAACGTGGACCCTCCACATCAGAAAATAATAGATATTATACTGTCCTTGTTACGGTGACGAAAAAGTCGGTACGTGTTCAATAAATATTTGCTGCAACCCCGTCGGAGGTATCGCTCACGACTGAGCAGAAATTATGGCGGCAAAGTTTGATATCAAAAAATTCAACGGGAGAAACTTCTCACTGTGGAAATTAAAGATAAAGGCGATCTTGAGGAAGGACAGATGTCTGGAGGCTATTGGAAAACCAGCCACGTTGACAGAAAAAAACATTGTTTGAGGATGGATAATGGAGGAGAACATACTGGCAAGAAATTTGATAGCTTATGCGAGAGGGAAGGCATCAAAAGGCACTTCACTGCGGCGTACACTCCACAACAAAATGGAGTGGCGGAGTGGATGAACAGGACTCTGTTGGAAAGGACAAGAGCCATGTTTGGAGCTGCGGGTCTCGATAAATCATAATGGACAGAAGCAGTCAACACCGCCTGCTACATGATCAATCGATCGCCTTCAACGACAATTGATCAGAATACGCCGATGGAGATGTGGACCAGAAAGCCAGCGGATTATTCCAAACTCTATGTATTTGGAAGTCCTGTGTACGTGATGTACAACGCTCAAGAAATTACGAAGCTGGATTCGAAGTCCAGGAAATGTTTGTTCTTGGGGTATGCTGATGGTGTGAAGGGGTATCGCCTGTGGGGTCTCACTTGCCCACAAGATTGTCATCAGCAGGGAGGTTATCTTCTTAGAAGATAAACAAATCGGAGGAAATGATAGCACTACAAAGGAAAGCTCAGAGACTACGACGATTCAGGTGAAAGGGAACCTATCGAACAAGATTCTTCTGAAGCAGCACCAGAGCGCTTTCGTGCACGACTGGTGGTTAAAGGCTACGCTCATAAAGAAGGCATCGACTTCAACGAGATATTCTCACCTGTGGTTCGATTGACGACTGTTTGGGTACTCCTAGCGATGTCTGCTACGTTCGATCTACATCTAGACAACTAGATGTGAAAACGGCTTTTCTTCATGGAGATCTTGAAGAAGAGATTTGTATGCTCCAACCGGAAGGTTTTGAAGACAAAGCAAAACGGAACTTGGTTTGCAGGTTAAACAAATCTCTATACGATCTCAAACAGGCGCAGAGGTGTTGGCGACCCTTGTGCATATTTCAAGAGGTTTGGTGCAAATAATTTTATCATATTACTATTGTATGTTGACGACATGTTCGTAGCAGACCCAACAAAGATCGTGTTGAAGATTTCAAGGCACAGTTGGCTAGGGAATTTGGAATGAATGACTTGGGACCGGCAAACAAGATTCTAGGAATGCAAATTTATCGAGACAGAAATAACAGGAAGATTTGGCTTTCGCAGAATAATTATCTGAGGAAGGTCTTGCGACGCTTCAAAATGCAAGATTGTAAGCCAATTTCTACCCCACTTCTTGTTAATTCCAGGTTATCCTCCAGTATGAGCCCTAGCAGTGAAGAAGGAAGGATGGAGATGTCTCGAGTACCGTATGCATCAGCGGTGGGAAGTCTTATGTTCGCGATGATTTGTACACGCCAGACATTGCACAAGTAGTGGGAGTAGTGAGTCGGTACATGGCGAATCCGGGCAAGCACATTGGAGCGCGGTGAAGAGGATCCTACGATATGTCAGAGGAACCTCAGATGTTGCATTATGTTACGGAGGAACAGACTTTACTGTCAGAGGAAATGTTGACGCGGTCAACACTGACAAGTTCTTTTAGTGTCGTTCCTCGAGTGGCCTAGCGGAAACGTAAGCAACATGAATGGCAAGGGAGAAAGAATGGTGTGAACGATTGATCCTCAATCAAATCTTCAAGTGGGAGATTGTCGACATAGTTGAGTCAAAGAGGGCTGCTACATGGTTTATTCAAAGGCTGCTAGTGGAGAGGAAAAAGTGGCGCAGCTTTCAAAGGTGTGCAGTACTTTTGTTCTTTGTTCACATGCCATATGACGCCTATAAATAGGCTATGTAAGATCAGTGCAAAGATGGAGAAATCCCACAGAAGAAATCCAAACAGACAGAGAGAGGAGAGAAAATAGAGGTAAAAATAATAGAGAGTTTGTCGGATATTTTCTCCGACTATATAGAGAGATATGAGGGTTTTCTCCTTTGTAGTACGAGAGGTTGTAACTCCTATATTTCCCCTATAGTGGATTCTTCTTCCTTAACCGTGGTTTTTACATGATTTGTTTGGGGTTTCCCACGTTAAATCTCGGTGTCTAGATTTTATGTTTAATTGCTCAAATATTTGCCGCAATATTACTCGACCGGGTCCGCTGCCATGCCAACAATAAAGATACACAAGATCTTGTTTTTCTTCAATTATGAACTCTGAAAACACGGAGCCGTAAAACAGACACGATCCATCTCTTTAGTTTGGTCTGTCCCCCGCGTCTTTGTAGATTCCGTTGTTTGATTGTCTTGTGCAACGTTGAAAGGAATAAGCCAAACCACGTATTGTAAGTCAGTCTAGGGTCCACCAAGTTTTCATTTATTGCTTGCTTTGCTGACTCAAGAAACTCCATGGGCTACTAGTGTAACTTGGGCCTTAGAGCAACTCCATGGGCTTTGCATAATATTGTTTTGGGTTTGAGAATGAGTTTAACGGTTGGAGAAGAATTACTGCATTTTGTGTTTCAGAATGAGTTTGAGAGAATGCGTTTTTCGGTTGGAGATGGTCTTAGTGTGACTTTGGGCATAAGTAGGATGTTTTAAGCTTTGTTTGGCACTCCCACGTTCGATGCTTTCAAAACCTGGAAAAATACAAAACATGCACGCAACAAAAATATACCCGAGTATATTCACTCCTGTTCGGTTTTCCCTAATTGTCGTCTTAAGTCCGGCAAAACTATAAACACGTGTTAAAGCACTAATAAACATGTAAAATAACTTTAAAATGCCCGGGAACAATATAATTAATATGAAGATAAGCGTAGAAAATACGTTTATCAGGGAGGCTCGGCGAGGGGCGGGGCGGCACGGAGGGGAGTGGCAGTTGCGAGGGTGAGCGGCTGAGAGGGGCGGGAAGGCACGGCGAGGGGCAGGGCGGCATGGCGAGGGGCAGGTCGGCAAGACGAGGGCGGGAAGGCTGCGAGGGTGGGCGTGTGTGTTGATTTTTTGTGTTCCAGATCTGAACTTAGGCTGCGAGGGGCACTGCAATTGTAGTCTATGTAGTCCGTAAATCACATATGACTAATAATCTTGATTTATCGACTATTTGTAGTCAGGTTTCCTACTTGGACAGTGTTACTCGGTAACTGAACTTGTAGTCGGTAAGTCGCGACTACTAATTTGTAGTCGGTAGGTGTAGTCGCTACATCGCTGTTAATGATTTCGTCGAGCCAGCAGAGAAACCTTTGATGCTCAACCATTATTGTTTTTCATGAATGAGCCAGCAGCTGAAAAATACACAATAAAATATGGACCTTAATTCATATGCATTTATGCAATGAGATGAAGGAAAGCAAGTTCTACTAGAGGTGTTCAAAGTTTGAATAAATCTGAAAAATCAGCTGAACCGTAATTTGGTTTTTTAGGTTCATTCATTCAGTTTTTTAAGTCGATTTTGACTTGGTTTTGGATTTCCTGAAAAATAACCTAAATAATGTGTAGACCTTTTTGGTCCAAATGATTATGAGAGTTTTGATTATTCCAAGTAATTATGTAAATTGGGGGTACAAATTAGAAAACTCGATATGCATGTTAAGTGATGTTTACGTATGTGAAAATATTCGATTAAGCGCTTGAATATGGTTTAAATGTTAAGAAAATCGAATTTGAGTGATCTTATGCTTAACTGGAATATTGATGTGATCACCTGGTTTTGAACGTTCTCATTTGGATGGTATATCACTGTGTGATATATATGGAAAATATGTTCTGATAAGTGGTATGTGGATTGTACGCATGATTGAGTTATATAAGGAAAGAATATCGTCTGAGATCACGCTGATATGATTAAGCTATATATGGAAATATGTTCTGATAAGTGGTATGTGGATTGTACGCATGATTGAGTTATATAAGGAAAGAATATCGTCTGAGATCACGCTGATATGATTAAGCTATATATGGAAGATATAGTGTTAAGTGATATATGAGATGTACACGAGATTGAGTTATTTTAGGAAAAAATATCACTGTTATCACCCGGATATGATTAAGCTATATATGGAAAAGATATTTTGATTATGTGTCTAATATGCTGATTGACTCTATATATGGAATGTGCTGACTAACGGATGAGATTACCCTGGAATGAAAGCAAATCTGTGGTATTTATAATAAGAATTCATGTTGACCGTTGAGTTTAATTGGTTTATTCTTGGCATGATTTCTTGAGTTAATGCACGTGTTAATTGAGCTGTCTCTAGCATATTTTTCGTGCTTAACTTTCCTTGTGAAGTGGAGAAACGATTCGTGGCCTATATAGAAGAAAAACACTTCACGCGAAGAGTACAACAACGAACACACAAGCTATCAAATTCCTTAGACGATCTGAGCTTTACTTTGCGATTAATTCGTAGTTTGTGTTTGAGCTATCATTTGCGAATCTGTACTCTTTTGAGCGATCCCTAGAAACTCCAAATCCTAAACCCTTGTCTTCGGACGTGTTGTGTCTGCGGGCACGTTGAGCGCACAAAGGAGCACGAGTGGAGTCTTACGCACGTGGAGGGACGAATTTTGTGGATTTGGTGGCCTTTCGGTAGCAAGCTGCATCCAGTCGGGGAATAGGTTTCCTGGGTAAACGACGTGGATCGAAACTTGGCGTGCGTCAGCCTAGAACGAGGTCTAGTATCCATAGTGCTTCGGTTGTGAACGGGTCAATCATAGTGTAACCGGTAATACCTAGTGATTGATTGGAACTCTTGGGGAGATCACACCCCAAGGACAGGATTAAACCCCAGTTGGGGATATAACCTGTATAAAAATCCTGTCTCACTTTACTTTCTGCTATTTACTTTTTCTTTGAGACAAACCCGGAACGTTGGCAACTAACTAGGTGATATTCTTTAAAGGATTTCTGAGATTAACGTGATATTCTGTAAACAGGGTTAGGGAGATAACATAGACAATCTTACTGCTCTCTAGGGAATAACGTGCTCTGCAATATCTTCTTAAAGAAAAGTAGTTTTCAAAGGAGAAAAAGCCAAAACTTTTTAAAGCCTAATTCACCCCTCTCTTAGGCATATTTTACACTTCATTTGGTATCAGAGCAAGGTTACTCAACGCAAGGCCTAACACGCCTGAGTTAAGATCTAATGGCTTTTTCGAGTGATATTTTTGCAGAGGGTCAATCCCACTCCAGGCCTCCTCTCTTCGACGGTACGAACTACGCGGTATGGAAGAATCGTATGATCGAATTTTTTATCGCTGTCGACTACGAGCTTTGGGAGACAATCATCAACGGACCGTACACAGCTGCGAAATCCGATGGAACTCCAAAGGATACTAAAGATTACACTGCTAATGACAAAAGGGGAATCACGTGAAACGCAAAGGCGAAATGCTCGGATGCGCACTCACACGGGAAGAATACATTCGGGTGAGTTCCTGCTCATCAGCGAAGGCCATGTGGGATATGCTCCAAGTCACTCGTGAAGGAACCCAACGAGTCGTGCAAGAAAGACTGGCTCTACTCCCTCACCAGTATGAACTGTTCTCAATGGAATCTGACGAAAATATAAGCCAGATGTACGCCAGATTCATGGGAATCATCAACCAAATGTTCTCTCTCGGCAAGAAAGTTCCCGACAGTGAACCAGTAAGAAAGATACTGAGATCACTGCCACGATGGAATGCCAAGGTTACTGCCATCTACGAAGCAAAGGATCTAGAAGCACTTAGCATCTCCGAGCTGATTGGATCTCTTATATCCTATGAGATGATTCAAACATCAATGAATGAGAAGTCTCAGAATAAAAATCAGAAGTCCATTGCATTCAAATCCAACCAAGAAGAATCTGATTCTGACGACGAAGAAAAGGACCTGATGAACGATCTGGCCATGCTTACAAAAAGAATTGAAAGGTTCCAGCAGAAAAAGAAATTCAAAGGGAACTTCAACAAATTCCAGAACAAGAGCAAGGGAATATCCACGTCTGGGAAGAAAGTTCAGAAGTGTTTCCGATGCAACAAACCAGGCCACTATGCACATGAATGCCCCGCAACTAGCAATGAGAAACCAAGGAAGCAAGAGGCTATGGTGACGGAATCAAATGACTCTGAACTGGAACAAAGTGAGGACGAGGATCACGCTTACATGGCTGACGAGGATCAGGTATCTCGTTCTTCCTCCATTGAGAAAATTCATATTCTAAACAATTTATATGGTTATGAAAGTGACTCATCTGTTTCTGATATAGAAGAAAGTAAGGAAGATCTGTGTAGGTTACTTCAAAAAACGGAGAGAAAGATTAAGTCACTAGATTCCTTGAATAAGGAATTGATAAGGCAGCGAGATGAACTAGCTAAGGAAAAACATGAGGCTGTTCTAGAGATCTCACGTTTGAAAGAAGAGTTAGTTACTGCTAAGAAAGAGGGAATTCCCTGTGAGAAAACAGAGAAGAAAAACAGTGACTTATCTAGAGATATTGTAGAACTCAGGAATTCCTTAGAAAGGGAAAAACAGAAGGTTGATAGTCTTCTTGAGGGTAGGCAGAACCTAGACATGATGTTAAACATTCCTAGCAATATTGGTAAGATAGGCTTAGGTTATTCCACCGAAGTGAAGCCTGCTAAATCCTCTGTGTCTAAGTTTACATGTTTCTGTGTGGTAGAAATGGTCACTATGCATACAACTGTCCCTTAAAGAAGTTTGATAAAGCTAATTATGTCTGGAGACCTAAGAAGTTACCTGTAAATGCCACTGTTGTATCTGATTGTAACAGGAGATCACCGACTGTGCAGAATGATATCTCGTATGTTTACAGAAGTTATTTTCCCGCTAACATGTTAGGACCCAACAGAAATTGGGTACCTCAGAAAAGTACTTCTTGCTACAGGTACGAAGGAAGAATTCCAGTAAGAAAAGCAAGTGGTACCTCGACAGCGGGTGCTCCCGCCACATGACAGGTGATATAGGCAATTTTGTGTCGTTGAAGGCGGTAGATGGAGGATACGTTTTGTACGCCAACGACGCAAAAGCCAAAATCGTGGGAGTTGGTACTGTCGGTAACAATTTAAATATCACCATAGATAACGTATGGTTCGTTAGGAACTTAGAAAATAATTTAATAAGTATTAGCCAATTATGTGATGATGGACATACCGTAGTTTTCGCCAAAGATAAATGCCTTGTTAAAAAGAATGATGAGATTGTGTTTAGTGCATCTAGGCATGGTAATATTTACTGCTTCACTCTTGATGATATTGCTAACCAAAACGTCAAGTGTCTAGCAGTTACGCAGGATATCACATGGTTATGGCATAGACGTCTGGGACATGCTAACATGGAACTAATGTCTCACATATCATGCAATGAGTTGGTGAGAGGTATTCCAGATATGAAAGCCACCAAGGACAGAATCTGTAAAGCGTGCCAAATGGGGAAACAGACCAAGACGTCCTTTAAGCCTAAGAATGTGATCTCTACGTCCAGACCACTGGAACTGCTGCATCTTGACCTTTTTGGTCCGGTACAGGTTATGTCATTGAAAGGTAAACGATATGCCTTTGTGATCGTAGACGACTATACTAGGTACACATGGGTCTTATTTCTTGCGCACAAAAGTGAGGCTTTAGATAATCTTGCGCCACTGATTAAGAAGCTAGAAAATGAGAAAGAAATGAAAGTCCATAAGATTAGGAGTGATAACTGTCTAGAATTTGATAGCAAATCCTTTGCATCTTTTTGTGATGAGAATGGTTATAGTCATAATTTTTCAGCCCCTATTACGCCTCAACAGAACGGAGTGGTCGAGAGGAAAAATAGAGTATTACAAGAAATGGCTAGGACTATGTCGAGCGAATATAATACTCCAAAACATTTTTGGGCCGAAGCTGTTAGTACGGCATGTTATGTCTCGAATAGGATTTTCCTTAGACCAATTATTAAGAGAACTCCCTATGAACTTTGGAACGACAAAACCCCTAACATAGGATATTTCCATGTATTTGGTTGCAAATGTTTCATTTTAAATGATACGGATAAAAGAGGGAAATTCGATTCCAAGGTAGATGAAGGGATATTCCTAGGTTACAGCCTTCATTCCAAAGCTTTTAGAGTGTTTAATAATAGGAAGAAGACTGTTCAAGAATCTGTGCATGTTACGTTTGATGAAATTCCTAACGCAGATGCTACTGAGGAAGGTATAGTTGTGTCTCCTGCAGATATACAGGTTACTGACAAAGAAGTGAACGCAATTCCATTGGAACTAGATGATATGTTAGAGGAACCTGAAGCTTCAGACGAGCAACAACGCAGAAAATTCAAACATGCTTCCAGCCATCCCACTGAACAGGTCATAGGGAATATCACTTCAGGGATCAAAACGAGAGCAACTGCACGAAACGATACTGCTGAGGAATCACATGACGTGCTGTTGTCAACCATGGAACCTAAGACAGTAAATGAAGCACTTGACGATGAATCGTGGGTGATTGCCATGGAAGAAGAGCTGGCACAATTCGAAAAGAGCCAGGTGTGGACTCTTGTGGAAAGACCGAACGATAAGTCCATAATAGGCACGAAGTGGGTGTTTCGCAACAAACTGGATGAGAACGGTAATGTAACACGAAATAAGGCCAGGTTAGTCGCCAAAGGTTATTCCCAAGAAGAAGGTATAGATTTTCAAGAAACCTTTGCACGCGTAGCTAGGCTTGAGTCAATACGCATTTTACTTGCATATGCATCTTTTAAAAGATTTAAGCTTTTCCAAATGGACGTAAAAAGTGCATTTTTAAATGGTTTTATAAATGAGGATGTTTTTGTCGAGCAACCTCCCGGTTTTGAAAAAGAGGAATTTTCAAATCACGTTTTTAAATTAAACAAAGCTTTATATGGTTTGAAACAGGCCCCTAGGGCATGGTATGAAAGATTGAGTAGGTTTTTACTAGACATGGGATTTATAATAGGGACAATAGATAACACTCTGTTCATCAAGTGCGAAGGGAATCACATATTACTTGTACAGATATACGTTGATGATATCATATTTGGTAGCACTGACATCACCCTTTGCGAGCATTTTTCTAAGTCTATGCAACACGAATTTGAGATTAGCCTAATGGGAGAACTCACGTACTTCCTTGGATTACAAATCAAGCAATTGGATACGGGAACATTCATATCTCAAACGAAGTACACGAAGGAACTACTTGAAAAATTCGGAATGGCTGATTCCAAGGTACTTCCCACTCCTATGCACCAGACCGCTAAAATTGATAGTGATGAACAAGGTACGCCCTTTGACCAAACTAAGTATAGAGGTATGATCGGATGTTTGCTATACCTTACGGCAAGCAGACCCAATATCATGTTTGCTACTGGTCTATGTTCTAGATATCAATCGAGTCCTAGGGAATCTCACTTGACGGCAGTCAAGCGAATACTTAGATATTTGAAGGGAACAATCAATCATGGTATATGGTATCCAAATTCCAATGAATTCCCATTAATGGGATACTCGGATGCGGATTACGCCGGTTCTAGGGAAGATAGAAAAAGCACCAGTGGTACTTACCAAATACTAGGAAATTCCCTTGTAACCTGGTCCAGTGGGAAACAAAATGTCGTAACCCTATCCACAACCGAAGCAGAATATATGGCCTTGGGAAGTTGTTCTCAGCAAATCCTTTGGATGAAACAGACCTTGAGTGATTACGGTTTAAGGTACGACCAAATTCCTATTTTCTGTGATAGTACTAGTGCCATTAGTATCACTAAGAATCCCGTACACCACTCTCGAACTAAGCATATAGAGGTGAAGCATCATTTTATTCGAGATCATGTTCAGAAAGGGAATATCAGCGTAAACTTTGTGGGAACTAATGATCAATTGGCTGATATCTTCACGAAACCACTTATAGAGAGTCGATTTTGTGACATCCGCGACAGATTAGGAATTATTGAGCTCAAATAGGAAATTAGTATTTCGTTGATCTTACTCTTAAGGATCTCCTCAATTTCATTCCTTGATTCTATTAATATTTTTCTTGATTTTATTTTCCCCATCCATCCAAATCCTTTACATTCATAAGATGATTATTATTTCCTTAATTAGAGATTCCTCTAAGTATATATATCAAAATCTATTTTCAGCCTATATTGATATCCTTTTATCCTCCCTCTGATTCTCAATTAATTCCTCCCTTAATTCCCGCGACATATCCTTTCATTCTCATAATTCCAAATAAACGGGCAGTTTCCTTCTTTATTAAGCAATCTTTCAAATTCAAATTTTTGAAATTCCTTCCTTATCTGACATGTGTCACATCGAAATCACTTCTCTTTATAACCTCCTTCCATCTTTATCCAAGACACCTTCAACCTTAAGTATCGCCTTCTTCCTTCCTCAATTTATTCGAACTCTAAAATTCCCCATATCATAACTTCCGCCATCAATCCTTCGATCTCAAACATGGTGAAAACAAAAGGCGCTGGATCTCCCACTGACAAAAGGCGTAAGGCTGTTCTGACCAAAACCCCACTCTCTCCAAAAGCCACCCGCTCCAAATCTGCAAGCAGCTCTAAATCTAAGAAATCTCCGACGAAACCGAAGAAGAAAGCAAAGGTCATCAAATCTCCTACACCTTCTCCTGCCTCTTCCGATGATCGGTCCGCATCTCCTTAGAAATCTACTTCCCCTGAGAAACCTGTTTCTCCTGAAGTTTCTGGCCCACTCGAGAAACCTGCCTCACCAGAAAAATCTGTTTCTGCTCACATCGAATCACCCCCACGAGAGTCTGGCCGTGCTACTGAAGGCCAAAAGCTGTTCAACCCCCAAAATCTGGAGGAAATCACCGATGAAATCAAGTTCCTGACTGAGACTGCCAAGGAACTTCATGGGAAACTTCAGAAGCGAAAGGTTGCACGAGGAAGAAGCGTCAAATTTGAAGAACTGGCAGACAGCCAAGTGGTAACATGGCTATCTGAGTACGGATGGGAAAATTTCATAAGAATCGACAAGTCCGTGTATGAGGAAGCGGTGAAGCTCTTCTATGCCAATCTCACGTTCGTTGAAGACGGAACTGAGATCACAGTAAAATCATATGTGCTTGGAAAGAATCGTGAATGGAATAGCGCAAAGATGAATGAGATGCTAGGAGTCGAAAATGAAGGGCTCTGCTACTTCGACTTTGCCCACTGGTGTTCCTCTGAGGTTGCCCTGCGAGATTGCGTGAAAGCTCTATGGAATTCCCCCTATAAGCCCAAGTTCTCTGAAGGAGAAGCATTGAACAAGCTTCCCGTTGATCTGTTCTTCCTCTACAAAGTGCTGCACTTTATGCTCTGGAGCGCACGCGTTGGCAGTGGAGGGCATTCCACCACCATGAACAACATGAGCATGCTGACTCTTTATCTGGTATCCCAAAACAGGCCGCTCAATCTAGGTTACATCGTTCTTAAGTACATGGTATATGCCCTGAATAGCTCTGACAAGGAACTTCCCTATGGAATGTTGCTTACGCATCTGTTTGAATTCGAGGGAATCTCCTTGCCTAAAGCCTGGGAAGATAAGTCAGTGCATGTAGTAGATCTGGTCGCACTGAAGCGAGTTGATATACGCCATGATGAGCGACGGGGATGGATCAAGACAAGGGATCTGAAGACACCTACGAAAAGTTCGACCACGAAGAAAAGGGATGATAGAAGCGATGACGAGCATGGGACGATTACTGATCTGAAAAGAAGTATCAATGGTCTTAAGGACGAGAATCAGAAAAAGTTCAAAGAGATCTCACGGAACTTCAAAAGGGTTAAAAATATCTGAAGGAGATCTCCGCGGTTCTGAATGTCGCTGAATCCTCATCTGCCTCATCCGATAGCGACTCCAGCTCTTAGATCCTGATTCCCTAGTGATTCCCTAGCTCTTATATGATTAGCCCTAGTTTGTTTTCTTCTTTCGCTGGTCTTTGGTCGAGGTTGATTAGAGGTTTAGGTATGCTAGTGGAGTTTTTGAGTCCCTCCATTTTGATGTTGAAGGGGGAGAAGTATAGGCAATTAATGCCTTAGGTCGTAAGTAAGTGTCGGGTCGGTTACTTGTGGCCCTTATGTTTCTTAAATGTTATAATATTATTCGGCTTGCTTTTATATGTTTATGTTTTAATCCTTTTTGTGCTTGAGTTGGTATTTTTGTTAAGGATTAAGGAATTCCGCACATAGGCAGGGGGAGCAAACTGATGTGATAACTTGAGATATTCCATGGTAACTTAAGGTGTTCCATATGATATAGCCTGGTAATTGTTAAATCTTTGCGACTGTGCTTTACATAGGTTTATTGGCAATTAGACAGGGGGAGCATGCTATGAAATTTGATAAATTTATTTGCTCTGATCATATGTCACATGCTTTGATACTTAAACATGCTACGTGCGTAAATAGCTTCATATCGAGTGTACTCACATGCTTAAGATAGGCATTAATTACTTGTCATCATCAAAAAGGGGGAGATTGTAGACCTTTTTGGTCCAAATGATTATGGGAGTTTTGATTATTCCAAGTAATTATGTAAATTGGGGGGTACAAATTAGAAAACTCGATATGCATGTTTAGTGATGTTTAAGTATGTGAAAATATTCGATTAAGCGCTTGAATATGGTTTAAATGTTAAGAAAATCGAATTTGAGTGATCTTATGCTTAACTGGAATATTGATGTGATCACCTGGTTTTATACGTTCTCGTTTGGATGGAATATCACTGTGTGATATATATGGAAAATATGTTCTGATAAGTGGTATGTGGATTGTATGCATGATTGAGTTATATAAGGAAAGAATATCGTCTGAGATCACGCTGATATGACTAAGCTATATATGGAAAATATGTTTTGATAAGTGGTATGTGGATTGTACGTATGATTGAGTTATATAAGGAAAGAATGTCGTCTGAGATCACGCTGATATGATTAAGCTATATATGGAAGATATATTGTGTTAAGTGATATATGAGCTGTACACGAGATTGGGTTATTTTAGGAAAGAATATCACTGTGATCACCCGGATATGATTAAGCTATATATGGAAAAGATATTCTGATTGTGTGTGTAATATGCTGATTGATTCTATATATGGAATGTGCTGACTAACGGATGAGATTACCCTGGAATGAAAGCAAATATGTGGTATTTATGGTAAGAATTCATGTTGACCGTTGAGTTTAATTGGTTTATTCTTGGCATGATTTCTTGAGTTAATGCACGTGTTAATTGAGTTGTCTCTAGCATATTTTTCGTGCTTAACTTTCCTTGTGAAGTGGAGAAACGATTCGTGGCCTATATAGAAGAAAAACACCTCACGCGAAGAGTACAACAACGAACACACAAGCTATCAAATTCCTTAGACGATCTGAGCTTTACTTTGCGATTCATTCGTAGTTTGTGTTTGAGCTATCATTTGCGAATCTGTACTCTTTTGAGCGATCCGTAGAAACTCCAAATCCTAAACCCTTGTCTTCGGACGTGTTGTGTCTGCGGGCACGTTGAGCGCACAAAGGAGCACGAGTGGAGTCTTACGCACGTGGAGGGACGAATTTTGTGGATTTGGTGGCCCTTCGGTAGCAAGCTGCATCCAGTCGGGGAATAGGTTTCCTGGGTAAACGACGTGGATCGAAACTTGGCGTGCGTCAGCCTAGAACGAGGTCTAGTATCCATAGTGCTTCGGTTGTGAACGGGTCAATCATAGTGTAACCGGTAATACCTAGTGATTGATTGGAACTATTGGGGAGATCACACCCCAAGGACAGGATTAAACCCCAGTTGGGGATATAATCTGTATAAAAATCTCGTCTCACTTTACTTTCTGCTATTTACTTTTTCTGTGAGACAAACCCGGAACGTTGGCAAATAACTAGGTGATATCGTTTAAAGGATTTCTGAGATTAGCGTGATATTCTGTAAACAGGGTTAGGGAGATAACATAGACAATCTTACTGCTCTCTAGGGAATAACGTGCTCTGCAATATCTTCTTAAAGAAAAGTAGTTTTCAAAGGAGAAAAAGCAAAAACTTTTTAAAGCCTAATTCACCCCCTCTTAGGCATATTTTACACTTCATAATGGAAAAAAAAAAGTAACATATATAATTTTATATAATCTTTTTTTTTATGGGCCAAGTTTAAATATCAGCCAAGTTATATTCATACTTGAACCCACCAAAATAAATATCTTTTTTCATTGAAAATAATAAAATCAATTACAACGGGAGGCATGAGGCAAATGTTTTCTTCATTCAAACCCTTAAATAATTGTGCTTCACTAAATAATTAAATCAGTGACAGACGGAGCTTTTAATCAAAACCTTCTAAGTTATCGGTTGTGATTCACAAATATTAGGCAGTTAGGTATAAATTATATTTTTTCTTCTTTAACGAACTAAGGTCTATAACGGAAAAATCAAATCGGCCAAAAATCGACCCTACCAAATTAAAACACTTCGACTATCGGATTAAGCATTTGTACAAGCAAAACCAGAATAACCGGACTAAACCAGCCAATGAACACCCCTATGTACTATTGATCTAATTGAGTTGAATTTTTTATACATGCAATGAACACTCCTAAGTACTATTGATCTAATAATTGAGTTGAAATTTTAATACACAAATGTCGGATCAAGTTATGAAATCATGAAAGGACCATGTTACAATAATCGACCCAGTCTGCATATAGTCTCCCTCCTATGTACAGTGTATAACCAATTAAGCATAGTAATCTTCATTCACATTTCTTGTTAATCATTTATGAAGACTCAAAGTCATTCTACCAAAAAAAAACACGTATCACTCGATTAACTTCTTTATTGAAGAGAAACCCATACATACTATATACAAGATAAACATATACAATCCCACATAATATCATCCATAATGTTTCACACAAGACCGCAGACACACACGCATATAGATTATTACTGAACACAAGACACATGCACACGTATTATTGAACATTAACGTTGAAGTTCATCTCAGATCCGCGATGCAGCTCAAGTCAACCGACACGATCACTTTGCATGGTGGGCTTCGATATCTTTGGAGAAGTTAATGAAGATAGCCACGTAACTCAAGGGTTCGGGCACATCTTCACTAACCTTCTCGTAGTCGAAGATCCACGTAACCACATGTTTCTCACCAGTATTTTTGTCGACTTGAAGGGTCACAGTCCATTTCTTGTACAGTTGAATGACGTCTCCTTCGACGGCGGAGATGGTGAATGAGTTATTCGCCTCATCCACAGCGTCGATAATAGTCTTGACTCTCTCCTTCTTACCAGCTGCAAGAAAATTAATCGCCGTCGTGTAATATACTTATAATAAGTATTATATCAAGAATTTATTTTGTTAGATGGAAGATATGTATAAATCTTGATGATCATGCTGACTGCCTAGCTAACCGTGAGTATAATCCCAAAAGCAAATGGATCCAACGGCTCCGAATTCTCCTTCGTGCAGCTGGCAACCGTGGATATGGTTGGGTGTAACCTTGGAAATGTGGTGAGGTTTGTGCCTGAAAAGCTCATGGAACACATCTCCATGGCACTTAACTTCCTTTTGAACTATTATTTTACCTTTAAGACCCAGCATCTCTCTCCCTCTCTCTCTCAGTCTCTCTAAACTCTCGATAAGGATTAGAAATTAAAGGATAAATATGTAAGGTGGGTTGATCTGATCTAGTTCGCTGAGACACGTGTATATATAGTAGTTGAGTTAGCATATCTGTATGCAACAAAGACCTAATTTTCACAAAAAAAAAAGATATGTTTTTAGCTATCTATTATATCGATTCATGTTACATGTCTTCTTACGTAGGTTGTCCAGTGTTTTTTTATAACCAGGGAACCCTGCGGTCCAGGTAAACCCCGATTGACGTGTTCTAGCCTACAAACCACGCCAACCAGGTATACCACACTAGGACAAGTCCATGTGTGACAGTCTCAACTCAAGCATTTGGTAGCCAGAGAGGTTCGAACCCGTTACCTACCCCTCCAAAGACTTTTTGTGCCTCAGCTTGACCACTAGAGCCAAGCCTTATTGGCTAGGTCTTACTGTTGGATAATTTATATTACAGTTGATTTTATAAATTATTTTTATGTGAATGAGGAATTGTTTTCCGGTCGCAGACTTGATCAACCCGCGCTAATGTTCCTGATAAAATAGTTTTAGTCTAGAAAAAGATATTTCTATTTAATGAATTGGGCTTCGAAATTAAATAAAATTGGGCTTCGATCCTGGTCAATAACGGCCGATTTCTTGAAGGCCCAACTTCTAGAAGGCTCGACTTCTAGAAGATTGATGGCTTTGGTTGAAAGGTGGAATGGTTAAAAAACCACTCATCAAATTGAATAATGAAGTGGTTTAAACCACTTCTCAAATATTCATATTCATTAAAAAATTGGATCTGCTATCATTTTTGTTCCGTTCGTCGTCGGTGTCGTTTTTGTGTTAAACGAACGTCGGGTTTTCGAGGTATCCTGGGAAACAGACGATCGTTAAAACCTCTAGTACATACGTGAGTGAGCGAATCTGTTTTAAGGAAATTGTGTTCGCACAATCCTCAAATATTTTTCTTTTATATTCAATCGGATTTTTCGGATCTATTGTTTGTGGTTCTTTGCAAGAGTGCTTACAATTCGATCGAGCTTATCAAATAAGGAGGTCGAAGAAGGTGGAAATCGGCCAACACTTACAATGTTGACTTTCTTGATTTTTGCGATACGTGATTAGGCTTGGCAGTGGGGGCGGAGGTCCTCCGTTCCCTTCCCGCGGCGACGAACCGGCCGGGACCCCATATAGGCGAACTAGATGTAATGCTCATCAATCGATTAAATGAGTTATTGTTTCTGCAACAATAATATGCAACAAACGGTTCCCGTTTGCTTCGTGGGTTGCGGCGGAGATTACCTGATGAATGGGGGACAATAATGTGCTTACGTTTCACTTGGAATTACAAAGTTATGCCGTTCTCCTAAATAAGAATGGGGGAGACAATAATGTGCTTACGTTTCATTCTCAATGTTGATCAAATAAGAGCTCACCCTCTTGTGCTTATAAATGTGCTTACGTTTCACTCTCAATGTTGATTAATATACGAGCTCACTCTCATGTTGAGCTATATAGTTATGCCATTCTCCTGAATTGATACGAACTTTCCATTATGATTCTAAAGGTGGGTTACAACGGAGAGGAAACCAATGGAATTAGTAAAAGGCCGAAACCATCGAATTATAACATTTGCATTTATTTAAAAGGTATAATATATGCATGTCATAAAGTGTAATTTTCAAAGAAAAAACATATTATTCGAATAGCTTGTCACCTGCCATCAAAGTCTGTTTAGCTAAATATGATGAGCAGCCAAGTTACCTGCTCGCTTTTTTTTTTTTGGAAACCCGGGGAGAGGGCCAGCTAAACCCCGAGGGCATATTAGCCAAATGGGTTTAAAATACCAAAAGCAAACGTGACATTAGTTATATATGTTACAAATATTTGATTAAAACTACATATTAGCCAAATGGGTTTAAAATATATACCCGCCAACGTAGATTAGTATCGAAAGTAACTGGAATTAAATATATAAATATATGTATGTATTATCACAATGGTGCTGTGATTTAGCGGACATTGAGATCTTATCCTTGATTTGGTCGACTTATACTCGATGTGATTGATTGTTGCAATAAAACGTGTTTGACATTTATAATGATGTTGTCACATATGATCTCTTTCTCTAGCTGATTTACTACTGCAGACAAAATTGAAATGAAAAAAATATATAATATAATATTAGTAATATAATGTTATAATATTATTCGTTAGTAATATAATGTTATAATATTATTCGTATTATCTATAACATATCTTATAACTACAGTAAAAGGAAAATGTTGAATGAGCAGCCCATATTGCCCGATGATGCGGCGAAATTCTGAATGTTGGATTTGGACCGTCCAGGAGAGCTGAAGATTCTGTAACATAGGCAACTACAAAGAGCGAAAACTAGTACAGATGCGAGAGAAAGATAGTGAGGTATTTATCCGGATAAGTAGGCAATATTGGCGAAACGACGTAAAGCCCGTCTTCTCTCTCGGTGTCATTTAGGTTTCAAACTACTCCAATTAATTGTCGGTGTCCAAATACCAACCAACATTGTGCTCCAACTATTACTTTTCCCAACAAGTGGTATCAAAGATATTGGAAGTATAGAAGTTGGTTGATGATGTAGCACAGCTGAACATCATTCAGATACAGAGGAGTCACAACCGTGATTCTATGATCACTTGGCCGTGACCTCAAACAGTGTGCTCATATTTCTTCTCTCGCATATGTCACGGCCGTGACACTTAGGTCACAGGCCGTAACTGCAGGCAGTGGGTTGCTGTCAGATATATCACGGGCGTGAAGGACAAATCAGAGGCCGTGGCAATCAGATCACTTATAGAGAATAGCCGTTAAGATTTTATAATATACATTGGGTTTTAATTGTAATTGGGCCTATGTTTATGAAAAGGCCCAAATATAGAGTATAAATAGGTTTACCATCTGTAAATTAAAGATTAACAGATTGAAATGAAATGAACGCGCGTTTTTCTTCTTCGATTGAATACACAGAGAGATTTCGATCCTCGTTTTCCTTCTTCTTCATAATTTCTACATGGTATCAGAGACATTATAATCAGAGTTTCTGAAATGCAACAATGGCGGAAGAAGACAATCCCTGGCTTGCACCTCCAACGAATAATGTAGCGCCTTTAAATTTCGACAATCCAATGTTCATTCACCCGTCTGACACTCCCAATCTTGATCTAACGACGGGAATTCTCAGAGGTTCAGACAATTACAAGATATGGAGCATGAGGATGATTATAGCACTCGAAGCGAAGAACAAAATTGGATTTATCGATGGAACATGTAAATGTCCAGCAAAAGATTCACCACAGTTTGCGCAATGGAAACGATGTGATGCTCTTGTCAAGACTTGGATTCACAGGTCTATATCAGAAGAATTAATCTCAGGTATTGTTTACCATCAGAGTGCGTGCGAGATCTGGAATGACTTGAAGCTGAGATTTGACAAGATCAATGGAGCAAGATTATATGGCCTATTTCGTGAGATTTACTCCAGCACTCAAGGCTCGTCTACTGTCTCCGAGTATTATAACAGGCTTAAACCTCTCTGGGATGAGTATGATTCGATAATACCGTCGCCTGCATCAGAGGTTTCAAAGGAATATAAGGATTTTTGTTCTTGGCAGAAAATGATGCAATTCCTCATCGGTCTGAATGATTGCTATCAGAATATCAGGTCACAGATTCTCCTGATGTCTCCTCTGCCGCCGCACACTCAAGTATATTCAATGGTGATAAACGAGGAGGCTCAGCGAGGAATAATTGCAGGCTGCCAATAGGGACTCATCCATTGCCTTAATGTCTAATCTTCCCTTCAGCAACTACAACAGTAATCAGGCTGGAATGACAGGTCTCTTTTGTGATAACTGCAACATTGGAGGTCACACAAGAGAGACTTGTTTCAAGATTCATGGATATCCTTCAAACTATACTCGTGGAGGCAGAAGAGGTTTTGGAGGCAGAAGAGGCTTTGGAGGCAGAACTGGAGGAGGTAGAGGCAGAGCTAACAACATCATGGCACCAGAAATCAGCAATGAAAAGATGAAGGGGGAGAGCATAGATACTCAGCATGGCTTCACACAAGACCAATATGCTCAAATCCTAAAGATGCTGGAAAAGACAGGTACTCAAGATGATGGAAAGATTTCTGGTACCTCAGCCACTGCAAATACCTTAGGTATATCCTTGTTCAGCACTAAACTTGGCGGTTCTTGGATAATTGACATTGGTGCAAACCATCACATCACTTGCACAAGTGAATTATTTGATACAGCTGGTATGAAATCTAACAGAGTTAGTAGTGTTAGACTACCTAATGGTGCATGCAGTAAGGTTTTTTCATGTGGTACAGTTATCATAAATGGAAATGTTAAACTCAAAGATGTTCTATATGTACCAGATTTTAAACACAACTTGCTATATGTATCTAAACTAGTTAAGGATGAGAATGTTTGCTTAAAATTCTTTCCTGACCATTGTATTATACAGGCAATCTTGACTGGCAAGACCATGGGGATTGGTAGGCAAGAGAATGGTCTCTATATACTCAAGCCTAATCCTAATGTTCTGCCAGTAGAGAATAGCTTAAGCATTAGTAGTTCATGTAATAAGGCCACTGATGAGTCTGTGTTTAGAATAAATAAGAATGACAATGTGTCTTTATGGCATTATAGACTTGGTCATATGTCTTTTGGAAGATTTAAGTATATGAATGATTTGCATTTGCATGTTAATGATTCTGTCAAGTATTGTACCTATTGTCCACTTGCAAAACATGCAAGATCTCAGTTTCCAATTAGAGAAACCAGTACTGATTCTATAATTGATTTGATACATGTTGATGTTTGGGGACCTTATAGAAAGATGACTTATAACAATGAGAGGTATTTCTTAACTGTTGTTGATGATTTCTCTAGAGCTGTTTGGATCTTCTTGATGAAAAACAAAACAGAGGCTGTTGGAAATTTGAGACATTTTATAGAATATGCTGAAGGTCAGTTTGGAACTAGGATAAAAATCATAAGGAGTGACAATGCCTCTGAGTTCTTCTCACATGAATGCAATGAACTTCTTGCCTCAAAGGGAATAATCCATCAAAGTTCTTGTGCATACACACCACAACAGAATGGTGTAGTAGAAAGAAAGCATAGTCATATTTTAAACGTGGCTAGAGCATTGAAATTTCATTCTAATGTGCCTATTAAGTTCTGGGGTGAGTGTGTGAGGACTGCAGTGTACATCATAAACAGGACACCTACTCCACTTTTGGGTGGCAAGACACCATTTGAAGTGCTTTATGGTAAGAAACCTTCTTATTCTCACTTCAAGGTATTTGGTTGTCTTTGCTTCTCTAAGAATCTTACACAAGCGGACAAGTTCCAACCTAGGTCTAGACCATGCATCTTTATGGGATACTCCACTACACAAAAGGGTTATAGACTACTGGACTTGAAGTCTGACAATTTTATTGTCTCAAGGGATGTCCAGTTTTTTGAAAAAATCTTTCCATACACTACAGATGCTACTAACCTCGAAAGAGAAAAGTTTACTACTTGTGATAAGCAGGATTACTATGATGATTTTATCATCCCATATCAGCAGCACGAGGAGAGTAATTGGATGGATCAAACTCACCCTACACCTGTTGAAACAGAAACATCAACTGAGGTGAATACAGAAAATCCACAGATTAATCCATGTACAGAATCAGAACAAAACCCTGAAGTAGAGGTAAGAAGATCAGGTAGATCTTCTAAACCACCTTTCTGGCATAAGGATTTTGTATCTCCATATATTTCAGAAGCAAATGGAGCCAATACTGTTAAGTACCCTTTGTCAAAGGTGATCCGATATGACAGAATTAATTCTGAATACAGGGCATTTCTTGCTTCCATCTCTAGAGATTATGTTCCTAAATCCTATGATGAGGCAAGGCTAGATAAGAATTGGGTTGAAGCCATGAACTCTGAAATTAAGGCTTTAGAGTTAAATAAAACATGGAAATTAGTTGACCTTCCCCATGGAAAGAGTGTTATTGGTTGCAAATGGGTATATGCTATACAATATAAATCTAATGGGGACATAGAAAGGTATAAGGCTAGATTGGTTGCAAAGGGATTTACACAAAAGGAAGGAATAGACTATAGCGAAACTTTTTCACCCGTAGTTAAGCATGTTACCATTAGAACAGTTTTATCCCTTGTTGCTTTCAATTGGCCTTTATATCAAATGGACGTTACTAACGCATTTCTTCAAGGAGATTTGCATGAGGAGGTTTATATGGTAGTTCCACAGGGTATTAAAATTCCAGAAAGCAAAGGAAATCAGGTCTGTAAATTAGAGAAGGCCTTGTATGGCTTGAAGCAAGCTTCAAGACAATGGAATCAGAATTTCATCCAAGTCATCTGTAAGTTTGGTTTTATTCAATCCAAACATGACTATTCAATGTTCACTAAGCATGAGAAAGATAGTTTTATGGTGCTTCTAGTTTATGTTGATGATATATTGATCACTGGAAATGACATGGTGATGATCACTGAGTGTAAGAGGTATCTTAACAATACCTTTCTAATGAAGGATTTAGGGGAAATTTGTTGCTTTCAATTGGCCTTTATATCAAATGGACGTTACTAACGCATTTCTTCAAGGAGATTTGCATGAGGAGGTTTATATGGCAGTTCCACAGGGTATTAAAATTCCAGAAAGCAAAGGAAATCAGGTCTGTAAATTAGAGAAGGCCTTGTATGGCTTGAAGCAAGCTTCAAGACAATGGAATCAGAAATTCATCCAAGTCATCTGTAAGTTTGGTTTTATTCAATCCAAACATGACTATTCAATGTTCACTAAGCATGAGAAAGATAGTTTTATGGTGCTTCTAGTTTATGTTGATGATATCTTGATCACTGGAAATGACATGGTGATGATCACTGAGTGTAAGAGGTATCTTAACAATACCTTTCTAATGAAGGATTTAGGGGAAATGAAATTTTTCCTCGGTATAGAGGTTGCAAGGTCTAAGGAAGGTATTTATCTAAATCAGAGGAAACATATTATTGATCTCTTGAATGATACAGGAATGACAGGCTGCAAACCAGCCCCCACTCCAATAGAACAGAACAGTAAGATAATCAGGGAGAAAATTAGGCCTGAAGATCCCATCCTTAATGATATTTTCCAAAGATTAGTCGGGAAGCTATTATACTTGTGTATTACTAGACCTGATATTACTTATGCTGTACAGGTGCTTAGCCAACATATGCATGAACCTAGATTAACTCATCTAAATGCTGCATATAGAGTGTTGAGATATTTGAAAGGTAGAATGGGACTTGGAATATTACTGTCTGCAAACAGTGAACTTAAACTTGATGTATATTGTGATGCGGATTGGGCTGCATGTCCCAATACCAGAAGGCCTTTGACAGGTTACCTGGTGAAGCTTGGAAGCTCTATTCTGACATGGAAATCAAAGAAGCAGACACTGGTGGCAAAGAGTTCGGCTGAGGCTCAATACAGATCGATGGCATTAGCAACCTCAGAAGCGGTTTGGTTACTCGGTCTGTTGAAAGATCTTAGAATTGACAATTTGTGTCCTGTGCAGGTATGGTCGGACAGCAAATCAGCAATTCAACTTGCAGCAAATCCAGTTTTCCACGAGCGAAGCAAACATATAGAAGTTGATTGCCACTTCATCCGAGACAAGATTGAGGATGGAACTATCAAGACAACTCATATCTCAACATTGGAACAACCGGCGGATTTATTGACAAAGCCCATAGTGAAATATCAGTTCGATTATCTTCTTAGCAAGTATGGTGTTATTGACCTATATGATCACCATACTTGAGGGGGAGTATTGGAAGTATAGAAGTTGGTTGATGATGTAGCACAGCTGAACATCATTCAGATACAGAGGAGTCACGGCCGTGATTCTATGATCACTTGGCCGTGACCTTAAGCAGTGTGCTCATATTTCTTCTCTCGCATATGTCACGGCCGTGACACTTAGGTCACAGGCCGTGACTGCAGGCAGTGGGTTGCTGTCAGATATATCACGGGCGTGAAGGACAAATCAGAGGCCGTGGCAATCAGATCACTTATAGAGAATAGCCGTTAAGATTTTATAATATACATTGGGTTTTAATTGTAATTGGGCCTATGTTTATGAAAAGGCCCAAATATAGAGTATAAATAGGTTTACCATCTGTAAATTAAAGATTAACAGATTGAAATGAAATGAACGCGCGTTTTTCTTCTTCGATTGAATACACAGAGAGATTTCGATCCTCGTTTTCCTTCTTCTTCATAATTTCTACAAAAGACAGATTCTGCTGGTACTCTAAATATGCTATGTGGTTGCAACTGCGTTTGATCTTCCACATCAGGTATTAGAAGGGAATATCGATCGAGAGGGGCCAGTGTCAGAGCGGAGCTTGTGCGGCAATGGATCGTGGCAATTGTGTTGTGTAAGTAGGTTCTATTAGTCTAATTATTTTTATTTAAGGGGTAAAGTTGTAAAAGTTTCCAGCTATTTTTCTTGAAAAAAAAAGTAAAACGACTTGTATTAAAAAACAAAAGTCTAAAACGACTTGATTTCAAAATAGATGGAGTATTTCTTTATATTCATTATTTAAATTACACTTATGATATAAATTTATGCTTTATTTCGTATAACATTTGGAAAAAAATATTTAATAAGGGTTCGGGCCCGAATTGGAGTTTCGCTTCAGGCCCCAACTTCTTCGGGTACGGTCCTGTGTCAATTATTGTGCATAGAATGGAAATAAACGTTAATCGGTGTGAAATTCGCTAGGTGCTCTATCATTTAGCAATAATTACAGGTTTTTATAGGTCACACCCACACGCATATGCAAAGAGAACGTTTAAATGATAGAGCACCTAGCGAATTTCACACCGATTAACGTTTATTTCCATTCTATGCACAATAATTGACACAGGCCCGTACCCGAAGAAGTTGGGGCCTGAAGCGAAACTCCAATTCGTGCCGAACCCTTATTAAATATTTTTTTCCAAATGTTATACGTAATAAAGCATAAATTTATATCATAAGTGTAATTTAAATAACAAATATAAAGAAATACTCCATCTAATTTGAAATCAAGTCGTTTTAGACTTTTGTTTTTTAATATAAGTCGTTTTACTTTTTCTTCAAGAAAAATAGCTGGAAACTTTTACAACTTTACCCCTTAAATAAAAATAATTACCCGGAGAGTAGGCAATATTGGCGAAACCACGTAAAGCTCGTCTTCTCTCTCTATGTCATTTAGGTTTCAAACTACTCCAATTAATTGTCGGTGTCCAAATACCAACCAACATTGTGCTCGAGCTATTTCTGTTAGGATTATTTTATTGTGTTCAATTAAATTATGTCATCTTAATCTTGTAATTAATTTAAGTGAACTGAGCTTTAAAGTTTTAGAGCCCAGTGATTTTATTCTTGTAATGGGCTTACAAGGGCCCAATACCAACATGTGATATAAATACTAAAACCCTAACACATAGCTAGGTGTGCTTGTGTGTGTTTTATTCTAGAGAGATAATATTTTGAGCCTCCATCTTATCCTCTCAAGCACCCCACACCATTTGCATTCATTTCTTGATTATTTGGGTGGGAAATCCATCCTAGATTAGATTGTTTGGTGTAATAGCGAAAAATATTTTCTGAAATTTTTTTTGGGTTAATTACGAGTCAGGCCCTAGTAATATTTTTAACTAGTGTTCAGGCCCCAATCAAATTCCATTTAGTATGAAGGACCTACTTTTCAAAACTCTTAGAGAAAAAGACCCAAACTATGCGATATGACATATATACCCTCTAACAGATGCAAAATTTACAAGCCTTTGCCATCATCTTCTCCAACGAGCGATTTTCGCTGCAAGCTCGAATCCTCTTAAAAAAACTTCAAGCTCGATTTGTATTGCTAATTTGCAGCTTTAATCGTCAGAAATCGTTGACATTGCAGCTGAAAAAGATAAACATAAATCGTTGAGATTGAAAAAAATCTTCGAAAGATTTATGGAAGGTAGAAAAAAACCGATATATACAAATAATAGAAATCGTTGAGACTGTAGCCGAAAATATCAAAGTTTATGACCTAATATGTTGAAAATATTGTTAATTTGATCGTGAGTATGATTTGTATAACTAATTTGCAGCTTTAATAGTCAGAAATAACGAATATAGCAAAAAATAACAAATGCATCATAGATAATAACAAATGTTGACTTAGAAGTAACACATCGCTGAAAGGTAATAACGTCTTGCGTGTCGTAAATAACACATTGTGTATACAAGTAATGGATCGAAAGGAATAAAACGAAAATCACAAACGACGCTAAAAAACAGATGAAAACTGCATAAATCACGTCGTTATTAACTCAATAAGGTTAAATAGACATCAATTTCTCATGGGTACCTCGAATTTATACCGATTAGTTGCAAGAAACGGATATTATATTTTCCCTAAATCGTGTAAAAAGAAATACTTATAACATAACCAAAACTAACAAATGTCTTAAGGTTAATAACAAATGTTGACTTAGAAGTAACACGTCGCTGAAAGAAAAAAACGCCTTCGTTGTCGTAAATAACACATTCTGTATACAAATAATGGATCGAAAGGGATAAAACAAAAATCATAAACGACACTAAAAAACAGATGAAAACTGCATAAATCTCCGCGTTATTGACTCAATAAGGTAAAATAGACCTTAATTTCTCATGGGTACCTAGAATTTATACCGATTAGTTGCAAGAAACGGATATTATATTTTCCCTAAATCGTGTAAAAAGAAATACTTATAGCATAACCAAAAATAACAAATGTCTTATGGTTAATAACAAATGTTGACTTAGAAGTAACATGTCGCTGAAAGGTAATAAAGCTTTCTTTGTCGTAAATAACACATTATGTATACAAGTAATGGATCGAAAGGGATAAAACAAAAATCACAAACGACACTATGAAAACTGCATAAATCTCCGCGTTATTAACTCAATAAGGTAAAATAGACCTCAATTTCTCATGGGTACCTCGAATTTATACCGATTAGTTGCAAGAAATGGATATTATATTTTCCCTAAATCGTGTAAAAAGAAATACTTATAGCATAACCAAAAATAACAAATGTCTTATGGTTAATAACAAATGTTGACTTAGAAGTAACACGTCGCTGAAAGGTAATAACGCTTTCTTTGTCGTAAATAACACATTCTGTATACAAGTAATGGATCGAAAGGGATAAAACAAAAATCACAAACGACACTAAAAAACAGATAAAAGCTGCATAAATCTCAGCGTTTGTGACTGAGTAAAGTTTTTCCGTCCTCAATTTCATATGGGTGTTACTAATAAAGACGAATTTTTTATGTATCGAATGAATTCGTGCTTCCACCCCCAAATAAAAAATTTCGTTCAGGAACCAATTCAATATCGACTTCAACGGCCGAACAAGGTAAAAGTGATTGAATAAGATAAAATCGAATCAAACGAGTCTTTTAAAAGAAAAAAGTAAGTCGATAACCATGAAATTGAGAAAATTTAGCTTTCTCTAAGACTAAAACGTTTTTTTAAGTAAGTAACAGTTTACCCAACAAATATAACACATATACATGTAAAAAAAACACTTCATTGAGAATATTCTAGAAGGTTCTGGATCGTCAGAGAATTTAACAGAATTGTCAGAGAATATTTACAGGACTTTCTTAAAATTGTACTACATTAATTGGAAATAATAACACATGTTCGGTAAAGAAAAACAACACGAACTCAACTAATAACACATTGTTCAATACTGATACCTCATAAATGCTGTTCAGTACCACGTCAATAATTCGATTAATTCGTACAAAAATACACTTTTATTTCGGATGTTTAATATGGATGTTCATGTAAATATATAATTTGATGAAGTTTAACCACCACATTCGTTTGAAAGACACATTAAGCGAAATTTGATGTCAATAGACGAATATTGATCTCAATAGATATATAAATATATAGTCCTCCATTGCAAAACATAGACTATCACATCTTTCAATGGAACATAACAATATGAATTGCACCACAAACATGTTCAAACATCAACATTAAAGTACTAATAACATTTATAGACCACAAACATAAAATACGAAGCTCAATACCCTAAATTCGAGGCCCGAAACCCTAAACCCTAAACCTAAACCCCGAACCCCAAAATTTTTTTAAGGTTGTAGAAATACCAGCACAAGATTGTGTAAAAAAGAAACCCTAGCGCATAGACGATAACAAATTATCCAGAAACCCTAGTGCATAGACGGAAATTTTATAACAAATAACACTGTATTGGTAACAATTCAACCATTACGTGTACCACATTAAACTGTCTAGAAATTTTTTCGTAATATCCCGCCGAACAGTTCAGAAATTCTACGGTGGCGCGAGAAACTTTAAGGCTATGGGTCTCTCGAATCGACGTGCTTCCATCTACAGATATTTTTATTGTTTGCGTCAACAAAATTTTAAGATTCCGTCCCGACACCGTCGCGCTCGTGAGATCCGCAACAGAGAAAGTAATATTAATTTGTAACTGGATTTAACCAAGGCAACTATCGATATTATTATATGTGATAAACCCAAATCATAGAAATTGCTAAGATTGCAGATCCTATGACCGTATATGTTGAAATTATCGTCAATTTCATATGAATGTTGGTAAGTTTCACAAAATAACAAATGTCTTCAGAGTAATAACAAATATTGACTCGAAAATAATACATCGCTGAAAGTTAATAACGTCTTGTTTGTCGTAATAACACATTCTGTATACAAATAATGAATCGGGATAAAAAGAACAAAAATCACAAACAACACTAAAAAAACAAATGAAAACTGCATAAATCACGTCGTTATTGACTCAATAAGGTAAAATAGACCTCAATTTCGCATGGGTACCTCGAATTTTACCGATTTGTTGCAAGAAATGGATATTATATTTTCCCTAAATCGTGTAAAAAAGAAATACCTATAACATAGCAAAAATAACAAATATCTTATGGTTAATAACAAATGTAGACTTAGAAGTAACACGTCGCTGAATGGTAATAACGCCTCATTTGTCGTAAATAACACATTCTGTATACAAATAGTGGACCGGGATAGAAAAAACGAAAATCACAAACGACACAAAAAAACAGATGAAAACTGCATAAATCACGTCGTTATTGACTCAATAAGGTAAAATAGACCCCAATTTCTCATGGGTACCTCGAATTTATACCGATTAGTTGCAAGAAACTTATATTATATTTTTCCTAAATCGTGTAAAAAAGAAATACTTATAACATAGCAAAAAATAACAAATATCTTATGGTTAATAACAAATGTTGACTTAGAAGTAACACGTCGGTGAATGGTAATAACGTTATGTTTGTCGTAAATAACACATTCTGTATTCAACCAATGGATCTGGGGAAATATAACGAAAGTCACAAACAACACTAAAAACGGATGAAAACTACATAAATCTCGGCGTTATTGACTCAATAAGGTAAAATAGACATCGATTTCTCATGGGTACCTCGAATTTATACCGATTACTTGCAATTTATGTCGACATCTAGATTCGATTTACCATTATTTGTTCGATTTTGCACCCTAATTAGACAAGCAAATTCTACCTCGTGCATCGTCAATATCATAATGAATCCAACATGACATGTCGAATCGGTTGGATTGGTCAATCGGATTTTTTTGTGTTCGATTTAGTGTAAGAAAAATGAGTTCGAAAAAAATTCTGTTGATAACGTTTTGCAGTAGCAAAGTAACACAATGTTGTTGAAAAATAACGTATCTGTTTTGTATAGTAACGCTATGCTGTAACTGTATAACATATAATGAAGTAAAAGTAACGTTTCATATAAGACAAAAAAAGCACGTTGTGACTTTCGCTGGAAAAAAAAAGCTGGAAAAAAAAGAACAAAGGGTATTTTCGTCAAATTCTATTTTTTGGTCCTTTACTCGATTTTTACAAAACAGTGGGTCTCTTAAACTTATTCATTTTCTGACAGGGTCTGACAGGTAAATGAAAACTTTAGGGGGGCCTGAACAGAAATCTTCCCTTTTTTTTTGATGTTCTTCATGTTCTTCAAAAATTCTTGAAAGTTCGATATGTTTGGTATTTTGTTTGTTAAGTCAAGTGTTTTGGGTTGAGGGTGTTTTGATCTAAAAAGTGGAAAGTGGGTTCTGTTCCCGAATTTGGCCTCAGCCAAATGAATTTCACTTTGGTCAGACACGAAGTTTTTGGTCAAAAAAAAGGGGCGTCTCTATATCAGGCCCCCTCGTAAGTTTCCTTTTGGGATCAGGCCCCCTTCAGATTATATATAGTTTTAAGGACCAAGTGTAAATAATATTCAAAGTAAAGGACATAAACAATGCTTTGACGAAAATGCCCCTTGTATGTGTTATATAAAGAAAACAAAATCAGTCCCTTCATGAAAATGTGTTGGAGGATAATTTTTCTATTGCATCTTCACTATTGACCTCTAAATATGTGTTTTATAAGCAGTCACTTCGGACTTGCCGCCCTGTTAGAGCATTTTTAGTGACCTCTTAAAGCTTGCCAACGTACGCATTCATTAGAATTTGTAAGATAAGGATTTGATTATGTATTTTACTTACCAACGGGTATTAATCTTACATAGATATGCTAATGTAGTTTCAACGATAATCAGCCACGTGTCCTCCTTAATTTGTACAATTCCCACGGTGCGTTGCATACTGATTTTCTTTTTTAAAATATATATTCTATAAAGTAACCCACGTTCAAATAGTTTGACCACTTTCAATTATTTTCACAAGACAAAAAAGACTTTATATACTATTTTAAGCTATTCTCACACGTTTGCTAATAGAGAATCGTTTACAGTTACTTATCACCATTGCATTGCTTCTACTTTTCTTCGTGGTCACTGTACGGTCAGTTGCTGGGGCGGGCACATAAAACCAAGAAGTTAATGTAAGCTCTATCTGTTTATAGATGAATCCTAGTGTTAATTTTGAGCCTTCAGCATTGACAATGTTGCGATAACATTCTAGTCAACATTTATTGGCCGAGAATGTTCCATATCTCAGTTTTATCTTTCATGCCCAAAACTTATTTTATTGATGACGTGGCATTTTTCTAGTTATGTGCAGGATATGGATAAGTGCTGGAATGGATCAAACCGTGTGGAAAGAATGTGGATAAGGTAGAGAAAAAATTGGAAAGGAGCATACTAAAAATAGGAGACTTGGAGCTCAAGGGAAGACTGAGCCATTGGAGCTGACCAAGTCGAGCTCTAACAGTCATAACGGACCAAATACACTTAGTGGACGTTAGTGAACGTTATGGGCTGTTATCAAGTCGTTGGGGTAGTCCTTTACAAGTCGAAGACATATATAAAGCGAGGGACTTAACCGTTTGAAGCGAGACGACTTACAACGAGAGAAAACGAGAATAACAGAGCGAGGTTGAGCGAATATCATCTCTTTAGAGAGTTTTCTTTTTAGTCTAGCTTTTCAAAGGCGAAAGATCTCGTAGTTTGCAGAATCCCTTTTGATTCGTAGGTTTCGCTAGGCTAGTTTTTAACTATCCTTTTTGATAGTTAGTAATCCTTCTTTATAGTGGATTTTTTGCGCCTTGAGGCACGCAGCAAGTTATTTGATTTGCTGCACATAAAACCATCTCTTGTGTTCGTTTCGTTTTGTCACTAAGTACTTGTTAATTCCGCTGTGCGCTTTGAGAGTGATAGTGAGTGTTAGCCTAACATTCCGTCCAACATCAGTATATTACTTAGTGTTTTTTACATCCATTTGTGTCGGGACCCCCATCACCTAGCATACAGTTAAAGGTTTTACACAAGGCTCTATGTTTTGGTTTTCTCAGATGCATTAAGTTTTCTGACGATGATGATAAATATGTCCGCTGCGTAATATATGACAGATATTTCCTGTTAAATTTTCATTGACGTCAGTAATATGATTGATTAAATTTTTTTTTATACATATTTCTGTTTATGTTACTTTGTATGATAAATTCTCTGCAGGTCTTAGATACGTATAATTCTGGGTTGATCATGTTTGCTTTTTTTATCATAATACACTTATTTGTCTGATGCAAATCCAAATTAATCATTCATTGTTATGATATTCTGTAATCCTTTCGTCTACTTCCAATGTCCTATTTGTTATGATAATTGATTATTAATTTCCATGAAACCCCACCTAATATATGATAGATACTCGCTATTCAATCTTTTATGATTGTAGTGGTAACACGATTGATTTAAAATTTACAAATTGTATTTTTGTTTTCTTTTGTATAATCAATTATATGCAGGTCCAACATATGTATTTCTGAGTTGATCATGTTAGCTTTTTTGTAGGATATATATATGCACCCGACTATAAAATATAAGATTTTTTTTACATCTTATTATTAAATAATGTACCCGAGTACTATTTAGATTGAGTGTAGACATTTATATAATATTACTTTTAATTTAAATTTGCAGGATTTGGGAGGATCGACTTACACACTGCTTGGCGATCAAAAAGGTACTTCAAATTTATAATGCTATAGCCTTTTTCATTATCGATCATAATATAATATTTACGTGTGTTTTTATGACGCATATTATATTTCGTTCACTAATCATTTCAGTTAATAAAATAAATTTAAATAAATAATTAAATTAGGCACAAAGTACGAAATTTGTCATTTGTATTTTATGCTTTTTATAATATAATATGCCAAACATATTAAAAATCCAATATTAATTTTATCCATAATCCGGTGATCCATGTATATTTGTTAGCTAAGTTTCTTGGATATTTTTTTTATTGTACCAATATTTTCTCTGATAATATGACTTTTTTCTCTAAAATTTTTGCGTTTCTCCAAACTATAAAATAGATGCACTAGACTAGAAAATATAAGAATTTTTCGTAACTTCTTACAGAGAAAATACTACATATTTACAACAACGCTCGACGGTCAAAAAGGTATTTTAAATTTATAATGCTACAGCCTTTTTCGTTATCGATCATAATACAATATTTACGTATGTTTTTATGCCCCATATTATATTTCGTTCACTAATCATTTCAGTTAATATAATAAATTTAAATAAATAATTAAATTAGGCACAAAGTACGAAATTTGTCGTTTGTATTTTTATGCGTTTTATAATATAATATCCCAAAAAAAATTAAAATCCAATATTAATTATATCTATAGTCGTGTGATCCATGTATATTTGTTAACCAAGTTTCTTGGATTATTTTTTTATTGTACCAATATTTTCTCTGATAATATGACTTCTTTCTCTGAAATTTTTGCGCTTCTCCAAACTATAAAATAGATGCACTAAACTATAAAATATAAGAATTTTTTTCGTAACATCTTGCATCATTAAATATTGCACCCAACTACTATTTACATTGAGTATAGATATTTTTATAATTTTTTAATTTAAATTTGCAGGATATTAAAAACCAATTGGGAGTATCTACATATTTACAACACCGCTCGACGGTCAGAAAGGTACTTTAAATTTATAATGCTACAGCCTTTTCATTATCGATCATAATATAATATTTGCGTAAGTTCTTATGCCGCAAAATTTATTTTGTTCACTAATCATTTCGGTTAATGTAATAAATTTCAATAAATAATTAAATTAGGATTATAAAATTATGTATTTTTAGGCATCATACATTGCCAATTAGTTAAAACAACTATGGACGCAAATCATTTCGGAACCAGTAGATCTTCAAATCATATTATGCAAACTGCAAGGCAACGGCAATTGTCTTTACAACGTGAAGCTCAGGCCGTGAGAATGTCAACTCGACGAACTAATCTTTCGAGTCAATCAACAATTACTCAGCCTGTTAGGAATCGTAGTCAACCTGGTAATCTCTTTTAGTTAGTTTTACTTATTTCTCAAATGAAAAAACCTTTATTATTAAGTATTTATTTCAACTATTTCTTTCTAGAAACATCCACTACAAATAGAAGAAGCTTTTTCTCGGTTCGTTCATATATTGGAGATAGAACAATCATGTTGTGGAAACGGTCAAGTTCGTGATAGTACCTCGACAAATCCTGGATTTCAATTATGTTGTGGAAACAGTCAAGTTCGGTTACCAAGTATTCCGATATCACCACTGTTCCTTCAGTCCCTTCATTCCCAGCCAGTTTCAGAGACAAAATCCGAATGTACAATTCATTATTGGCTTTCACTTCAATGGGAGGGCGGATCGACAACAGTGTCGATGATGGTAGGGGACCTTACGTGTTTCACATTGGTGGTCGCAATTACCATAGAATTGGATCATTAATCCCAGAACAGGGTACTGGTCCTAGATTTACTCAGCTATATAGGTATGACACTGAGAATGAGGTTTCCAATCGTCTGAATGCGATGAGTTCGTCGATTACTTCAGATGTAAGTGCCGATGTACTTTGCGGGCTACAAGACATGCTCGATGTTGTAAACCCATACGTTTCAGTTTTTCGAAATGCTCGAGATATGATGGTTGGACAAGAGAACAATCTAAATCTTCGTATACATATCATTCAGTCTAGAGAAAGTAGACCATATACGCGTCCAACATCGAGTGAAGTAGCTGCTTTATTGGTAGGTGATTGTACAGAAGACTTGGGACATAGAGACGTAATTTTACAGACAAGGAGTGGTAATTTACAATGGATAAATGAAACACATCCAGCTTATGTGCCTTTACAATATCCATTGTTATTTCCTTACGGAACGGATGGTTGGAGAATCAACATACCGACAAGCTCTTCGAGTAGCTCAAGAGATAAAGTTTCTATGAGATAGTATTGTGTACCGAATCCAAGATAGGGAAGAGGATGGTGATAGTTTAGTTAGAGGTGGTCGCTTATACCAACAATTTATTATTGGTGTGTATTGCGCTATTGAGCGAAACCGTCTTTTTTATGTCGAGTGTAACCAAGGCCGTCTGCGTACATAACTATATAGCAGGCTTCAAGATGCTGTATTAAGCGGATGTTAATGCGCTTTCTGTTGGTAGAAAGTTTATACTACCATCATCATTTACCGGAGGACCGCGCAAGATGATCCAACATTATCAGGACGCAATCGCAAAATGTCGTGCAATGGGTCCTCCTGATTTTTTCATCACTTTCACCTGTAATCCTAATTGGCCCGAAGTTACAAGAGAGCTACTTCAATATGAACGTGTTGAAGACCGTCCGGACATCGTGTCTCGAGTTTTCAGGCTAAGATGAAAGAACTAATTCGTGATTTGGAGGACAGACGGATGTTTGGAACAGTCGTTGCTGGTAATTTTCAATGTTGATAATATTTTTATTTTCAATATTTTAACGTGGTGCAGATCACCTTTCCTTCTTCTCTCAAAAAGGTTGAACTGTTTTCCTTTTTTCGTGCTCTAGTCATTTCCAAAGGGTGCTTTTGTTTCTCAGAAATGGGAATTTGTGCTCGATCGATAGGAATCTGGAATCTCCTTTTTTTTTTGGGTTGTCCACTGATATTTATATAGATAACATTTTGATTGTTGCTGGGCGAGAATGATCCAAAAAGCTGCATTTTTCAATTAAATGATTTTCTTCAATTGCGCAATTTATGGGCCGTATTGGCATATTCCGAAATCGCGCGAAAGAGGAGTGAATTGAACATTCTGGCTTTATTGGAAAGAGGGAATTCAAAGACAAAAAGCGAAGAAAAAACACCGTAGCTGAAGATCAATTTTAATAGGACTACCTAGTATGGCATACAATAAGTCTGTTGTGATTATATTCTTTTGATGAATAAGAGGATGAGTTCTGTGCAATGATGCTCTACAAAACTGATTCTTTGTGACGTAGAACATCATGTGGAAATGGAATGATACTATCTGGTATTTATCCTGTTGAGTATTTGTTAGGAATCGTGAATCAAGAATTCAGATTAAACAGTTTTGGTGATTGTCCAAACTTGATTAAGTATACCGATTAGAAGAAGACTAAAAGACCGGATATCAGTCAGAAGGAAATTGTCCAAACCTGATTAAGTATACCGGTTAGAAGAAGACTAAAAGACCGGATATCAGTAAGAAGGAAATTGTCCAAACCTGATTAAGTATACCGGTTAGAAGAAGACTAAAAGACCGGATGCCAGTCAGCAGATCGCGTGTGTACAAAAGACCGGATATTAGTTAGAAGGACATAAGACTGGATATTAGGTACAAGATTACAAACGTGCCTAAAACCGAAATATATATACCGGACCTGCCATGAGCAAAGACCAGAACTCAGATATCGGACCGATAAGTGCCAAGACCGGAGTTCTGCTACCAAACGTGCCACGTGTGCAAACATTCAAGTTTACTCAAGGCGGGATAATGAAAACCTCTGATGAAACCTTTAATGCAAGGCTGCCATGGGGAGTCATGTCGAAGTCAAGCCAAGCTTAAAGTGGAAAAAGCAAATGAGACAGTATAAACTGCTGCCAAGACCGGACAGTACCCATTTTGGGAAAAGTGCATTTAATGCATAGTCCAGCACTTGGAGCCATTTCACAACGGTCTTCTTCATCAACGAACAAGTATATATATCATAGAAGAAACACTGAAGAAGATCACAACACAACCACGAGAAATCAAAAAGACGAGATTCAAAAACAAAGCAAGTAATTAGAAAGTGTTGTCCTCACTGTACGATAACCGGTTAGGTTAAGTAAGTGAGTCATTGTTTTTCCGACGGACTGTAAAAAGCTGTTGAAGCAGGTGGATTGTATCTTACGACTGCCTAGGGATTCACTAGATAAGGCTGAGAGCAGCCGGGTAGGTTGTACTGTGAGTGTATAACGTGGGAGATTTAACTTCGAACTTCCAGAAACAAACTGGTATCCTTGTTCACACACACACACTAACACTTAACACTGTTTATCGGTTTTAATTCATAACCGACCTTCAAGCTTCCGCAAATAACACACAGAGAAAAATCAAGCACTGATATTAGCCGTAACCGGTTAACTACCAAAAAGGCGTCAAGCGTTTATTCACCCCCTCTTAACGCATAAGCCGATCCTAACAAGTGGTATCAGAGCAGGTTTGCTTGATATTTCTCATATACTAACCATGACTTTATCAGATCAGCTTCTTATGTTTAGCAGGGAAAATTTTCTTGAGTGGAAAATAAGGTTGATGACCTACCTTTATGCGCAAGATGATGAAATGATCGATGTACTGGAAAATGGACCGTTCGTGTTCAACAAGTCAACGTAAGACATGTTGTTTATCCTAACGAATCAAGAGAAGTTCCGAAGGAAAGATACGAGCTGTCAGCAGAAGAAAGACGAAAGACAAATCTTGATAATATTGCCAAAAATATTATATTCAAAACTCTGGACATAGAAATATTCAGACAAGTTATGACGGGCAAGACTGCTAAGGAAATATGGATCAAATTAGGTCAACTTGGCGAAAACCAAGAAATCTGCGAGCTCAAGGAAAATCCAGCAGAAGCACTGGAAGATGGAAAATCATTCAGTATGACACAGGTTAAGCAAAGTGAACTAAACGATAATGCTAACATTCGGTTTAAATGTGATAGGACCGGACTCAAAACCGATAATGACTCCAAAGAGGAGGCAAACCAACACCTAAGGAGGAAGGAGGCACAAATCTCCACGACTAATAAGGACACCCACAGATGGGATGATACCGACTCCGATGAATCAAGCTCTGAGGATGAACCGAGCAATCACGGAAATGAACCAGAACTTATCTGCCTGATGGGAAATCAATCAGATCCAGAAAATAAGTTCACCTATGAAGAAGTTCTAGATGTTCTTCAGAACATGGCTGATGAATACTGGAAACTAAACGAGAAGTTAAAAGTTGCAGAAAAAGGAAAGGCACCAGCGCAAGAAGATACCGGATCTCTTTTTGAAAGGATCATTCATCTAGAGGAAGAAAACCTCAAACTCAAAGAGGCAGCTGAAAAGAATACCTCAGAAAACAAAAAGTTAACAGCCTTGGTCCAGTCATGGACTAAGTCAACAGAGACATTTCAATGTCTTCAAGGATCCTTAAGGGATGCTGGTGACCGAACCGGACTTGGATACAGCGAAAGAGTTAACGTCGATGAGGCAACGACATCCACACAACCAACTACCTCAAAGGTGATCAACTTTGTTCGTCCCACAAACTATAATCCAGTCTCTGTTGTTCCTATGAACAGGCTTAAGGAAACTGGAGTGAAACATAGCTACAATCCCTCGATGTCCTACGCAAGGACAACACCTCAGGTAGTAAGGGGGAATAACGTGAGAAACACTTCACAGAAGGGAATACCCCAACAATCAAGGGGGAATACCGGAGTGAACCACGATTCACGAAGAAGACCTAGGGATTCACTAGATAAGGCTGAGGGCAGCCGGGTAGGTTGTACTGTGAGTGTATAACTGAAGTCTAGTGAACCTTCCTCGCGAGGAAGAAGGGGAGACGTAGGAGATTTAACTCCGAACTTCCAGAAACAAACTGGTATCCTTGTTCACACACACATTAACACTTAACACTATTTATCGGTTTTAATTCATAACCGACCTTCAAGCTTCCGCAAATAACACACAGAGAAAAATCAAGCACTGGTATTAGCCCTAACCGGTTAACTATCAAAAAGACGTCAAGCGTTTATTCACCCCCCTCTTAACGCATAAACCGGTCCTAACAGTATTAGCTAGTTAATATTCGCGCATATTGAGCAGGCTGGTCCGCCAGACGCTCCACATTAATGTCTTATAAAACGTGACAAGAAGACCGCAACTTTTTCTCTCTATCTTGCCCTCTCACCTTGTAAGTATATTCAGTTATCTTAAACTTTGGCATCTATGATCGCATTGTTACATATACAGTCCTAGGCCGTCGTCAAGGAACAACGTTAAGAGTGGACATTAATTACCCTTTGTACCCGATTTTAGCAAAAATTTTCTTTTTTATTTTAATATATATATATATATATTAAATATATATATATATATATATATACACACACACATAGGCACACATATCTTAATTAAACCAGACTAACCCGTTCTCGTAACTGGATCTAAAAAACTGGATCTAAAAATAATGACGATGTTAAAGAACATATCAAAATTGGTATGTGTTTTTTTTTCTTTTCAAATACAATTACCCCCTCAAATATTCATGTAACCCATAAATTAAAATTCATTTATTAAATAACCTAATCGACAATTACTCTAAAATATAAATAACACCTATTATATATTATTATGTCTATGCGGTTAAACCTTGCGGGTTTTATTCATACAGCTGCCACCTCTAACAAACATCTGCCCAAACATTCGATATGTATGTAACAAATATCGTTATCACAGTACAGTAAGGATACTTTGTCAACCACCTCTTGTTCGCCATGCAACATGCCTTGGAACCGATCAGATATAAATCGGCTGATTCGTAGTATATCATCAAACATTAATTATATATAGGATCAATAATGACAATAGAAAGAAAAGAGTTGGCCCGATGAGCAACTACGTATTCCAATATATAATCTTGAGTGCCCTAATTACCAGAAATTTTAGATGATTATATTACCGCATGTACTACATCATCATGAATGAGTTGTATATTATATATCAGTATTTAAATATAATCCATGCAACGACATATTCCCTGCATTAAATGCAATAAAAAAAGGGTTAATTAAAGATGAGGCCCTAGTAGCATATTTAAGTTTGGGTTCAGGCCCCATTTGAATTTGATTTAGGCTAAAGGACTTACTTTTTGAAAAGCAAACTACCTAAAGGCTGCAAAAAGACATAAATATCCCTGACATATGCGAAATTTATCACAGGATACCTAAATGATCCGTTACAGTTGTCGAGATAATTATAACAGTCATGGGCTGGAAAAAACACTTCTGTTCATCTGGATAACAAATTGTCTGTATTGAGAACAATATTACATATATTTAGTACCAATTTTATGAATTTTAATACCAATACTAATACAACGAACAAATCAAAGGAAAATACCTAAATGATGCGATAAGACGTATTTAACCCTAAAATATGCCAAATCGAAGAAAAATACCTGAAAATGATGCGATAACAAATTTTGAAATAATAATAACAATTTTGTGCTGAAGAGAAACATTTACTTTCATTTGAATAACAAAGAGTCTTTTATTGAGTACTACACGCTGTGGATGAGAATATCAGTACTAAGACAACGAATGACAAATTTGCCAGTTTTGCGATAAGACGTTTAACCCTATGGGAAATCGACGAAAAATAGCTGAATGATGCGATAACAACTTTCGAAATAAAAATAACACTATTGAGCTGAATAAAAACAATATTTTGCATTTCGCTGACAAGAGTCTTATACTGAGTACTACAAGCTGTGTAGTTAGTAACAGGTGTGTCATCGAGAATACCAGTACTAACACAACGAATAGAAATTTGGCAGTTGTGATAAGACATTTAACCCTAGCAGTACCAACACAACGAATGACAAATTTTCCAGTTGGGATAAGACATTTAACCCTAGCCAGAGCGACGAAAAATACCTGAATTATGCGATAACAAGTTTCGAAACAAAAATAACACTTTTAAGCTAATACCGCTTAAAAGTAACACATGAATTTTCCACGTTTCTTTTAGTAAATAACAAATGATGTCGAAGAAGTAACACATTATTAAAAAATAATACCGCTTCCTGCAATAACATATTCCTTACACTCAAACGGTCGAAAGAAAAAATTCAGTTCCAAATCCGGCCCAATCTCGACGTTACTAACAGCATAAAGTTGTATCGGCTTCAATTTTTCATGGGTCTTCATAATCAAAGAGAATTTTCGAAGTTCATAAAGCATGAATGCTTCAAACACAATTCAGAATTTTTGTTTAATACGGTGAAATCTCGACTTTAATGACCGGGTAATGTAAATTCGACACAATTTCATCATGGGCCTTAGTTATGGACGATAATTATTGATGTTAATCATGGAATAACGAAGATCGTAAAATAATACCAGATGTCTTGACGTTTATAACAAATGTTTCCGCAAAACGAACATATAATGAGAAAATAATAACGACTCGTCACCGGTAAATAACGCATATAATACCCAAGTACAAGGCAAAGAGAATAGATCGTAAAATGTTGAAAACCGCTAGAAGGTTCTAAATTGTCAGAGATTACAAACTTAATATTACCACATTGCGTGCAAATAATACCACATGTCTGATAAAAAATAACAATATAAACAAAGTTTATAACACGTTTGGAGCTACGAGTACCACAAAATAGCTAAACAATACCACATTACTATTTCAATTAATCTCGTTCATTTCGTTCGGATGTATAAGATTGACATTTCATGGAAATAGATGACATGATGAAGCTAAATCACAAAATTCCTTTAAACGACACGTTTTGCGAATGTTGATATCAAAATGTGAAAGTTTAGATAAAAAATCATGTAAACATATAGCTATTCCTTCACAACATATACTAGTATCTCTTTTAATGAGACATACGTTATGAATTCTATCACAAACGTATTCAAAATTCAAAATTAAACCACAAATATCATTTTATATGTTGTAAATATGTATTTGATACATTCTCGAAGTTATTTGTTAAGGAATATTAACAGGATGGTTCGTTAACGTCACCAGTACCAGATTGCCCGCACGTAATACTACATGTTTGCTATAAAATAAGAATACGAACCTAGCGAATAACGTGTTTACGGATAATGATACCATAATAGGTTTCCAGTACCACATTACTAATTCGATTAATTTTGTTCATAAATGCATATTGTTTGAGATTTACATGATTAACATCTTGTAAATGTATGATTTGATGCATTTATCACACCAAATTCCTTTACAATCCACATTGTCGGTTGAGGTGGATGATAGTGAATGTTCGAGGTCAATAGTTATTCAAAACATAGACTATTACTTTGTTCATTGAAACATCGCATATGAATTTCAGCACGAATGCCATCAAAATTCAAAATTAAACCACAAATATCAATTTACATGTCGTAAATCCTGAAACCTTAAGGGTAACCCTAAAACCTTAAGTCTTAATCTCCATATACACATAACTCTAAACATTGGTGCGATAACTACAGCAATTTGTAACACATTAATAACTTTTAGTAACATATTTAACTAATGGATAACAGTTAAATAGTTATTAGTAACACATTTGCATTGATTTAGCAATTCCGCCCAAAATCCCAATAGTCGTACGATACCAATTAATGAGATAAAAATATAATATGTGAGAAATAAAATAACGTTTTTGTAGAGTTTTATAACGTTAAGACGAATCATAGTGACAATAATGCATGAAATAGTAACATGTGTTCCCGATGAATCAATGGCTGCGATACGACCTGCTTTCACACTGCGTACGTTATAGAAGTGATGAGGTAACGATTGTTTCAAAATTCACAGAGCCTATGAAACGCCAAACTATGGATATCTCGAATACACACAGATTAGCTGCAATTGCTGCCAAAATCTAGTTCGATTTGGCCAGATTTTTCTCAAATTTGAACCCATATAAAAATTCATTACAATTCTTACATTGTTCTTCATCCATACTAGAATAAAAACCTACGCGACACGTCGAAATTGATTGGTTGATGGGACAATCGACTGTGCTCGATTCATTGTGAAAAATGAATTTCGATTATCCGGAGAACTAAATATAAATCTGTTAAAAACATTTTACTATCGATAAGTAACACATTATCATTTTAAAGTAACGGTTATAAATTATACAGTAACAAGGCGTCGTATATCTGTAACATAAAACTGGCGTCGAATACCACTTTCGTGAACGGTTTATTAAGGGTATTTTAGTCAAAGCATAGTTTGGGTCTTTACCTTTAAATGTTTCAAAAAGAAGGTCCTTAAAACTAAATAAAAATCTGACAAGGCATGATCACTATGTTTAAAATTGCCTAGGGCCTGATTGCAAATCGTCCCATAAAAAAATGGTCCTGCAAAAGGTCATCATTAATTGGACCTGAAATATCGTTCTATGCCTTGTACAAAACTTTCGAATTAAAATTATCATCCTTTTCTTTTGTGGCTGCGTTATTTAGCAAATATGTATATATATATTCAAATATATATACTACATATGCTTTATGCATTAGAAAGATCTTTAATATGAAACATATAATAATACGTATGTCTTAACTTTCATTACCTGACATTTAATGACATTATTTTAGGCTCAAACAAACCCGTGGGACCTACCCAGATTTGTGTGAATAAACACACTAAAACCTACGCTCTATTCCATTTGAAAAGACGTCAACTAGAAAGCAGAAAGAAAATGTCAGAACTCCAACCCCTACTTGATCGTGAGAAAGACGACGACGAGCAAGAAATCCCTAAAATTCATTCTTCAGGTCACGTTCATGTCGCTGATACTCAGCATTCGTCTCCCACGCCTTTAAGGCGGTGACGGTACTGTAGCTGATGCTGCGCCGGACTTCACCATGGCAGCTTCTGACTCCGACCTTGTCGGTGACGGTAATGTAGCTGATGCTCCGCCGGACTGCACCATCGCAGCTCCTGACTCCGACCTTGGCGGTGACGGTCATCTTGCGGATGCTCCGCCGGACTTCACCATCGCAGCTCCTGACTCCGACCTTGGCGGTGACGGCCATCTTGCTGACGCTCCGTCTGACTTCACCGCGCAGCTCCTGACTCCGACCTTGGCGCTGACTGTCATCTTGCTGATGCTCCGCCGGACTTCACCGTCGCAGCTCCTACCTCCGACCTTGGCAGTGACGGTCATCTTGCTGATTCTCCGCCGGACGTCACCGTCGCAGGTTCTGACTTGGACTCTGGCGTTTCTGTGCCCTTCCTCAGCGGTACGTCGGCACCGGTCATGGAGGAGGGCTTCGTCAGCGAATCGGCCCAGCTTTGGAGGTTGGCTGGGCCTGCCATTTTGGTTTCGATATATCAGTATTCTTTGGATGCGGTAACCCAGACTTTTGCTGGGCATGAAGGTACGCTTGAACTGGCTGCCTGTTAGGCCGATTTTATCCAACCTTGAACTGATTCACTGATTAGTATTACCTGATACGATGAATTACGGAAGCAATAAAGAGGTAATACCGATAGACAAGATTGTTGAGTTGGAACGAGAGAGCGCGCGAGTTCTTCAGAGAAAAGTCGTCAACTCAATTATGAATCAGCAACCCTAAACGAAGCATTGTTTAGGATATTTATACATAAGCCCTAATGGGCTTACTGGGCCCAATATAACTAATATACCCACAAGTCGGGTATATTTACAATTAAGTCCTAGGGCAAAATAGAACTACAGAACATAGACATATTAAAATGAACACAATTAAAATATCTCTAACAATCTCCCCCTTTGTGTTCATGGACAGACTGATGATTTCATCTCGGAAATTCTCAAGACCTAGGCTCACGAGGTCATTGTTTGATGCCTCAGCGTATCTTCTTATTTTACTTCTCAGTATCTGAATGATGATTCTGAGAGTCCCGTCACAGTACTTTTCGATCTCCGATATAAACATGACTCTCTTTAATCCTTCCGGTTTGCTGTAGACTACTGAGAGCTCGGGTTCTTTGAAGATGAAGCCGTCTGGATAAGACCTAAGTTCCTTCTCCAAGTAGGTGAAATGGGGACTGGTGAGGTTGACCTTTTTGGCGTTATTCTCAATTGCTATCTGAAGGTCGTGCCCCGTGTAGAAAGTGATGTCCCTCAGCATATGTCTCTTGATGGCTTCGTATCCCAACTTGTATCGAAATTCTCTTAAGATGAATTTCCTATAAAGTCTTGATAATCGATACACGTCATTGGGATCAATGTACTGCAGGTCACCTTCAGTGATAAGATCTGCTGAGACGTCTAGTCTTCGGACCTTGTAGACTGGATATGTTAGGTGCCTTCCCATCTGCTCGCAGGTGACATCCAATATGTCGTTGATGGGTCCCTTTGCTCTCATCTTCTTTTTGTCTTCGTCTGTGATCCTCGACCCTCCTTTCTCCGTCCATTTGTATAGAAAATGATAGGCTAATTTCTTGGATCCTTCAATATGTGATAAGCCTCTCAACTCCATTTCGTTTTACGGTCGAATGTGATCACGATTTCGCCAGATTCTGCTTCGAATTTCCTCTTGGAATGGAGTTATGATCTTGATGTTTTCCTAGGTGCTCTTAGGTACTGCTGGTGTCTTGAAAGTCTTCTCCACTTCAGAGTTCTTCTGGCGCCATTCTGCAGCTGACTTCCACCGCTGCCCAGATCAGGTCACGGACGTTGTCCAATCTCTCTTGAAGGTCTTCTCCTGCGGGAGGATCACTGTAGCTTTGAGGTCCCCATCCCTGATCGATGAAATCGTTGAGCTCAGCAAGAGGATCATGTGTGATCATGTCTGCGACTGGAGGAAGTGGCTCATCGGTTTCCTGTGGGGGTGGGTCTGGTCTGAAGTCAGAAGGCAGTGAGGGTAGGTTTTTGGTTTGGGTTGAATGGGAAGAGGTAGTAGGTTGGGGATTTGTGGACGTGGAGGTTTCTGGTTGAGTATGGGTTGAGATTGAGGGTTCTGTATGGGTGGTGGCTGCCTCGACCCGCTGTCGCTTTTCCTCCCCCTCAGGATGACCGTCGTCATCGGGGTCTTCATGTCGTCGCTTATGTGAGGGCGGGTCGTAGTGACAGTGGTAAGGTAGTTGGAAGCGGTGAAGGAGCTCCTTATCATCGTCATCGAGGCTGTCGACCTCGCTAAGGAGGCGGGCGAGTAGATTTTGTCGAAGCTCCTTGATGGTGGGGGTAGGTGTAGGGGTAGGTGTAGGTGTGGGTGTTTGTTGGGATGTGGAGGATGCTAGCGCCCCGACTTTTTGTAGGATGGAGGCCTCCATTTCCTTCATTTCTTCGCGTATGGTTGCGAGGCTCCGTTTGAGGCTCTGGTCGAGGTGGGCTTGGGTGACGAAGGGAGAAAATAACTCAACAGAGCCACGAAGGCGTTCTGTTGTCACGACTTCAGAGTAAACTCCTGTGTCGCGGCCCACATTCACTAAAAAGTGTGCGGGACTCGAGGAACTGGGGCCACTTAGGCTCACCGTTGGCATCGTCGATAAGGCAAGCTCATCTAGATGGCCTGATGGCACGAGGGTAATGATGTTGCCCATGTCAGGTCTTCCGTCCGATCGTCGAGTATCATCAGTAGATGATGTCTCTACGGACGTTCTGGACTGATCACTAAGAAAAGTCGAAAAGGGTGTTTGTGTCCTAGCAAAATCGAAAAAATTTGGGAAAGTGGACACTAGACTCGATGTGAGGGAAGAAGGGACAACGACATGGGGCTGGGGGTCGTTGATTTGTATATCACTTGCCTCCGAGCGAGACAAGGATGACTGAGATGGTTCCCCGTGAGCTGTTGAGACATCAACCTGTTGGGAGGTTGATGAATGAGAAGGGCTGGGTTGTGCATGCGCCGTTGAACCAGATGCGGCGACTTCTACTCGGGTGCTGATTAAATCAGCTCCTGTTCCTATGGGTTCGGTTCTGGAAAAGATGTAGTGAGGAGGGAAGGTGCGAAGTCGACGGACACCGGAGGAGGCAGTGGTCTGTCATGTTTTTTCTTGGTGCGTACTTCGCGTTGTCGCTCAGGACCCTGTCTCACACTCGGGCTGGCCTTGGGGTTGGATACGGTGGGGTTTGACCGTATCGTAGGGGCAGGAAGATTCTGGGACTGCCGGTATTTAATCACGTCGGCATCCGTGGGGTCGGCAAGGTCCAGGAGATGACTTGGGATAGTCATGACGTGGAATGTCGAACCTTCCTTTGGCCGCTTCAGGTAGTTAAACTTTGGAACTCCTAGGTGCTCCGCCGCTGGACGACGAGTGATCTCTGGGTTGATTTCCATGTAGTGATGAATCAATACTTGGAACCATCGGAGATATGGAAGGCCCTTTTTCTTGGACGTCTTGAGGTGATCCCTGGTATGGATCTGGTCCACTATTTCTTGCATGAACAGGGCAGCATAGTCGTAGCGTTTCCCGAAGACAACCCCGTAGAAGAGAGTGAGGGTGCTGAGGTTGCAACGATCGTAGCCGGTGTGTTTCGACGACAAGCACTTGTTTATCAGCATGAACAGTGCGTTCCATGGACTAGGTAGTTTGGTGACTGAGAATGCTGAGACTTGTGTGAGTGGTGGAGGGCAACCTAGCTCCAGCATGCCATTAAGGATTTCTTGAGCGGTGGGAGGTGGATCGAGCTCATCAAATGTGGGTAGTTGAAGGATCGTCCTCAGAAGACCTTTGTTGAGAACAACAGATGTGTTCTCGATCTGACTTTGGAATATGATCTCCTCGGTGTCCTGGACTTGATCCATGAGTCCCCAGAATTATTGCAGGTAGACTTGGGGAACACCCGCCGTGATTGTGAATGCAGGTAGTAGAAAGTGGTTCTTCAGAATGGCTATGATGACCATGTCCGAGCATCTGAATGTTGTTGTGTCCAATTGATAGTTTTTCTTCAGCGGCTCGATCCATTTGGAGATTGGGTAGATCGTATCACGGTTTGGAATGCCCATGATCTGAAAATATAAGCACAATTCCATTAGACATCGAATATTCCATTAATTGAATATTCCATTTTCTCTCTCGCTCTTTTTCTTCCTCCTCTCTCTTTTTTTTTGTTTTTTTTGTTTTTTTGATAAATATATATATATATATATATATGTATATAGATATATATAAATATTTAAATATATATTTATACGGAAAGATGAGTAAAAATGAAAAAAAATGTTCGAGCTCGAGGACTTGGATAAATTTGAGCTTAGAAGAGAAAAAAAATTTGCAGATCAATTCGAACGGCCCAATTAAAAAAAAAATTCAATGAGATAGAAAGATCGGCCCAATTTAAATATGTCGAGATAGGACTATAAAAAATCGAGAGGATGTCGAGATTTTTTAAGTTCAATAAAAGATGTCGAGATCTCTTAAAGGTAAAATTCGGTTATAATAAAAAATGAGATGTCGAGATCGGGTAAGCCCAAATTGAAAGTGCCGAGAGGCCCAATTTAGAAAGATGTCAAGAGGCCCAAAAAATGTCGAGATAGGACGAAACAGTTTTAAATTTAAAGATGTCGAAAGAAATGTCGGGATTAGTTAACTCACTAGAAAATGTCGACATCTTGTACTGTGACGAGAGATCAAAGTTAAAATGTCGAGATCTTAAAAAAAATCAGAAAATTAAAGCGAAAGATCTCGAGAGTTTAAAATTTGAAAGGCTGTCTTCGAGATTTTTTGGAAATCGAATTAGTTCAAACGAAGGTGGATTTCCAGAAAATATAACCGATATGGAGTTCAAATCGATTCAAAAATGGCAGTTCTCCGTAGAATCGCTAACCCTGAGTCATGCAAATGAAATGATTAGTAGCAGTGAATTACGAAATCGATGTTGGTCTTACCAGTAAATGACGAGGAACTTTGTTCTTGATATGGGGCTATCCCAATCAAAGAATTTATATGTGGGGTTTAGAAGATTTGTATAGCCGGAGAATGAATTATCACAAAGTTGGAGGGCAAGGTGCTTGTGTGTAAGGGATGTGAAAGGGACGTGTCAGGAGGTATTGGGACGTGTGGGGACCTGATTGGGACCTGGGACGTGTCTGGGATGTGTTTGGTACGTTGGGGGACGTGATGGGACCTGTTTGGAACGTGGGACGTGTATGGGACGTTGGGGGACCTGTTTGGGACGTGTTGGGACCTCGGGGATGTGTTGGGGACGTCATGGATATTTTGAGGTCTGTATTGGTCCGCGGACGGTGCGGACCTAATTGTGCTTCGTGGAGCATAATAAAGACGTAAAAAAGAGAGACAGGAGATTACGTGGTTCGGATTCTTTAGAATCCTACGTCCACGGGGCGCATTCAACACTTTCTTTATCACTATTAGAAGTTACACACTCAGATCACTCACTTTCGCTCATATATGCTAAAGATCAAGTGGAAAATAAATACTACAGTGAAAAGGGGAGAGTTCTAAGTGTTTTTCGTGTGTTGAATGGTTATTCTCGTGAAAATGGCCAAGTGTTGGCTTTTATAGGAGCTTCTGGATATTGCCTGGAGGTACGTCCCTGGCTCCTGGATATTGCCCAGATTCCTACTGATATGACCTCCTGGGACACCGTGATGCTACAGAATGGCAGGCCGTCTGCCAGAGGTCACTCCTGCAGCAGTTACAGCTTCTGTGCTGTCAGGGATGTCAGGCGGCTGGAGATGGGACTTGGCTCTGCGCTGTCAGGTACAACAGGTGGATGGGACAGGTTCTGTCAGAACAGCCTTTCAGTGGTGTTAGACGTCCTTTCAGACTTCTGACCGTTTGGTGAAGCTTCCTCACGACGCTTCCTCAGAACTACAGGACCTGCTTAGCATAATAGGTCCCAAAATAGTTCCCTAGTATGAGCGTTAGGTCCCTAAAGTCTCTTGGAGGTCCCTAAAACCGTTATTCCTGTTGTTAGCTCCCTAAAGTGCGTTGGAGGTCCCTAAAACCCGTCTGAGGTCCCTAAAAGTCTCCCTTCATAATCTAACTTTGTATTTTTCAAGGAAACTCATATGTTTTACTAAATTCTCTTAATAGCTAATTATTTCCTTAATTCCTCTTTTTAGCATGCCTAATTATTGTTCCACATCAACCACTCCCCTACTCTAATTTGTCTTTGGGAACAAAAGAGGAATTAGAGTAAAAATTATAAGGCATGCTGTAATTAAAGTGAATAATTGCAAGGTAGGTCTTACTGGGACTCACCCAAAATCCTTACTCTGTTTCTGGGAAGATGCGTTTTATGAGCGGGAATAGTTCCCAAGTTCCTTAGCGCACCCTCTGTAGCTCCCTTGCTCCTTTATGTCCTGGTGGCTAGGGACGTTTGCGAGGAGATTTCTCCTTTTGAAGGGACGGAGGATGTTCCCGGCGGTTCCTTTCTCTGTTAGGGAGCTCAAGAAGTTCCTATTACAGCCCATGTTCCTGCTGTTAGAAGAAAAATAACTTCACGCAAAGGGTCAGAAGGAAAAGCAAAAAAGAAGTTATGTCCTTCATCCCCCGAGGCGTAGGTGTTGAGCCTCTTATGGGACCTACAGGGACTTCAGTGGTTGAGCTCCCTGCTTCTGTGGACCATCTAAACAGACATGAACAGATGAGCCTGCTAAGTTGTTAGGTGCCCCTAGATGATCAGAGGGCCATCTCTCTGAGGTTTCTTCTTAGGCGATGGGACGTAGCTTCCGGACTATCTGCAAAGTTTTCAAGTCAGGACCTGAAGATAACTAACCAAACAGAGTTAGTGGAGCAACACGAGGGAGAAATGCGGAGCTCTCTGGAGAAAGAAGAACGAAAAGGTAACTCTCGTGAAATAGCACGAGGAGGGTCCCTGGAGATTCTTCTCTAAGGAGAAGGAAGAGTGGGATGCCGATTCCACGGGCATGACGGCGGTGCATGTGGTTGCCCAGTTGGTGGCTACGAAGGCTGAAGATATTCGCCTTTGCCAGCACCATCTCCTGTCCCCAGCGGCATTCTTATAGGTCCTGGCTGAATATTGGCGCCAGGCCTATTTGAAGGACTCTCTTTCCCTCTGAGGGATCTTGGGCCTCTGATGCGACACTACCTCGTGGGCGGCTTTGCTGGGTCCTCGAGAATTGATGCCATGTATGCTCTTCGGGTCCTTCCTTTTCCTGGGTGCTTCCAGAGAGATCTGCAGGCCTCCGAGGACCTTCATTTTTCGCTCCCTGCTGCAGAGAAGCATACAGAGGTCCTGGCCCGCTGCTGGTGTTGTTGATCCATCGTCTCCAACTCCTGCAATGCTTTAGGGAGCTTAACTCCCCTATGTTTGAGCATGTTTTTCCTTAGGCTTTGTTGTCGCCGTTGCGTACGTCGTCCTTGGGATCTGGAAGGGACCTGGCGGGGACCTGATGGCGGAGCTCCTCTTCGAGTCTTGCACTTTGAAAGAGATCCCCATGTCCTGCTACACGTTCCTTCTAGCTCCTTGGACATCCTCTCCTTCTTTCATCATGGTGATAGCCTGTCAAAATACTTTGTTGTGTTTTTTCTTTTGAGACATAATGGCATGGGAGCTTAACTCCCCATGTTCGCATGTTTCCTCGGAGTTCCCGTTCTCCTATATTTCATGTTTTTGTGCTTTGCCTTCTTTCGGGACCTAATGGATGTTCCTGGGAACATCATTATCGTGGCATGGTTATAGCGCCAGCTCGCTTAGATGCATGGTTATAGCGCCAGCTCGCTTAGTAATTCGTAAGCCACGTACGAATTCACGCCTGGGTTGCAATGACCGTCGTCATTGTCCTCAGGTGTCATTTGCGCTAGGCTCTCTATGTCCTTAGCGATTTCAGTATTTGTGTAGACCCTTAGGTCAATAAAATTTTAATTCCGGGGATCCCCATTCATTTGTTTACCCTGGTTATAGCGCCAGCTTCGCTTCGGTACCATTCACGTCGCAGGCTTACTGAGAGCCTTTGATGTCCTGTACACCGCAGCCCGTCAGCGGCGGCATCTTGTACACCCTTATGGGCATCATTCACATCGCAGATGGATTATCTTTGACGTCCTGTACACCGCAGGTCCGTCGACCTTTGGCATCAAATCACACCGCAGATATATCATCTTTGGCGTCCTGTACACCGCAGGTCCGTCGACCTTTGGCATCGATTATATAATACAGTGCACTGTTTATATAGTAATATATTTATATTCCGACAAGGCGGTATTTCCTTAGGGACATCAATAGTTTACCCTGGTTATAGCGCCAGCTTCGCTTAAATGCTTGGTTATAGCGCCCGCTCGCTTACATGCATGGTTATAGCGCCGGCTCGCTTAAGTGCGCGGTTATAGCGCCGGCTCGCTTAAATGCGCGGTTATAGCGTCGGCTCGCTTAAATGCATGGTTATAGCGCCAGCTCGCTTACATGCATGGTTATAGCGCCAGCTCGCTTAGTATCCGAGCTCCTTGTCGGAGACTTGGAATTTGAAGTAATGGCGAAATGGAGCTCATCTCCTCTCGGTTAATGCTGAGGACCCTGGCTCCAAATCTCCGGAGGTTCGGACGACAATGTGGAGCTATCTTCTAGGTTCCCTGGACCTTCGCACGTCAATGCGGAGCTTAGCTTCTTTGCCTTCATCCAGCACGGAGCTGGGTTTTAGCCGGTTTGGAGATCCCTTATAAAGAACTTCGCATGATGGCGAGGAGCTCAGCATGGATATCTCAAACACATAGATCATGTCATCGTTTTCAGCACGGAGCTGGTTTTTAGATCCCGGGAAATTCAGGCCTTCATGCCAGCGCGAGCTGGGCTTCATGTCTTTGTGCCAGCGGGGAGCTGGGCTTCAAAATCCCCGTGGTTTTTCACATGCCAGTGCTGTGGAGGACTTCGACCTTCCCGAGGGTCTCTGGATGCCGGCGCGGAGCTGGGGTCATATCTCCCTTGGGTCTTCGAGCCCCGCGATCCTTAGGATGTTTTATGCAGGCGCGTAACTGAGACCGTAGATCCCTATTAGAAGCTTCGGGAATTTGCTGCCGGTGCGGAATTGGGCTTTTCGGGTGCTAGCGCGAAGCTTGCTTCAAGGTCCTGCGAACCTTCACATGCCCATGCGGAGCTGGGCATTAAGGTCCCCGGATCTGTGACTGCTCAGGTATATGTTTTGGGCCCTGCTGGAAGTTGGGGATCTCTGCTGCCTGAAGCTCCTACTATGACAAGGATACGATCCTTAGATGGAGCTGGCTCCTATTTGGAAGATGCGGGGGTTTGTTTGCCTTTAGCCGGCACAGATCCCCCGGACTCCTCGGTTATCTCCAGACCTTCGTTGAAATCATGGTCAATGAACTTCCTCATATTTAGTATGATGCGCATATTTAGTATGGTATCTATAATGTAAATGAAAATGAGATTTGGAGGGCCCTGGAGTTCTGGCTAAGAGCCTTCTTCTGGAGCTCCCAGCTCCCTTCACTTTTGTGGGTGGCTCACTAGCGGGACTCGTGGAGGTCCGCCCTGGTGTTCTGAGATCCCTTTATGACTTATCTGTACCGTCTTGCTTATCGTCATCATCTCAGACTTGTGTTTCAGGTCCTGACCTTTCCTCAATTTGGCAGTTTTCGGAGGTCCTCCTCCCCCGCGATCACTTTATGACTTCAACTGCTCTGGGTGGATCTTGCCCACATCTGGAGGAGGTACCTTCAGCCTTGTTCAAGGCCCTGATCAGTGAACCCCCCCACGTGTCCTACCGTGTGGAGTCCTTTTTTCCATACTTCAAAAGATAATCATGGTTAGCGTGGTAAACATGTTTATTTTGATAACCATAATATATAATAGAGAATGAAATTTTAGAAAGTCCTGAGGTCTCGGGTAAAAGCCTTATCAACGCGGAATGCCTTCCGTGGATCTTCATGTGTCCGCATGGAACTGGGCTTTTATCTCCCACTAATCGCCGTGCGGAGCTGACTTCTAGGTCCCAGGATCTTCGTAAGCCCGCGCGGAGTTGGCTCTTGGGTCCCCAAGATCATCACACACCAACGCAGAGCTAGTCGCTGGGTCCCCAGGATCTTCATGTCTTAGCGTGAAGAGTCCTTCAAGGTTCCACGGACCTTCGCGTGCTGGCGATGAGCTTGGCTTGTACCTCCCGTAGATCTTCGGACGTCAGCGTGGGGATTCCTTCTAGGTTCCGCGGAGCTTCGCGTGCTAGCGAAGAGCTGGAAAATCTCGAATGTGAGGCTTCGGGTCTTCTTGCTAGCGCGGAGCTGGGCTTATACCTCCCGCGAACCTTCGGACATCGGCGCGGAGTTGAGAGGTCCCGAATGCATAGCTCCGGGTCTCTGGGGAGGTTCCGAATGCGGAGCTTCAGGTCTTCTTGCCAGCAAGGAGCTGGGAGGTCCCGAATGCGGAGCTTCGGGTCTTCTTGACAGCAAAAAGCTGGGAGGTCCTGAATGCGGAGCTTCGGGTCACTGGTCCAGCAAGGGGCTGGGAGGTCCCGAATGCGGAGCTTCGGGTCTTCGTCCTTTCCTCATCTTGGTCAAGGTGCTTTACATGGCATTTCATCTTAGGATCTTCAGCCGCGCTTCGGCAGCTCCTGCGGGTTATAGGTCCAAACTCTTCGGCAGAGAGGGTCTTCTTCCCTCAGTTTTTAGCATTTTCCGTCTCGTCCCAACAGAAATAAGGAAAAGAAAAAAGGAAGTAAGAATGTTAAGCACAACTTCGCACAATACAGGCAAAACAACTTCACGCCTTCAACTCGAAATTTTCCCACAGACGGCGCCATTTGATATGGGGCTATCCCAATCAAAGAATTTATATGTGGGGTTTAGAAGATTTGTATAGCCGGAGAATGAATTATCACAAAGTTGGAGGGCAAGGTGCTTGTGTGTAAGGGATGTGAAAGGGACGTGTCAGGAGGTATTGGGACGTGTGGGGACCTGATTGGGACCTGGGACGTGTCTGGGATGTGTTTGGTACGTTGGGGGACGTGATGGGACCTGTTTGGAACGTGGGACGTGTATGGGACGTTGGGGGACCTGTTTGGGACGTGTTGGGACCTCGGGGATGTGTTGGGGACGTCATGGATATTTTGAGGTCTGTATTGGTCCGCGGACGGTGCGGACCTAATTGTGCTTCGTGGAGCATAATAAAGACGTAAAAAAGAGAGACAGGAGATTACGTGGTTCGGATTCTTTAGAATCCTACGTCCACGGGGCGCATTCAACACTTTCTTTATCACTATTAGAAGTTACACACTCAGATCACTCACTTTCGCTCATATATGCTAAAGATCAAGTGGAAAATAAATACTACAGTGAAAAGGGGAGAGTTCTAAGTGTTTTTCGTGTGTTGAATGGTTATTCTCGTGAAAATGGCCAAGTGTTGGCTTTTATAGGAGCTTCTGGATATTGCCTGGAGGTACGTCCCTGGCTCCTGGATATTGCCCAGATTCCTACTGATATGACCTCCTGGGACACCGTGATGCTACAGAATGGCAGGCCGTCTGCCAGAGGTCACTCCTGCAGCAGTTACAGCTTCTGTGCTGTCAGGGATGTCAGGCGGCTGGAGATGGGACTTGGCTCTGCGCTGACAGGTACAACAGGTGGATGGGACAGGTTCTGTCAGAACAGCCTTTCAGTGGTGTTAGACGTCCTTTCAGACTTCTGACCGTTTGGTGAAGCTTCCTCACGACGCTTCCTCAGAACTACAGGACCTGCTTAGCATAATAGGTCCCAAAATAGTTCCCTAGTATGAGCGTTAGGTCCCTAAAGTCTCTTGGAGGTCCCTAAAACCGTTATTCCTGTTGTTAGCTCCCTAAAGTGCGTTGGAGGTCCCTAAAACCCGTCTGAGGTCCCTAAAAGTCTCCCTTCATAATCTAACTTTGTATTTTTCAAGGAAACTCATATGTTTTACTAAATTCTCTTAATAGCTAATTATTTCCTTAATTCCTCTTTTTAGCATGCCTAATTATTGTTCCACATCAGTTCTAAAGGTTAAGGAGAGAATTTGAAGAATGTCAAGAACTGGTGATAGCGAGAGATGTCGGGATTGAAACTAAGTGAATGAAGAAGACGAAGAACTTTGAGATTGTGGCTTTAAAAAGTCGAGGTTATGAGATGTCAAGATCTAAGAGATGTCAAGATTTAGTTATGCGGCCCAGTTCTTTTTATTAATATTGGGCTTCTCGAAATAGAAGGCCCGATTAAATGGGATGTCGATGTTTAATAGGAATTTCGAAATCTATATAGAATATCGAGAGGTAATATGATTTCGAGATTGTTTAGTTGGGCTGTGAATCACGGATGGCCCAATTCGGATTTCGAAACTTAGATAGATTTCGAGATGGAAAATGCGAGAATAAACCCTATGATATTATATGCAAAAACAGAACAAATGCACATTTGATATGTAATGATGCATACAGAAAAAAAAGTACGTGAATTTAAAATATACGATTGCAAATACGGAAGTAGCAAATAAAATTAAGAAGTAACAATGCTCCCCCTAGACATGTGCGTTTTTTTTTTAATGTAGAGAATTTATAGAAAACTGAGCTACCCCTTAATCCAAAAAAAAACTCCCCCTAGACTTATGCGCTAAAAAATGCAGAAAAAAATAAATGCTCCCCCTAGATACATGCATAGGCTTACATAGTGTATAATGTGGTTGCGCCTGAGATGTACAGCCTAGCATGAGTGTGACTATGCTAAGGTGTGAGATTCAACATGCCCAACCTAGAGACTAAGAATTGGAATCGTTTCTCATCCAATGCTTTAGTAAAAAGATCAGCCAGTTGAAGTTCAGTACTAACAAACTGCATTTCTATAGTGCCATTTTCAACATGATTTTTTATGAAATGATATCGAAGATCAACACGCTTCGTGCGTGAATGATGTACGGGATTGCATGTGATCGCAATAGCACTTTTAGAATCACTGTAGATAGGAATATTATGTAAATCAAACCCGTAGTCCAGGAGTTGAGTGCGCATCCACGGAATTTGTGAACAACAACTGGCAGCTGCGACGTATTCTGCCTCAGCTGTCGATGTTGAAACACAATTTTGTTTCTTGGAGGACCAGCAGATTAATTTGTCTCCAAGTAGTTGAGCGACACCTGACGTGCTCTTTCTATCCATGCGACAACCTGCAAAATCTGAGTCAGTGTATCCAATTAATTGAAAGCTGGAATTTTTGGGATACCACAAACCGAGATTTGGAGTTCCTTTCAGATAGCGTAGTATTCTTTTGACGGCAGTCAGGTGTGACTCTTTGAGGTTTGCTTGAAAACGTGCACATAGGCAGGTTGCAAAGACGATGTCTGGTTTGCTCGATGTTAAATAGAGTAGCGACCCGATGATTCCTCTATAGTGTGTTTCGTCGATAGTTTTGCCAGAGAAATCTGCATCAAGTTTGCATGCTGTGGACATAGGGGTTGCTATGGGAGTGCAGTTTTCCAGCTTGTATTTCTTCAGGAGATCACTTATATACTTAGATTGACTGATAAAAATACCATCTGAAAGCTGTTTGATTTGCAGTCCGAGAAAGAAGTTCATTTCGCCCATCATGCTCATCTCGAACTTCGTGGTCATTAATTGACTGAATTCCTAGCATAGTTTGACGTTCGTGGAGCCAAAAATAATATCGTCAACGTAAATTTGAACTAGCAAGATATTGGAATTGTGTCTTTTCACGAAGAGTGTTGTATCGATTTGACCTTTTGTGAACCCAGATTCGACTAAAAAGGTCGAGAGAACGTCATACCAGGCTCTTGGTGCTTGTTTAAGTCCATAAAGGGCTTTATCAAGACGATACACATAGTAGGGCTTGGTGGAGTCTACAAATCCTTCAGGTTGTCCAACATAGACTTCTTCTTTTAGAACTCCATTTAAAAAGGCTGTCTTGACGTCCATCTGGTAGACAGTAAAGTCTTTATGAGCAGCGTATGCAAGCAATAGGCGAATAGCTTCTATACGAGCGACTGGTGCAAAGGTTTCATCGTAGTCAATGCCTTCTTGCTTATTGTACCCTTTTGCTACCAATCTAGCTTTATTACGGATGACTTTGCCGTTTTCATCTCTTTTGTTTTTGAAGACCCACTTCGTTCCTATGATCGTTTTTCCTTTGGGTCTTGGAGCTAAGGTCCAAACGCGTAGGCGTTCAAACTGATTAAGCTCGTCTTGCATAACAATGATCCAGTCTGGGTCCGATAGTGCTTCTGACACTTTTCGTGGTTCGAGTTGACTCATAAAACACGAGAGATGTTCGTGAAAAAATGAGACGTAATCATCCGGAATGGCGCTTTTCTTCTCACGAGTTGACCTTCGTAGGAGTGGTTGATCCGTGTGAGAATAATGAGTATGTTCAGGATGTGTCTCAGCGTCTACTTCAGGAGGTTGATTGTGTTGTGAGGCTACGGTGTCTGCGTTTGTTTCAGTATGAGGTGTTATGGCATTTGGAGTGAGATCATGACTTGAGTGAAAGATTTCGTCCTCAGTGGCTGTGGCATTTGGAAGCGTGAGATCTGTTTCTGAGGATGAGTTATCTTCAATATCTGTTGTTGGTTGGGTTTCACCTTGTGGAATTTCTGTCATCGGAGAAGACACTGGAGCTGAAGTTAGATGAAAATCTTCAAGCAAAAAGTCTAGAGATGCCATATTTGGATTTGAAGAGGTTGAGTCTTGTTGAAGGTTCCCTGATGCATTAGAGGGTGCTCCTGGTGTTGTAGGGAATGTTTCGTCAAATGTGACGTTGGCACTTTCCCGTACAATATTAGCGTCTTTGAGGAATACTCTAAATGCTTTGGACGTCGAGGAGTACCCAATGAACGTGCCTTCGAGAGCTTTAGGATCGAATTTGCCTCTGTTGCTTCGATCATCTGCAATGAAACATTCGCAACCAAACACTCGAATATGTTAGGAGCACGATTATTAATGATCTGATAGGGGGTCTTCTCAAATCTTTTGTGGATTGAGGTGCGGTTCTGAGTGAAGCATGCAGTACTTAGTGCTTCAGCCCAGAAGGAGTGTGGAAGATTTGATTGAATTATCATCGTGCGTGCAGCTTCAACAAGGGTTCGATTTTTCCGCTCGACGACTCCATTTTGTTGTGGAGTTCCTGCAATTGAGAATTGTTGTGAAATGCCCTGAGATGCATAGAAATTTCTCAAACGGTCGTTTTTGAACTCCGTACCATTATCTGATCGAATGGTGTCAATTCGAGCCTGTAGCAGATTCTGTGTGGTTGCAACGAAGGTTTCAATTATTGAGGCAGTCTCATCTTTGGTGCGTAGAAATTTCGTCCAAGTATACCTCGAAAAGTCATCGATAAGAACCAGAACATATTTGCGACCATTGAGACTTTCTGTTCTCATTGGACCGCACAAATCAACGTGAAGTAGTTCTAAAGGTCGAGAAGAGCATGCGATGTGTTTGGATTTGTGGGATGCTCTTTTCATTTTTCCTAGTTCGCAAGCACTAAAAAGATGTTCCTTTTGATACGAAATATTTGGTAGGCCTGTAACTAGTTGCTTAGTGGATAATTTATTAATGTCTTTAAAATTTAAGTGAGATAGACGACTGTGCCATAGAATGTTTTGATGATGTGAAGCTTTAGAGAGTAGGCAGATATTCGAGGATGGGGTGGTTGTTTTAAGTTCTATCGTATAGAGATTCGTTTTTCGAATACCATGGAGCAGATCATTACCGTGACCGTCATTGATGCTGCATTTTCGTGCTTTGAAATTTATTTCGAGCCCTTTGTCGCATAGTTGACCAATGCTGAAAAGATTGTGGCCTAGTCCCTTGACGTATGAGACGTCTTGGATGGTCAGATTCCCGTGATTTAGATCTCCTCGTCCTAAGATTGGGGATGACTCGTTGTTTCCAAAGCGTACCTTTCCGCCGTACTTTTCGATGTAGTTGCTCAACAGTTCTTTGTTCCCAGTCATGTGTGTGGAGCAACCTGAATCTAGATACCACACATGATGGACCTGCAAGAGGAATGAAATTAGAAACGTTTCGGTACCCATTTGAGAATGGGCACTGTCCATTTCTTAGTAGAAGACTTAGCAGAACTAGTAACGGGATTAGTGTCGGGTGAGTGATGGGGGCATGTAGGGTGATGTTTTTGCTTGGGCACCCAAATCTGTATAAATTTAGTTTGATGCGGTGTGAATTTCTTCTTCGAAGATCGATTGACCGTGGGATTGCGTTTGGCGTGGCCTGGACGAGATATGGACGTTCGAGTAGTAGAACGATGCATTTTATACGCAATAGACTTACTAAAACTAGAAACATCAAGTGTCTTAAAATTCTTCAGAGAAATAATAGAAGATTCATCATAAGCATATGTAGTAGGGTAAGAAGTCTTGAAAGGAGCTGGATTAGGTTTCGATTTCTGGACCCAGGCCAACGTCGTCTTCTTCGTAGTTAACCTCTTTCCTGTAGTCAAATTCGGGACGGAATTAGGAGTTAGGTTATATAAGGAAGAAGAATTAACTTCAGATGAATAATCCTTGAGGTTTCTAAGAAGCGAAATTTCATTAAGCATTTTCTCCTTTTCGAATTTGAAGATTTCGATTTGATTTTGATGTTCTTTGGCTTGTGTCATGTTAATATTCTGCAGGCGTGAGAGTTCGGCTAGAAGGCCTGTTTCGTCTTTAGTTGGAGTCCTCTCCATTTGGGTTGGCGAGCCCGACTTAGTGAAGAAGCGTGAGTAGTTCTTGAGTGAGGTTGCCTTTTCTAAGCGAAAACGGGAATTCAGGACAAGTGCATCATCGTAGGAATAGTGGTGATTTGAGGGGGACGCGTAGTTTTCAAATAGCAGCTCATGTCTTTTGACTTTTTCTTTCCCTTTAATTTCCTTGTGAGGTGATGCATCCATCTTAGGCATAGCTAGGTGACATTGTGTGGAGAGACCTATGGGGTTGTTGATTTGCTTTTCGAGTGAAGAGATGATTGTCAGGAGTACGTCTTTTTCCACTTGAGAGGCAATCTTTTCGAGTTCAAAAGTCGAGTACAAATCACTGATTTCTTTCATTTCTTTGATAAATGGAGGAATATACGGACCAGATGTACTCGATATTTGGATGTATACTTGTTCTGAGGAGGGTGGATATAGGGGTAAGTAGTCATCCGATAGACAGCGTTCCTTAGTTCTTGAGCTTTTATTTAGTTCCTCGTAGTCGATTGGTATTTCAGCCCAGTCTTTCCTACTTCTCTTTTTCTGTTCTAAGTTGTCAATAATAGGCGAGCTAGTGAAGGGCATAAGACTAGGTATTTGTAAGCCTAGGAAACTAATATCGTAAAGAGGTAGGGGCTTCTTTACGACTGGGGTAGAGTCTGGAACAAAACCTATACCGTTACGGGGACCATAAAATCTCATGTCTCTAGCAGTATTTATAAGCATATTTTTATCTGTAGTACTCTTTTTATTAGAAGATCCTCAAGGTTTATATTTTCGAATATAGACGATTTCGTTCCTTAGACAAAAATTCATATTGTTGGGTTATTGTGTTTCGCTCATCCTCACTCTTCTTGAAATCGTTTTCCTTTTTGAAGAGTTTTTCTTCTAAATCTCTTATCCTAGTCTCATGTCTGAGGGATGTATCCTGAGCTTGTTCTAGAAACGAGGTTAACCTAGCCTTTTCTACTAGTTCGGTTCGCAAGGCTTTTTCATTGTTTGCTAACCAAGATTCTAGTTTTCTTAATGATTGGTTTTCACTAGACATGGATGTTAGTCTATCATGAAGAAGACATAACTGTTTATGTAAATTGGAGTGAGAGTCGTGTACCTCAGTCTCAGAAGATGAGTCAGTTGGGAGAGTAGCTGCAGTGGTATGTGCTTCATCTTCAGAGTCAGCTTCGACGTTTGCCATGAGAGCCAGGTTTTCGTCTTCACTTTCAGAGGTATCCTCGAGCCATGATTCCTGTTCTGCCATGAATACGACACCCGACTGCTTTTGTTTTTCTGCTTGAAAACCTACTCTTTCTGATTCCAAAGTTGCGTTCAATTTAGAAATTTTATCAGCAACCTCTGGAATTTCCCAACAAGAAGTAGATTTGTTAGAATGTAAAATATTTTCCCCGTTTGACGCTAGGTTCTTAGAGGAATTTTGATCCGCTTGCCCTCTTTTTGTTAGAATGTCCTCTAAACTCCTAATTTTAGAGTATAACTCGTTACGCTCGCTATATATGAAGTTATATTGACAAGTCTTAGTGAGTATCTCGTCTTCGCTCTTTTTCAAACTAGTAGTTGACTCACTAATTTTCACTTTCAGTCTTTCTATTTCTTTGTCACGATCATCGACTCTCATTTGCATTGCTTCAAGCTTGCAATTGAGATGCGCTTTTTCACTTAAGCTGGCAATGAGACATTTATGATTATTCTCTAAGCGAGCTTTTAATTCCTCAATTTCTTTAGATTGTTTGTTCACTTTCTGTTCCCAATGATACGGCATATATGACATATTGAAAGTGAATATTGAAAGTTCAGTTCTAGAATTATTTTGGTTGGATATGGATATTAATCGTGTTGATCAGCTAAATCTTAGATCTCTAACTAAAAAATTAAATAATGTTAGAGGATATATATAGGAAATAAGATAATCACAAAATAATAAAACTCAGGGAGGTGCAACTTTCGAAGAATGATTATTTATTTAAGATTTATTTTAATATGTAGAGAAATAATAATAATAATAATAATAATAATAATAATAATAATAAAAGATGTGCAGTTTTTTTTTGAGAATATGTGAATTTGTGTCTGCTTTTATGTGATTATTGTTGGATGTCTTCGAAATATTTTCTGGAGAAATAGACACTGATGAGAATTGGAATTAAGTTGATAAGTACTAAATCAGAGATGGTTCATTAATATTTAAAATAAAGCTTATTCTATTAAACTATAATTAATTACGTTCTAAGTGGCAAACAAAAATTAATAGATCCATAAAATCACGCTACTCATTTCACTCAAGATACTTATCTACTTCATAGAAACAATGATTAGGTAATGATAGTATAATGATCAATGTTACTCCTAAAGCCTACGCAGACTCGAGGAAAGAGAAAGAAAAGGAGCACTTCGATGTGGGAGTGAAAACGAAGAGGATGTCTAGATAACTTTCAATTAAAGAAGATGTCGATAGATAACTTTCAAATGTCGAGTTTCTTAAATGTTTAAGAAAATGTCGAGAGATGTAGAAGAGAATGTCGAGAGATATGTTCTGGATTTCGAGACCTTAGAATTAAATAACGAGAACTTGATTTCGAGAACTTAGATGTTGAGAAGTCAAAATATCGAGGAGTTCAAAGGAATGAAATGTCGAGAGGAGGATGTCGAGATTGAAGAGAATATCGAGAGCCTTATAATTTAGTAATATTTCGAGCAGAAATGTCGAGATCTTCAAATGTCGAGAGCTTCAATGTTGCAAACTTCAAATGTCGAGAACTTGAGATGTCGAGAAGTCACAAAGTTTAATGATAGACTTCGACTAAGGAAGATTCTGAAAGATATCGAGATCTTTGAACTTAGAAAAATGTCGAGGAAGATCTCGAGATGAATGTCGAGCAAAATTTCGAGCAATTTAAACTGAGTACGGAAAAGATTTCCTGTTCGTCGTCAGAATCTGTTCCTCGGCTGAAAAGGAAAACTAGTAATTTTGATCAAGAGTTCTGATAAAGCAGATAAGTACATATACGATTCTTTAAACGCCGAAAGCAATCTGGGAATGACGAGGAGGATTTGATAATTTGAAGCACAGTGCGAAAAATCGAGATTCAAACAGAGTAAAAGATTAGGAAACTTCGATGAATTTGATCCACGATTTCGGCTCTGATACCACTTGTTAGGCCGATTTTATCCAACCTTGAACTGATTCACTGATTACAATTACCTGATACGATGAATTACGGAAGCAATAAAGAGGTAATACCGATAGACAAGATTGTTGAGTTGGAACGAGAGAGCGCGCGAGTTCTTCAGAAAAGTCGTCAACTCAATTATGAATCAGCAACCCTAAACAAAGCATTGTTTAGGGTATTTATACATAAGCCCTAATGAGCTTACTGGGCCCAATATAACTAATATACCCACAAGTAGGGTATATTTACAATTAAGTCCTAGGGCAAAATAGAACTACAGAACATAGACATATTAAAATGAACACAATTAAAATATCTCTAACACTGCATTCTCGGTCCCGGACTCAGTCATTTGGGGCTTCTCATCTGGACTCCTGATAATATATGAATATGATAGATTCGTTTCTTCTATATGTTTGAAGTTTGATTGAGTTTGATTCATATGCCAACACAGATGGGAATGGCCAGCGCCCTCGAAACCCTCGCCGGATAAGCCTACGGAGGTGGTCATGTGCTTATGCTCGGAATATATATGCAGCGGTCGTGGATAGTGCTGTTGGTGACAGCACTTCTCGTAACCATCCTTTACCTTTTCGCCACGTTCCTCTTGCTCACTGGACAGAGCAGTGACGTCTCCCACGCGGCGGGGAGGTTCTCGCTGTGGATGATTCCACAACTTTATGCCGATGCGATAAACTTTCCTATGTCTAATTTCTTACTGGCACAGGGTAAAGTAGCTGTCGTAGCCTTTTTCTCGGGTGTTGTCCTGGTGATACATTTTGTACTCACTTGGCTCACCATGACGAGGCTCGGGTGGGGTCTGGCCGGCGGGGCGCTGGTTCTGAACTTTTCATGGTGATTCCTGGTGGTTGGTCAGCTAGTGTATATTTTATGTGGGCGCTGTGGGGCAGCCTGGCCGGGGTTCTCGTGGATGACTTTCGAGAACCTGTGGGGATTTGCGAGGATCTCCTTTGTTTCAGGCGTCGTGTTGTGGTGAGTTGTGCGTTGATTCGTAGATAGAATAATCAGAGTACAAATGTTTTCATTTACTAAATGTTTCTTTGTAAGCAGCTTAGAAACGTGGTAAATCACTGCACTCATCTTGTTTGCTGGTCGCCAACAAGGTGGGGAAGTCGTCGTTGCAGCTATATCGATATGGTAGGCAGCTTCGTCTTCGTCCTTTTCTATTATGATTATTATTTATTTGTTCCTAACAAACTGAATTCGGTCTTGCAGCCACAATATATTGGATTGGGCGGAAATGATAGCAATTGGATTCGAGGCAACTATCAGGTAGTGTTTGTACGGTCTTAAAACTTTTAGGGTCTTAAAGACGCAATGATTTCCGTCAATTGATCGTGTTCAATGCAGCGTACGAGTTGCGACAGCATTGGTATCGGGTCGCCTGAATACTGCTAGGTTCTCGGTGAAGGTTGTGATGGCCTATGCCGTTTGTGCCGGCGTGATAATGTCCACATTACTTATAATTGTTAGGGAAAAGTACGCCTCCCTTTTCTCCAACAGTTACGAAGTTGTGGAGGTTGTTGCTGGTCTTACTCCAATCCTTGCGGTTTCTATCATACTTAACAACGTCCAACCGGCTCTGTCGGGTACGTAATCAGTGAGTCTCTGTTCAGCGCTCTTTATATGTGTGTATGTGATTGAAATGCTTTTGGTTGTAGGAGTCGCAGTTGGAGCTGGGTGGCAAGCATTTGTTGTCAAGGTCAACCTGGCGTGTTACTATCTCTTAGGCATCACTCTTGGCCTACTGCTAGGCAATTGGTTTGGTTTCGGAGTCAAGGTAAGTCGGTTCACAATGTTTTTTAATATCTGATAGATTTATATATTTCTGTCTAGTTATATAACTAATGACTGAACTTTGCTGTTAAGGGTATTTGGTGGGGGATGGTTGGAGGAACAGCTGTGCAAACCTTCATTCTGTTCTTCACCGTCATCAGAGCTAACTGGGAGGAGGAGGTAAGTACGGTAGACTTGTTAAGTGAAAGAAGAAGAAGAAGACCGAACTAATTGAGCTGAGATTTTAATATTATTAGTGATTTTTTTGTAATTACAGGCTATTATCGTTGCCGATAGGATCCATACGTTGGGGGGAGGGGATCGATCCATGAAGATCTATCCATCTATACACGGCTCGTTGTTGTTGCTTTTGAGTGCACTGCAGTGCGAGGTGAACGAAGACTTTATCATTGATGTAAGCGTCATCAGTCCATGATGTTAGTGTGAATGAACTTGTTGGTTTAGTTTATGCATATGCGTGGCCTTATTAATTCGGAATCGTAAACTAACTGATGGACAACGATTTCGGTTCAAATCAAAATCGAACCCGTTGTTTATAACGGTTGTTAATTTGCCTCAATTTTCTAAGTTCGAAATATAATTCTTTTTTTAAAGAAATTCAAATTTATTTTCCAATTAGAAATGGAAAAGTAAACAATATTCATAAAAAAATCAAAATTAATGGTTTGAGTTCGTAACGGACACCGGCACCAATCAATTTCAAATAATAATCAAAACCGTGTAACCACAGCTCGATTGACGCGAGATTTTGTTCAATAGAAACGACAAATTTCACATTGGAAAGTGGAAACCTTTAATACGCCTACCTAGTTTACATATTTTGTTGGATTAAAACTTTTTTAAATTGAATTTTGGGGTTAAAATATAATCATTGCTAATTTATATACTAATGTATGGTAATAATGGTTAAGATTTAGAATTTTAAATAATTCAAGGTGAATAGAGATAATAAAAATAATTAAGATTAGAAAAGTTGATTAGTTTTGCACTAGTTTTAAAAAGTTAACTAGTTTTGTAATTTTAGTTTTAAAACTTAACTATTTTTGCCATTCTCTCAGCATTGTATAGTCTTAGAGCTCCTTTCAGACGATACAAAGAAAAGGTAAAAAAAGATTGAAAAAATTATGAATTCCAAGATATCGACGAATAACTTTTTCAATCTGCATCCCTGGGATCGATTAACTTTTTGGATAAAAAATGTATTTCCTTCTGTCAAACTTTTGTTTCATGGTTTGTTTTGTTAGTTACGAATTTCTAGAGTACCTGATGTTTATAAACTCGAATTAAATTTTTTTTTATCTGTTATTACATTATTCGAGGTCGAATACAGCTTATTAGATGCCGAATAGGTGTTGTTTTTATCGGAATTCGAATTGTTTTCGAATTTAACAAAGGTTTGAATTATACAGCGGCAGGTCATCCATCCTCATAGTCGGAGAATTGGCAAATGTCGGATTGACCCAAAATTTTGACAGTAGATATAAGACCCATGAAGCCTCGCTCTGTCCAAATTTTGTAATGTTTCATTGGTTATTTTGTTAGTTATGAATTTATTTATAAAGTCCCTCCCTGACGTTTAAAAATTTGAATTAAATTTCTTATGCTTTATTTCTTATTTCTTTATCCGAAGCCGAATACAGCATACACGATGTCGAATATATGCTATTCGATTCGTAGACAACACATTCGTAGACAACACATGCATTGTCTTTAAACAAAAGAGAGTATAATCTTTCAACCATTCTTGCAACGCTCAAAAGATTTCGAGTTAAATGAGGAACGAGGAGAACATCGGTAATATACTTTGTACCTCGCGTCGTGTTGGCCGGTATCGAACCTTTTCCTTCGGCTTGAATGACTTTCCCATCTCCTAGTCGAACTTTTCTCTTGATGGATTTGTTCAAGCTCGAAAACATCCTTTCGTCTTTACACATGTGGCTCGTGCAACCACTATCAATGAGCCAAGCTTGCTCATCTTTTGCTTCGGGCATTGCCATAAAAAGGTATTCTTTAGCCTCTTCTTGATCATCGGAAACGTTGGCTTGTTGTGGTTGAATGTTGGCTTGTTTCTTTAGCCGACAATTCCTTTCAACATGCCCTATTTTCTTACAAAATTTGCACCGGATTGCGCCTTTTTCCTTGTACCAACAATCACTTTCGACGTGGTTGTTTCGGAAGCATATTTTGCACGACCGGGATGGCTTTGCTTTGTATTTGAAATATTGAGCACCTTGATCTTCATCATCATTGTCTTCATCTTGGGTTGTACCATCTTTTACTTGTTGTTTTCCTCCGATCTTCACTTTAAAGGTCGGAAAAGCTCCTACGGTGGCATCTTCTTCTCTCATGTTTGCTCGTTGCTCTTGAGTTTGAAGCTTGCTAATGAGCTCGGCAACGGATAGAGTCTTGAGGTCGCATGATTCTTCAATAGCCGAGATTTTCGCCTCAAATTTTGAAGGTAGACTTATCATCATCTTTTCCGCCACCTTTCATTGTTGAACTCTTTTCCCGTCAACCTTATTTTGTTAACGATGTCTAAGAGTTCGGAAGAGTACTCCTTCACCGAGTCTCCATCCTTCATCTTCAATATTTCAAACTCTCTTTTTAGTGTTAAGAGTTTGATGCTCTTAACACGATCGCGTCCTTTAAACTCTTCCCTCAACTTATCCTAAGCTTCTTTCGGATTTTCGCAAGTCATGATTCTTGTGAAGATCGTATCGGAAAGAGTCGAGTGTAAACATGTGAGAGCTCTTGGTTTTTTGGCGACGTCTTCTTCGTGCTTCCTCATTTGACCGGTCGTCGGGTTTGCTCGTAAGGCCGGTGGTTCTTCATCATTTTCCACCACATTCCATGGACATAGTGCTCTCAAGCGCCTTCATCTTGATCGCCCATATGTGATAATTTTCGCCATTGAAACCGGAGGCCCTGTGCTTAGAGAGTTGCTCGCCATATTCGTCGCTTCCTTCTACGGTGTATTTTTTTCTCACAACTCACAAGTCCCTCAAGAATATAACTCTGATACCATGTTGGAGTTTAGATCATATGAGAGTTTGAAGTGGGAAAGAAAATAGAGAAAGCTTGCAATTCTTCTCCATACATAATTTTCATACATTCATACATACGCCGAATGAAGCTGAGTCGAAGAAGCTGAAGTTTTAAGCTGTTAAGGTGACGAGCCACAGTCACCGTTGAATCTGATTGGCACGCTATCGGATGGCCTGAATTCAAAGCTTGAAGATTAAATAGTGATCGTAGGATGGCGCGTGAATTGATCAACGTCAGAGATGCATAGGAAGCTGATGATGCGGATGATGATTCTCGAGCGTTGGATTACAGATCGGACGACTCTCATAGAAGACGGGTTTTTACTTAAAGAATCATCACACGATTCTCGTTGAGTCACGCGGAATGAGCGTGCTACGTGGCAAGCTGTGGAGCGTTGGATCGGATCAAGTGAACGGCTGAGATAAATCGCGCAACATGCTTAAGAGATGAACATCAGCTTATAAATAACATGTAAGTCAGTTCGACTAGCTATCTTCTCGAGCACATATCTTCTTGTAGAGTGAAAATCACCGTGAGTGGTAAACAGAGTTGTAGACGAGATAGGGATCTATAACTCTCGTGTTGGTGGTTAATGGAAAAAGTGCTCGGTTGATCCTTGGACGTGGGCTGAACTTCAGCCGAACCACGTTAAAATCTGTTTTCAGAGTGTATGTCTTTTTAGGGTCTGTTGTCGATCAGATTGAGCTCGAAATCGATAGAATCGATACACGAGATTACACACACATAAAACGTGTCGAGTCTAACGGCGGTCCTCGATCAACACCACAGGTGTCGTTTAGATGCTATTAGATGTCGAATAGGTGTTATTTTTATTGAAACTGGAATTGTTTTAGAATTTTAATAAGGTTTGAATTATAAATCGGGGTTTTTACACATAAGTACCTATTTGGAAAAAAACTTGTAATTTAGTACCCAGTCATGATTTTTTATATGTAGGTACCTAACAAAATAAAGTTTTTGCACATAGGTACCCGATCCCCGAAAGTACACCAAACAACACATTTGGGTACCCTATCTCAACGCATTTGGGTACCCTATATAACAGAAAATGGTACGACGTATGTTATATTTAGGTACGCCCTATGTAACACACAGGCATGCCCGTAGGTATGACGTATCCTATATTTAGGTACCCTATATAACCGTGTTATAATACGCAATATACACACAGGAAGGTACGATATGACTAAAGAAACTGGTAAAATTAAATCGGGTACCTATCTATAAAATTTCTGACATGGGTAGTTATGTGTAAAAAAAATTTCCAATTGAGTATTTTTCTATAGATTCACCTTATAAATCGGCAGTTCATCGCGGAGGGGCAAATGTTGTCGGATTGACCCGAAACTTCCCATGAAGCTTCATTTTGTCCAAATTTTGTAATTCTTCATGGTTTATTTTGTTAGTTATGAATTTTAACCTGGCGTTTATAAATTCGAATTTAATTTTTTATTTTTTTATTTCTTTATTCGAATACAACTTATTCGATGTCGATTAATCTCTTCTCGGCCTCGAATATATTTTGTTAAAGTTAATAGAAATACTAAACATTTAATTTGATACATTAAGCTTTACCATCGAATTCGAATGTTGAATGACAGTCTTAGAAATACTAACCTAATTGGAGCCATTTAGTTGCCGGTCTTAGAAATATCAAACATCTAATTCGAGCTTTAAAGCTTTTTCTTATCTAATTCGAATTAATCTAATGTTTCTTCTTAGAAATACTCAACATCAAATGTTGAATGTTAATTAAACTTGAGTACTCCGTGAAAAACATCTAGCTCAATGTTGTTATCAAACTTGATATATATTATGTAGTCACTCGATTAATATAATCTTTAACATCTACTTCGAATTAATGTAATCGATTAATTAGTAATCGAACTCGAGTCCAAGTACTCGACATCGAATACTTCGTACTCGAACTCGAGTAGCACATATTCGACCTCGGGTAGTATATACTCGACCTCGAGTATTACTTATGTTGGGAAATACGAGCCTAAACTTGTCGTGGGTTAGCCGGAGAGGATGGCCACAGATTAGCAGAAATCGTTTTCTGCTATTGAAACCAAGCTTGAGTCCCAGATTGAATTCTGGCTGTTGGATGGTATTTGGCGCATGATCTGATGGTCTGTATTTGAAGGTTAGGTTTAAATGATATACATTAGATCTGGCGCGAATGGAATCGAACTGCTGAGATTAAAGGTGCAATTTCACTTATGAAGTTGTTCAGCACTTTTGTAGTGGAACGAAGGAGCGCCGGTGCAAGCTGGGAAACACACGGTACAACCACTTGATGCAGGAATCAGAAGTTGTTTTAAAACCTGCTGTATAAATACAGACTTTCGGTGTTCAGCTAGTCACTTTTGAGAGCTCGTATCTTTTGCCACTAGTACAGAACAGTGAATAGGCTACGGCACTATGGGCGTCTGTTGTTAATCAACAATTTCGATATTTGGCTTTCTTCCGTACCAGTCGCCAATTCGTTCTTCGCTATTATTATTTTTTTTTATTTTGACCTTCAGCGACTGTTTCTACGACAATAGTCGCCAATTGCTTCTCGTTTTTATTTTTTATATATATATACAACATTGGCGACTGTTATTACCCGAACAACCGCCCATGATATTTTCGTTTTTATTTTTTTTATTTGTTGGAGATTTGGCGAGTGTTGTTTGTAACAATAGTCGCCCATGGTTTTATAAATTTTTTTATTATAAGATCATTGGCGACTGTTACGGTCTAACACAGTCGCCGATGATGTTAATATACTGAAATCGAACACATCGGACACACACTCACAGACGCACAAGCCCGATCAAACACACACTCACAGCTCGCCCTTCAGCCGCCATGCCTCGCCCTCATTCTGCCGCCCCGCCCGTCGTAGCCGTGCCCTGCCACTTGCACGAGCAGCCGCGCCTCGCAACGCCCAACCTTCTCAGCTTTTCCCGACCCACCACTCGTAGCCCGCAGCCGCCACAACGCTCGCCGTGCCCTCGCCGTCAATTCTGCCGCCCACCTCCCTTGCTGTCGCCGCCTCGTAGCTGCGCCGCTCCCCGCTACTCGCTGTGGCAGCCGCCCATCGTTTTCAGCGGCCCTCCCCAACCCACGCAGCCGCAGCCACCGCAACCGCAGCTCTCACCGCCCCACCTCGCCGCCCCGCCCCTCTCAGCCGCAGCCGCCAAGCCCAAATTAAAGGTAGTATGTTTTTTGTAACCCTAATTTATTTAATTTGGGGAATTTACGTTTGCTTTCGATTCGGTTCCATATTATGAGTTAAGGTTTTATTAACGTCCTATACTATGTTAGAAATCATAATTGTTAAAAAAATAAAATGCGACCCGATGGTACCCGACGGGTTCGATTGTCGGGTACCCGATATTTCTGTGCTTGGATGTTATTTTTTTGCTTCGTATTTGTTTGAAATTGCCTATGATTGTGAATTTATTGCTTTAATTAAGCTTAGATACGTTTGAGGAAACCTCGAATGGTCCCCGTTTGGGACCGTACTTAAACGTCCGCTATCGCTTTACGATGTAAATTTATTTGTTATCCAACTAAGGTGGGGATCAGGATTGGAATTCGTGATCACGTGAACAGTAAGTGCAATATAAAAACAGCATGTCATACTTTTATTTTATATGAGATGCTTCTAATATATACTTTTGAATTTCAATGCATTGAAAATCTCGACAATGATTGGAGCGGCTCAAGTTAAGAAGAAGTCTTCCTATACTACTTGGAACGCATGCAAGGTTCGCATTTACAATGAGAACGTTAATAGAAAAACGTCGACTATGTTATCTTCCGAAGGTTTTCTATGAATGTTACTCATGCTAAAATCAATGAATATATACCGTCCTTCTCTGTTGGAATCTTGGCAAGTTTTTTTCTCAAGAGCAACCTCTGGCAACATGACCGCCGCAAGAGCTCCTTTGTTGGCGGTGGTGGTTCATTGGTCACTGGGAGGAGAATGAAGTTGATAAGTGTGGGGGGAGAAACATTGCTTTGTTGGTATCCTTCCCTGTCCCTAGAAAGGCTGACAATGTGGTGTCAAAAACAGTTGATGAGTGTTAGAGTCAAGAACAATTACTAAGAATAGATGGCTTGAATAATAGAGCGAACAATTATTCAGACGAGAACTGTCCCGATCACAACCCGACCGGTTAAGCTAAAGGAAAAACCTTCCCCAGAAATTCCATACGTCTGCTATGCTCTTCCTCCCTTATGTGAGCAGTAGTGAGAAACAGAGAAAGATGAATAAAGAGCTCAAATTATTATTCATATTCCACGATGATACATTGTATATATAGGCTAATACCCATAATTAACTCCCTAATTACTCCACTTATCTCTTATTTAATACCAATCCCCATAAATCAGTAATCTATCTACGGAACGTATCAATCATAGTAAATAACAATATCTCAACACCCTCCCTCAAGTTGGTGCATAGATATCGCACATGCCCAACTTGTCTAAGAACTTTAAGAATATCCGACTGGATACTCCTTTAGTAAGGATGTCAGCCAGTTGATCTTCTGAACGAATCTTTGGCAACTCCACAATTTTTTCATCTAGTTTCTCCTTGATGAAGAACCTGTCAATCTCGACGTGTTTTGTACGATCATGTTGGACCGGATTATGGGCTATATCACGTGCTGCTTTGTTGTCGCAATAGAGTAAAATTGGTTGCCTTAGGGGATAACCAAGATCTTGTAAAAGGAACTTCAACCGTAGTGCTTCGCAAATTCCTAAGGCCATTCCTCTTAATTCGGCTTCTGTGCTAGATCGTGCAACAACATTTTGCTTTTTGCTTCTCCATGTAACCAAATTTCCACCTACAAATGTAAAGTATCCTGACGTTGATCGTCTATCATCAATTGCCCCAGCCCAATCAGCATCTGTGTATACTTCAACACTTTCTGCACTCGCATTCTTTGAGAATAAGACCCCCTTTCCTGGAGCAGATTTCAAGTACCTCAGTATGCGAATGACAGCACCCATGTGTCTTTCTCCTGGGTTATGCATAAATTGGCTAACGATACTTAGCGCATATGCAAGATCTGATCTTGTGTGGGATGAGTACATCAATCTTCCGACTAGTCTTTGGTACTTTGCCTTGTCTGTTGGTACCTGGTTAGTCTCAATACATAGCTTAATACCTTCTTCCATTGGTGTGTCAGCTGGTTGGCATGCTGCCATTCCAGTTTCTTCAAGGAGGTCTAAAATATACTTTCTTTGAGATAGAAAAATACCTTTACATGATCGAGACGCCTCAATTCCAAGGAAATATTTTAAAGCGCCTAAATCCTTCATTTCAAATTCCTTGGACAGATACTTCTTCAAACTTGCAATTTCTTCTAGGTCGTTGCCCGTTACGATCATATCATCCACATATACAATGAGTGCTGTAACTCTTCCACCACGTTTCTTCAAAAATAACGTGTGATCTGCATTGCTTTGTTTGTATCCGAACATCACTATGGATTTGGTAAATCGTCCAAACCACGCTCGTGGGGACTGCTTTAATCCGTATATTGATTTCTTCAACTTGCACACCATCTGTCTTTTCCTTTCTGTAACCATGCACCCCGGTGGGAGATCCATATAGACTTCTTCCGAAAGTTCACCGTGTAGGAACGCATTCTTCACATCAAACTGTTGCAGTGGCCAATCGAGATTCACAGCTAAGGATAATAATACCCGAACTGTATTGATTTTCGCCACTGGTGCGAACGTCTCAGTGTAGTCAACTCCATATATTTGAGAGTATCCTTTTGCCACCAATCTTGCTTTGAAGTATCATGATTACAACTCAAGTCTCGATGATCATTGTTCTCTAACTCTTGCCCATTTGGCTCTAAAATAGATATTTCCACAACTTCTTCTTCACTGTTGTATGTGAGAGTCTAAATTTCTTCAAGATGCTCCCCTTGAATTTCAGACTCAAAGAAATACATAGTGTCTTCATGAAAGACGACATCCATAGTGATAAACATGCGTTTGGATGGAGGATGATAACACCTATATCCCTTTTTATTGATCGCATATCCGACGAAGACACATTTTAGAGCTCGGGGCATTAACTTACTTCGTTGGTGTTTGGGAATATGAACATAGGCAATACAACCAAACACATGTGGTGGAAGATTTGAGACTGTCGGGGCAACAATAGCTTCTGTAAGTGTCTGAAATGGGGTCTTGAAATCAAGAGATCGAGAGGGAATGCGATTTATGAGGTAAGCCGCAGATAACAGTGCTTCACCCCAATAACTTAAAGGCATGTGAGCTTCAATGAGAGATGCACGAACTACTTCCATTAGGTGTCTATTTTTCCTTTCGGCAATGCCATTTTGTTGAGGTGTATCCGAGCAACTTGTCTGGTGAATTATGCCATGAAGGTTCATAAATTGTTGAAGTTCTGATTTCTGATATTCTCCTCCATTATCACTGTGCAATATTTGTATTCGAGCATTGTATTGTGTACGGATGGTATTGTGGAACTTCTGAAATAAGCCCCACACTTCCGACTTTGATTTCATTATACATAGCCAAGTCATTCGAGTGCAGTCATCAATAAAGGTGACAAACCAATACGAACCTCCTAAAGTTGGAATTTTTTATGGTCCCCAAACGTCTGAGTGAACAATCATAAACGGAAGAGGGCTTTTATTCAAACTCAAAGGATATGAGACACGATGGCTCTTTGCAAGTTCACAGACATGACATTTGAGAATGGAGATATCCACATCTGTAAATAAACTAGGGAATAATTTATTTAAGTAACCGAATGAGAGGTGTCCTAACCGGCGATGCCTTAGTAAGATCTCAGCTTCCTTCTTGGAAGAACCACTTCTCTCTGTAATCATAGCGCGCTTTAGTTTCCCATTAGCTTCTAACTCGAAGTCCAAATAATACAAATTCCCTCTTCTAACACCATAACCAATCGTCTGCCGAGTTCGGATGTCCTTAAACACACAATGATCAGGCCAAAAATTAACAACACAACATAGCGCAGTAGTGATCTGAGATACCGATAACAGATTATAATCTAGTGAAGGAACAACCAACACAGAATCAAGATGTAATGTATTTGTGAGATAAGACGAGCCTTCTCCAACAACCGGAGCAGTATTACCGTTAGCCGTGGAAACACATTTTTGAGATGACTGGTTAAGATAGGTAACATGTCTAGCATCGAACGTCATGTGATCCGTCGCGCCAGAATCAATTCTCCATGCACTATTCAAAACAGGTGCAGAAATTGCCTTACCTTCAGTTTTCGTAGTGGTTGCGACAATTGCGGATGGTGTGTAAGAGCTATTATCTTCTTTTGTTTGGGCAACTGCTACGGTGGACAGACGCTTGGCATTTCGATGTTTTTTGGGATCCCACCAATCTGGATATCCAATAAGTTCAAAACATTGATGTTTTAAATGACCTGTTTGGTTGCAATGAAAGCATTTGAATGGACGCTTGTCTGAGCTGCTTGAATTCTTTGAGTCAGCGACTTTGATGTGATCTTGAGACTTCTGGTTGGGCCGATGATAGGAAAGCATAGCAGAAGCATCGATCTTCTCGATATCATCAGTAAGAGTCGTCAATCTGATGGCCTCTCGACGGATGAGGGAATAACACTCTTCAAGATTAGGTAGTGGTTCATGGCGTAATATTTCTCGTCGAAGTTGATCAAAGGTACCGTCTAATCCAGCAAGAAAGATGTGAATTCTGATTCGCTCGATGGATAGCCGATATGATATGACATCGTCTGGATCTTTCATGATAACTCGATCACGATGGTCGAGTTCTTGAAATATTTTTGTTAACTCACCATAATAGATAGAGATGGATTTGCTACCTTGTTTGGCCGAGAAAGCTCGTTGATGTAACACGTAGACATGCATCTCATCGTTACCATCATAGAACGCCTTTGCTAGGGCACTCCAAATTCCACGGGCTGTTGGTATACGAAGATAACGCTTGAGGATCTCAGGACTCATGGACATTAGGAGCCAACGTTTCACCTTCTGATTTTCGGCATTCCATTTTTCATAGCCAGCATCTTTCTCGTTAGGGATTAGAGAGGTTCCCGTGATATAAGAAAGTTTTTCACGTTCAGCAATATGCATCTCCATCAGTTGAGACCACACATCGTAGTTTGTTTCTGTAAGTTGAATGCCGACGTTGAAGGCACCCTCTGATTGAACCAAGATCGGGACGGATCTGGTTCCCGATTCTTCACTCATTTTTGTTTTGGTGGTGGGATTTTTGATTTGCAGGAATTTTTAGAACCTCATAGGCTCTGATACCATGTGAGCAGTAGTGAGAAACAGATAAAGATGAATAAAGAGCTCAAATTATTATTCATATTCCACGATGATACATTGTATATATAGGCTAATACCCATAATTAACTCCCTAATTACTCCACTTATCTCTTATTTAATACCAATCCCATAAATCAGTAATCTATCTACGGAACGTATCAATCATAATAAATAACAATATCTCAACACCTTATTATACTACATTCTCAAATAATATCTTAACTAATAATCCTATAATTATGGAAATTAAATAACCAAGTTAATAGGAATAATTCAAAAGCAAATCTTCAGTGGATCACGTATCTTGCCTCTCACTCTTGGGCCTGCCCTTCCGAACCATTTAACGTCTTGCTCGGCCCGTTATTTTTCGGCCCACCTCGGCGTGATTTCCCCCATGAAAAACAGCCTTGTCCTCAAGGCGGAAGTCGGGAAACAAACGAAGTATTTCGGTTTCTACCATCCAACTTGCTTCTTCGAGAGGGCGATTTTTCCATTTGATCAAGTACTTCCGCAAGTTATTATCATCGATTAACGACCAACGGCTGTCAAGAATCGCTCCGGGCTGCATGAGCTGCGGAGAGATATCGGACAAGTGACAGGGAAGAGAGTCCTCCACCAAGTGATCTCCCACGACCTTCTTCAGTTGCGAAACTTGAAAAACGGGATGAACACGAGATCCTTCGGGAAGTCGCAGCTTATAAGCCACTGTGCCAATCCGATCAATAACAGTGTAAGTCCATAATAACGAGCAGCTAACTTTTGGTGAGACCGAGCCGCTACCGAGTTTTGACGAAAAGGGCGAAGTTTGAGAAATACGACATCGCCGATCTCGAACTATACTGCGCGACGATGTGCATTTGCAGCCTTTATCATACGTTGTTGGGCGCGTTCAAGGTTATACTTGAGTTGGCGTATTTTATCTTCACGGTCTCTCAGGTGGTCATAAACAGCTTCGATGCCCATTCGCCTGGGAGAAAACCCGACAGTGTCGGAGGTGGTCTTCCGTAAACAGCTTCGACGCCCATTCGCGTGGTTCCAGCTGACGTTCGAAAAGACGTATTGTACCAATATTCTGCCCAGGGTATAATACCCGTAAATTTTAATACGGGATTCGATATAACTAGATATATAGTTAAACGAAATTTACATAATATGTGTTTTAAATCCTAATTGTATAAGAATCATTCTCAAAAATTTGGCCAAGAATTTTAAAGAAATATTATGGGGATAAATTCGTTTGGACTATAGGAAATTTAAATAATATCTCTAGGACCCAACAAATTAAAAAGCTATACTTTAAATATGAATGAGGCCCAAAAGTTGCTTAAAGATATTAAAGTTTGATAGGGTTTACCACATTACTTAAGGTTAAGGAAATTTACGTCACCACCTTGTCTTATCACACGAGTTTCTAAGAGATAATATTCATACCTATTGAAGCAATGATTCAGTATAAGGAAACCTTAAAAAGATAAGAATGAAAAAGAGAAGGACAACCATTCTCAAGCCAAGAAAGGAGAAATTCGACTAAGATCAATAACCAATCCAAAAGCTGTGAAGAAGAGGTATATGAAAATTTCCCACACTTAATATGTTTAGACTATTTTCGATATGAATATACACTCACATGACTGTGTGGTTAACAACAGAAGACTTTCGTGAGTAATTTGTCAAGATCTTAGTATTTCCGAATTCTAAATCATAATTATGGGTATTTATATGGTAGAGTATGAGTTTTAATTGTCGATAGTACCATGAAGGTTCGAAACCTGTTATGGATAGAAACCCTAATTTTAGAAGCTTAGTAATAATCATATGAGCTATCTAATGAGGTAGGAGTATTAGTAATTTTGGGTACATAAAATATTAAGGAGGGATGAATTTAGACGTACCATTTTCTGGGTTAGGAATAATTTTCGAAGATAAACATGATAGTATATGAATGTCAGTTTTAGGGTTTTGAAGGAATTGGGCAATTCCACTTCATTTGAGAATCGGCCGATTTATGATGATAGGCTTCGACTGATGGCTAGGATTCATCGAGATTGCTTATTAGTTTTGGCCGATTGGAATTAAGTTAGGCCTTGGAAATAAATATTTTAATCAGTTTCGATCGATTATAAACTAGAATCGCCAAAATGTATAGAATATTTATCTACTTGGAGAAATCAGGCGATTTAAGGGATAGAGAATCGGGCGATTCTATGGGAAGGAAAACTCGGCGATTTGAGGACGATAATACCATGCAGTCGGGCGATTTTGAGTGCTAGGAGGAATCGGGCGAAACCAAGCCTTGAGCTTGACAAATCGGGCGATTTGAGCTCTCGGCGAAACCATGTTCAATCGGGCGATTCCATGGGATCGAAACCTCGGCAAAACTAGGTTTAGTTCCACAAATCGGGCGATTAGGTGGCTTGAGGAACTCTCGACGAATCCAAGTGATAAACTTGACGAATCGGGCGATTTGCAAGCTTCCAAGAATGATGAATCGAACGATTTGAAAACCTTAGAATCGGGCGACTTTGGATTAACAAATCGGGTGATTTGGTGTACCTTAGAATAATATAATTCTCACATTCGGTCGATTTAGTGATTCGCCAAACTAGACTTTTGGCCGATTCGACGTATTTCTAAAGTCGGAAAAGTTAATTTTTAGCGGGTTGACCGTTGACCTCTAGACTAATATTAGAATATAATTATTTTATATAAGTACAGTTCAGGGACTAGAATATATACTAATAATATTTATATATTCAGAGGTCCGAGATTTAGGAAGTCCACCAGATACCGTGCCCGATTATATCAGGAGGACAGGTAGGTGGAATATCCATCTACAACACGTAAACTTATTTGTGTTTGTCGAAAATATGTTTTATGTGATTAATGAGAATAGTATGTGTTTTAAAGTGATTCACATGATTTACGTGCTTCTACGTGCTACGGTGTGGTTATGTGAATTACATGTATATGTACATTTCGTCTGGCACCATGTTATCATGTATTACCACGTTAACTACTTGCATGTGCATTACACGTCATTTCACGAAATGTACCGTGGTGGAACGGTGGTACTGTACTGTACCTATTGAGCGTGTAGCCGATATTGGCTGTCGACCCGTAGAGGAGTCATGTGAGTGTGGGCATCTGTTGTGCATCAGCGCCTCTGACGGTGAGCCATTGGCCCGTTGGACATTGTGCGACAGACTGCGGGCGACCTAGAAAGGAGCGACTTGGGATATCCCCAAGTAGGTAGCTAGTGTAGGCCACGCTGTCGCATGCGGGAGGAGGCGACCTGGACATCCCTACGGGACCTAGCGTAGGCTACCAGCGTGGGCACCGCATTGGCAGAAGAGGCGACCTGAGAGTGTGACCTGATACGGCTCAGGGAGGCTGCTCAATGTAGGCCACTGCCGTAGTGTAGTGATCGTGTTGTGGTTGTGTTTGTGATCGTGGTAGTGATTTCGCGTGATATTGCACAGTATGAAGCCCATGGCCCGTTGTGAGGTAGTGAGTGTATCCCGGTGGTGATTAGTGATAGAGAGTGGCATTGCATTGGTGAAAATTGGGTGTGAGTGAACGTGAGCGAGTCACACGTGCATGCATTCTTTCACCTACTGGGCAATTGCTCAGTGCTTGCGTGTTGTAGGTAATTGACGATCGAGGGATTTTGAGGGCGGGGCTGTACATGGATGACGACCTGTGGGCGAGTGATAGGGTGTTTTGGGCTTCGGCCCGTTTGTAGTAACGTTTTCTTTAAATTAACTTTTGTAAAATGGGTTCTCCGCGGCTTTCGCTGCTAAACCCGACGCGATTTGTTGCTAATTAGCGATTAGAGGGTGGGGGTCACTACACAGGGCAGCCATTTCACCCATGAACGTGGTTCCTCGCTGATAAAACAACGTAAATACGTCTCTAACGTCCGATTTAAGACTTCAGATTGGCCGTCGATTTGGGGGTGGTAGGCGGAACTCAATTTCAATGTCGTACCTTGCAAACGAAATAGCTCTTGCCAGAAGTTACTTAAAAAAGATGGAATCCATGTCAGATACAATACTCCGCGGAACACCATGTAGGCGAACGATGTTCTCAGCGAATTTTTCAGCCACGGTTCGCTCTGTATAGGGATGTTTCAACGCAACAAAGTGAGCGTATTTGGACAAACGATCAACGATGACTAGGATACTATCGAACCCGTTTGACTTGGGTAGACCCGTTATGAAGTCCATCGCGATATCTTCCCAGATTTGCTCCGGAATCGGTAATGCTTGTAGTAGCCCGGCCGGAGAAAGGGCTTCATATTTTGAGCGTTGGCAGACTAAGCATCGTGCCACAAATTCTGTAACGCTCCGCATCATTCCGCGCCAATATAAAGAGGCAGCCAACCTTCGATAGGTACGGAAGGTACCCGAGTGAACCCCGGTCGGTGTTGAGTGGAATTCAGTCAATAGTCGCGGTATCCAATCCGACTGCGCCGGGATAACCAGACGTCCTTTATAGTATAACCAGTCATTGATGAAGTGATACGGGGCCTGGGAAAGGGGATCATCCTTTAATTTGTCGATAATTGGACCGAGGACGGGATCCTTACGAACATCTGTCTGAAGTGCGGGGCCATCGAGCCAACATGGCATACTCCATGCGCCGAGCTGGGGTACCACATGTTGTCGGGATATTGCATCCGCCACCGAATTTGTGCTTCCCGGTTTATACTCAATGTCGAACGAGTAACCCAACAGTTTCGCCACCCAGACTTGTTGGGCGGGAGTGGCAATCTTTTGGTGTAGCAAAGAGCGTAGACTGCGTGATCGGTCCGAACGGTAAAGTGACGCCCCAATAGATAAGGGCGCCTGTGTTGAATGGCCTTTACCAAAGCCATGAGTTCCCTCTCGTAGGTCGATCTAGAACCCGTACGATCGGACCACCCTTTACTGAAGTATGCGATCGGCTGTTGATCATGCATAAGTACTGCTCCCATACCTGTTCCTGACGCGTTGCATTCGATAACGAACGACTTCGAGAAATCGGGCATCGATAAAACAGGGGCCACCACCAACGCATTTTGCAACTCGCGGAAAGACGTCGCTGCCTCGCTCGACCAACTAAAACTCTCTGTTCGGATTTCTTCAAGAGATTAGTGAGAGGACGGGCGATTTTCCAGTAGTCGCGGATGAAGCGTCGATAGTATCCTGTCAGACCGAAGAATCCACGAACACCTTTTAGCGAGGTAGGAACTGGCCATCGTAGTACTCCGTGATTTTATGCAGATCCATAGCTACCGTGCCCGCCAAAATGATATGGCCCAAGTAATCAATCTTACGAAGGCCGAATTGACATTTCTTCATATTAACGTGAAATTGGTTGTCTGATAACAGCGCCATAACAGTGCATAAGTGGTCGAGGTGAGTCGTCCATGAAGAACTATGTATCAAAATATCGTCGAAGAAAACCAATACACACTTGCGAAGCAACGGGCGAAAGAGATCGTTCATCGTGGATTGAAAAGTTGCGGGGGCGTTCGTGAGGCCGAATGGCATTACTACAAATTCATAATGACCATCGTGCGTACGAAAGGCAATCTTTGGGATTTTTCTTCCCGAACTCGGATTTGATGATAACCGGAACGCAAATCGAGCTTAGTGAAATAAGTTGCACCCCCTAATTCGTCAAGTTGTTCTTGAATCACCGGTATCGGAAAATTTATCAGGTACAGTAACCCGGTTGAGTTCTCGATAATCAATGCAGAACGCCAGCTCCCGTCTTTCTTGTGCACTAAAAGGACCGAGCTTGAGAACGGGCTCCAGCTTGGGTAACCCCTGCCGCTAGCATTTCAGCTACCAGACGTTCTATCTCACTCTTTTGAGCATGGCCGTAATGATATGGTCTAATAGATGTGGCCGACGTGCCGGGAAGAGTAATGATACGGTGGTGGTAACGATTTCGGCTCTTGGAACACCGTTGAGAATCGCTGCGTAATACTGTCAATGTCGGTCTGGTGATTTGCTGTTAGCTGATCTGGGTGGGAAATGGGTGCTGCATCGAGGGCCGTAAGCCATATGATAGTATCAAGGTCACTCCCAGGTAGTTTGCAGAGAGATCGAAAGCTTATAGGTGCCCTAGTAAGTGCTGCTTCTCCTGCCAACCGGGAGGAGTTCCCTTCTCTTTCGAATTCCATATTCGATCTCTCCCAGTTCATCTTGACGTCGCCCAGATTACGGAAGCCAGTCGACTCCCAAAATCACATCCACGCCGCCGAGTTCAAATATATAGAAATCGCACGTAATCGTACAAGAGCCCAATTGAAGATGTTAGGAAATATTTTGTAGTGTTCAATTTCATTATATTATCTTTGTTGGTTAGCTTTATTAAACTTTGGGTTAATTCTTAGTTGGGTTAGTTCTTAGTTATTCATGTAATGGGCCTTCACAAGAGGCCCACCTATTATATACCAACTTGTGGTATAAATAGGAAAACCCTAACACATAGTTAGGGGTGCTTGTGTGTGTTAAGAAAATAAACATATGTTAGAGTGAGAGAGTCTCCTCAAGAACACCACCAAGCCCACACGCCCTAACCTAAATCTCAATCTTTAGGCGTGTTTAATCCGTCCGAAGTCGTATTGTTGGTGAAATCGCGGACCATCAATTGGTATCAGAGCCCAACGCGACCGGATTTGCGCGTTTTAAGCAAGATTTGAGTGAAAAATTGCTTGAAAAATTATTTTCGTCACTTTCAGTTTTTGGGCGATTTCGACCTCGATTTGTTGTTTTTAGACATCCCAAAGGTTGATTATGTGTTTAGGAATGTTTTTCTGAAGTTTTGGAACAAGTTTCGTCGATTTTGAGTGAGATTTGAGCGAAAACGAGCCATTTTTCCGGTAAAAGTCGCGCTGCCCATGCTTTGTTCTTGGCCGAGAAATTTTCTTACCCGAGAAAATTCTTAGCCGAGAAAATTTCGCTGGCCGAGAAACGTTCACTGGCCGAGAAATTTTCTTACCCGAGAAAATTCTTAGCCGAGAAAATTTTGCTGGCCGAGAAACTTTCACTGCCCGAGAAATTTTATCAACCCGAGAAACTTTCACTGCCCGAGAAAGTTTTGCAAAACTGAGAAATTTTTTTAATCCGAGAAATTTTGTTAAACTGATTAAATTTTCAAAACTGCGAAAATATTCAAAACTGAGAAATTTCTCAAATCCGAGAAATTTTCAACTGGGAAAATTTACACTTCGAAAATTCTCAACCTGAGAAAATTTCATCTGAACTAACTTCCACCTGAGAAAGTTTTTCAACCTGAGAAATTTCCAAACCGCGAAAGCTTCATACCTGAGAAAATTTTATACATGCGAAATTTTACTTTAAATGCGAATTTTCTCTCGACATGCGAAATTTTTATACATGCGAAAATTTCTATACATGCGAAACTTTTATACATGCGAAATTTTACTTCAAATGTGAATTTTCTCTCGACATGCGAAAATTTTCAATACATGCGAAAATTTCCTCTGAATGCGAAATTTCCGTGCTATATGCGAAAATTCACTGTGAATGCGAAATTTCCTTATTTTCGCGACTCACTCTCACAAAGAAATTTCTCGGGATAACATTTTTCGCATATTTTCACACACCATTTTTCACACCCCCCGAGAAATTTGCACCCAACCTTTAAACTTGATCCAAACACACCTTTTAGCTTCAAATCTTGCAAAAATCACTCTTTAAAATTACACTTGAACGTTTTTGACCACCAAAATTTCTAGCCCCCCCTCGGATTAAATAAGGTTTTAAGGAAGGAAATTTTTTCTAAGCCCAAGGAAAATTTATATCATTCAGAAAAATTTTCTAAGGCCTTTGGACTTTGTCTATTTTACACTTTTAAAATTTTTCGAAATAAATTTTTCTGGGCCAAAATTTTCGGTATAGACGACGTTTTTGTGAAATTTTTGAAGGCAAATCCAAAACGCGGCAACGATCACCGTACCCAACGATCGAGCTAGGACGGTATTGGCACATTATAGAAAAAGTTTAGGTCACCCCCAAACTTTTCGGAGCGGAATTTCCAAATGCCAATTTCACACCCCCGGCATGAATGGTACATGGGTTGCTCCACATTCATGACCGGTATGCACTGCGAGCAACCAACCCCATCATGCACGTTACACGGATTGCTCCACGTGCATGAAGGGATGTCAGAGAAGCGAGCAACCATCATGACTTCTGTACAAATCCGTGCAAAACCCGGACCTACAAAGAAGGGTTGACAAGAGATCAACCAACCATCAGTGGGCGCGCCATCCAATCTCGATACTTAGACGATGTGGATCTCAGGTTCCAGACTCCACCGTCCACCCACTGCCATCCATTCCACCATGGTGCGCTACATGGAGACGTCCTAAGCCACCGTGATCCTCTTTACGCCCTCACCACCACCACCACCTGACGAGTCTCAGAAGTGTCTGATTAACAGTTTTGGGCCACCCTCGTCGACATCACTCGTGGTCGCCTTTCAACGCGATCACGCCACGCCACCATAGTTCCCATGGATTAGTGAAACCCCCCTGATCCTAACCCAGGAACGAGCCTACCCTAGCCTCTCTAGTCTAGGTCTAGGTCGCGCGACATCCTCCTCCACGCAAAGATCCAATCAACGATCTCGGGAGGATGACGTAAGTCGCTTGCAGGAGTTGCAAACCAACAACGAAATGATCGCACTCCTCTATCATATCTCACCACGACCCGGACCTCGCCCATAGGTACAGGAGACGACTCGTTCGTTTCCCGAGTAGAAGTCGCGGCATCTGGTCCAACCGCGCAATTAACCCCTCCCAACCACTCAGCTATCCTTTCGCAGATAGCTGTTTCATTCGCACAAGAGGAACCACGTTAGCCATCACCGCCCCACTTGGTGACGGTTGATGTTGAACATGCAGTGCCCCGCCTCTCACTGCACCTCTTCCACCCACGTCGAGTCTAGTGTCCTCACCCACCGAAATTTTCCAATTTCTAGGATACAAACACTCTTTACGCACCGCAGGTTCTTCGTGAACTTGCCCGAACGCTTGATGACGTCCTTGTGACCGAGAGCGGAAGACCCATGACAGCCACCCTCACCACAACTGTCGATGGGCCACGGATACGAGCTTGTCTCATCGTCCGTGCGAACGGAAAGCCTTTGTGGCTCTCCGGTTCTTTCTGTCCTGTGCAAACAGGCGGCACATCGGACACGTGTTTCGATGTTGTGACGACGGAGCGTCTTTGTGACCCCCGTCTGGTTAGTTACCCCGTTCGTGATGGAGCCCCGACTCATAGCAATCAGCGAGGAACTTACACATTCCATGCCGCGCTCAACGAGGATCTATGAAGGAAAAGGTCCCATCACCGACACCACTCCACCACGCCTACGCCTACACCAAAACATGCTGCTCCGTCTCTCCAGTGTTCAAAACTGAACCCGGAGGAACACCAATTGCTGCTACTCCCGAGAATCCCACTTGATTGCCTCACTCAACACCACACCACACCATCATCACCACCATCAACACCAGAGGCAGACTCGTCCCACGGACGACGTGACGATCCCGAAGACGGAGATCGTCTCAAGGGGGAGTAAAGGAGAAGAAATGAGTTGAAGATCGTACAGCAGCATCAGCAGCAACCATCATCCACGCCACCTCCACCAACTACGCACCGCCGGAGGCTTCCACTACCTCTGCGCACACTCTTATGTGTCAGGCTATTATGTTCATAATGGAACACTCGAAGGAGCCATGGCACATCTCACCCACCACATTCCGTCACTACTGCGCTGACCACTCTGAAGACCGGGCTCCCTGCTCTTGAAAGTCACATTTCAATGGAGCCTTGGCACATTTTTTACGCCCCACGCCTACCTTCTTCTGGAGCCAGACGAGTCATCTTCGAGGCCGAACCAGACAACTTCCATTCGAAGACGACAAATCCGGCGCCAAGAAGAAGAAGATTGGAGAATCTTAACAAGTGAGTCCCAGCCGAGCCATCAATGCCTCCGCAAGAAGAGGAGATATCCCTTGTAGGGGGAGTTTGCTAGGAATCGAGATCTCCAATATGCCCAACAAAGATCTCCCGCGCTGAACTGAAGATTGAACACTAAGGGGGAGATTGTTAGGAAATATTTTGTAGTGTTCAATTTCATTATATTATCTTTGTTGGTTAGCTTTATTAAACTTTGGGCTAATTCTTAGTTGGGTTAGTTCTTAGTTATTCATGTAATGGGCCTTCACAAGAGGCCCACCTATTATATACCAACTTGTGGTATAAATAGGAAAACCCTAACACATAGTTAGGGGTGCTTGTGTGTGTTAAGAAAATAAACATATGTTAGAGTGAGAGAGTCTCCTCAAGAACACCACCAAGCCCACACGCCCTAACCTAAATCTCAATCTTTAGGCGTGTTTAATCCGTCCGAAATCGTATTGTTGGTGAAATCTCGGACCATCAGAAGAGACAAATCGCGACATGTACCCCGAGTCGGCTCACATGTGTCGTTCCCCAAACGCACTTGGAATTGTTCGTCTAGGAGTCGAGGAAGTTCTAGCTTGTCGGCTACACGAGCTGAAATGAAGTTATGGCTCGCCCCGCTATCGATCATTATAATGACCTCGACGTCCCCAGATGCTACCTCGTAATTTGAGTGTGCGAGGTACCGATAAGCCACCAAGCGCAAATAAAGGTAGATCAATCATCGTCAAACTGGTCTCTGAAGCATTCGTGGTTTCGGTAGGATGTTCCTCCAAACAAGCAAAATCGGTCTCCAAGTGGGACTCGAAGGATGGCTCGTCCTCGCCCCAATGAGCATCCGAAATTCTTTGCGAGGGCAAGTGTGTTGACCCTTTACGAATGGCAGTCGACAGCGAAAGCAGAGACCCTTATCACGTAACTACTGGTACTCCCGATCGGATAGGCGTTGAAACGGTCGCGATCGAGCATTTGTCGGGATAGTCGTCGTAACCTGATTCCGAATAGCAGGTGGAATATAGCAATCAGAGTGCCGTTCATCTCGATTGTCGAAGTGATTGGGTGTCTGGGCTGGAGCCGAACGTGTAATCGGGGTAGACGAAGTGTATCGAGTGCTTCGGGACTGCCCAGTGGAACGTGTGATCATCGTGGCATATTCATTGTCCTTCCAAGCATGCAAGTTTCTTTCTAATCCCCGAGCCATTCGAAAAGCTTCATCAACCGAGTACGGGCTTAGAACCAGACCCTCGTTAAGCAATATCGGGTGCATTCCCATCAGAAAAAAAAGGTGTTGGTGATGTGGAATTTCCGGTAAATTTGTCACTGTCCCAGTAAAGTCATGATAGTAATCCGAAATAGGGCCTGTTTGTCGAACTTCCAAGATATGCATGACGGAGCTGCCATGGTGTTTTTGTCGAAGGGTGCAATAATCTGGCGTTTTAAGACGTCCCGTGAGAGTGAAGGGTTGACTTTGATTGTCCAACTGATCCATTTTTGAGCGACTCCTTCCATTGCAATCATTGCGCACGGGACGATATCTGCAGTTGGGGTTTGGTTTAAAAGAAAATATTGATCCGCGCGTGAAATCCAACCCAAAGGGTCCGTGCCATCAAACGTAGGGAGCTCGACACGGCGGTTAACCATCGCTCTAAGTGTGTCCCCATGAACAGGATTTTGCGGAGCTGTGGTTTGTTGTGTTCGATCCGCTGTTAAGACGGCGAGGATTTCACCGATTTGTGACGATAAATTGCTTACTGTCGTCGATAGAGTGTCGACGGTCTTCTCTAACCCCTCGATACGATTGTCCATCTGAGATCGAGTGTATGGCACAGAGCGGCAGGTCGGACCAATTTGTTAGAGTAAAGAACAATTACTATGAATAGATGGCTTGAATAAAAGATGGAACAATAGAGCGAACAATTATTCAGACGAGAACTGTCCCGATCACAACCGGACCGGTTAAGCTAAAGGAAAAACCTTCCCCAGAAATTCCATACGTCTGCTATGCTCTCCCTCCCTTAATTATACTACATTGTCAAATAATATCTTAACTAATAATCCTATAATTCTGGAAACTAAATAACTAAGCTAATAGGAATAATTCAAAAGCAAATCTTCAGTGGATCACGTATCTTGCCTCTCACTCTTGGGCCTGCCCTTCCGAACCATTTAACGTCTTGCTCGGCCCGTTATTTTTCTCCCCACCTCGGCGTGAATATGTATCAATGAGAATGCTCTGTTTTGAAGGAAGCCCGATCATGAAATGTTCCTTTGTAAAGATTGAACTTTTTGCCACCAGTATTTCACCTACACGGGCTTTGAGCATTAGTATATAACTTAAACGGTTGGCATAATTCCTCCCTTTGTTGATAAAATGTTCCCTTTTATTGGTATAATATTTATCTTCCGTGGTATACTGTAATTCGAGTATAAGAACTATAACAGTTGGTATAATGTCGGGTTTTATTGGTATAACAGCTAGAAATTGGACGCAAAATAGAATTATAATAAATGAGTTTGTTGGTACAATATTTTCTTTTGTTAGTATAATAACTACCTTTCGTTGTGTATTGCACTTCGAGTAGAATAACCGAAATAGTTGGTATCATGTAGGCCTTTATTGGTATAACGGTTAGAATATAGATGGAAATAATAATATAATAAATGACTTTGTTGGTATAATAGTTCCCTTTGTTCGTATAATATTTGTCTTTCGTGGTATAGTAGTTCGAGTTGAATAACTTAAACTATTGGTATAATGTCGATCTTTATTGGTATAATAGTTAGGAATTGGATGGAAAATAATATTATAATAAATGACTTTGATGGTATAATATTTCCATTTGTTGGTATACTATTTGTCTTTCGTGGTAGTTTGAGTAGAATAACTGAAACTGTTGGTATAATGTCGGCCTTTATTGGTATAACATTTAGAAATTGAATGGAAAAGAATAATATAACAAATGACTTTGTTGATATAATTCCCTCTGTTGGTTTACTTTTGTCGAGAAGAATAACTAATACAGTTGGTATAATGTCGACCTTCAGTGATATAACAGTTACAAATTGACTGGCAAGTAGAAAAAGATATATATATTATATATATATAAAAACTCAAGTAGAAAAACCCTTCTCTCTCTATCACCCCTTTCTCCACCTTCTTTCCAGCCGCCAGCCCCTCAAAAATAAGGAAAAAAACCTTCTCCGCCTCCTCCTTTAACGGAGGATGAGGGAGACCTCGGTTTTTTTTTTTCAGTTTCATCTTCTTTCTCTGCTTGTTTTCTTTCTTTTCGTTTTCTTTCTTCTTTCTCTTTTCCTGAGCCTCCTCCGCCGCCACGCCTCCACATAACCCCTCTGCTGCGCCGACCCCCCCTCGCCTCGCCCCTTTGCCGCGCCTCCTCCGCCCCTCCGCCGCACCGCCTTCGCTCGCCGCCTCTCCACCTTTGCCCGCCGCCTCGCATAGCCACCCCACCACAACTCGTCACCTCCCGCCACCATCCACTCGTGGGTCTCCCACATGGAGCTCGTTTCCCCGGCCATTTGATTGGGGGGTCTTTCTCCCTTTGTGGAGCCATTTCTCCCCTTGTGGGAGCCCCTTCCGATGAAGACGAGGGCCTCGATCGTTGGACAAAGAAAGTGTAGAGTATTGTGGATTCGGCTTAATAGCCTTTTTGTGGTAGGTTCTATAGCTCTTTGGTCCAAGTTTGGGTTTTTCTCGTTTTCTGTCGGCTTTTTTCACTATGTTGGTGTGTTTTTTGCTCCTATGTGAGCCTTTGTTTTCTACCGGATAATGATGTCACCGGAGAGAGCCTTTGGGCTATTTAGTCCATGGTAATTTTGTTTATCAATACAAGCTATCTTTTCGAAATATATATATATATAAATATATATATATCAGACCTTGTTTGTGTTGGCTTATATCATCAATAAAATATCTATTCCCTTAGCCATTTACAAGTCCCAATTTCCATCATACAACCTTCTGCATCAGTTATTAATTGCTTAGAGTCCACGATTTTGAGATTGATAATAAATTAATGAGTCAAGATATGTGATACTAGGAGTCTTATAGTTATAGCGAAAAAAAGCGTAAAAAAGATGGAAAAAAAAAGAAACAAAAGAAGAAAAAAAAACTATCTTCAGAAAAAAGGGGTTATGAAGCGCTAGTCAGTTATGTCAGTTTTGAGAAATTTCGAGTTGTCTTGAATATGTATAGCATGTTAGTATGATCATATTAATTCTCGAATTAGTCGTGTGTCATGGGAAAGTCGTGGGATTTAGCGATTAAATAATCATCTGGTCCGATAATTTTACCTACTTCCCAAATTATCCTACCGAAATATCGAGCCCCATTACAACCCAATGAAAGACATTCTTGATTGGTACTAAAGTCGCTATGTGAATACAATGTGATATGTTAGCAAGCTTATGGTAATATCGTTTCATAGAGTTGATTTGAGCGTATACACATATATCCCATAAACACTTCGAGCGCATTGATTGAATCCATGCGAGAGTTGTTGATTTTTGTGGCGTTCAATCTTTACTGAGATCGTCGAAATTGATAGGATTGTCTAAGTGCTAAATGTTATGAATAATTGCAATCTCTGGGGATAATTACTGTATGTTGGGAAACTCGTGATTAGAATGTTTTTATCTTCTAAATGCTTGAGGATAAACATTGTTTAAGTGTGGGGGAATTTGATAAAAAAAATAATTTACATTAATTTTAGACCCCATAAAAGCATGATATTGCTCGTTATTTATCTGAGATGCTTCACATATCATAAAATTAATTTATATTTTATATCTTGCAGATATAGGACCAAATTGGATAAAAATGATAGTATTTGGACGTGGATATTTTGAGGAGAATACAACACCGAAAACCGAACGAATTAATGGCTGACGGAGTTCAAGAAAAAAAAAACCAACCAAACAACTTACCTAATTTGGTTATCTTGAAAGTGGGAATTGGGCATGTTATATATATTCGGCCCACGAGTGTTGTCACTTGTATTAAAAATTGCTGGAGGAACTTATCAGAGGGATTTCACGCATTACATACCTCTCAAACACATCACATCCAAGCTGTAAACACGCGCGAGGCTCGAGGAAGTTATTGAGCAAAGATAAATCACTCAGCACATACAAGATCGCAAGTCTATCAAGAATCAAAGATTACAGCTCAAGCGTGATTTTGAGATTTTCCGTCCAATCACCCGTTCTTGATTTGGCTAAGTGCGATTTATTTCTCTATTTAAAGAGCTCGAAGCACACATACGAAAAGGAGAGAGGTAGTAGAGAGCAGTTTAGAGGAGAGATCATGTTCTGTCAGTTTTCATTGTTGTTTTGATTTCAGTAGTGTCAAACACTTTCAATTTCCATATATTTTATATTAAGTGTGTTATTTGAGTTAATCGTGGTTTTCATACCTTGTGAAGAATTTTCGGTACCATATTCTTTCGGCTAAGCATTTACGATCACCTCTTGAGAGGGCTGTATCTTAAAGTTTTATGTGGGGATTACGTCTCCATCATCATTATATTGCTTACCAAGTGTTTGTCGTATTCCCTGAGAGGGAGAGTTTCAGGACAGAGAGGGGAGACGATGAATCTGAAAGACTTCTTCTTAGAAATTTGCTTGAAAAGATAAAATACTTCCCATATCCCTTTTATGTCTACTTTGTCGCTGGAGCTGCTAAGAAATAATACAGAGTGCTTAGTCAGGGTTGTAAGTTGTTCCATTTCATCATCTGTTCGACATGTCAAAATTGTTAATTTTATTTGCTCTTTTATTAGGTATTTTAATTAAATAATTAAAAAAAACTAATCATTAACAAAATAAACATGAAGTATAAAGCATTAATAAAATAGGGAACTTCCTCATCCCAGATGACTAATTAGTAACTCGTCGTCCAGGAAGACGAGTTATGGTCTAGCTGGCCCACTGACCAGCCACGTCTGGTCAAGTTGACTGGGGAACAGTTACATGAAGTAACTTGTCTACTGGGATGACGAGATACCGTAACTCGTCTTCCCAAATGATGACTTACTTGAATTATTCCCGACCAACCTGCATGCGCATGCAGTGTGTTGGAATAATTGGAGTAACTAGTCATCCCGGATGACGAGTTACGTTAGTGGGAAATAATTCAAGTAATTCGTCCCCTGGGATGACGAGTTAATTCTAGTATAAATACACCACCCCTCTTCGCATATTAACATATCATTCCAAAATACAGCAATTTGCACAATGGTGTCGAGTCGCGTATAAGTCATCGTATATTTCGGCGGTGAAATAATTCAATCATCCGATTCCACCGTCAAATATGGTATCCGTCCTATTGCATATAGGTGAATTCGTCGCAATACCAATTTTTCCGAGTTTATATCGTTGTTGTTCGAAGTTACGGGTGCTGATAGTAGTAATTGTTCGTTCGTTGTCTACGGGAAAAATGAATACTTTCAACATTCCCACCACTTTCATCAGCTACTCCAAATCTCCAACGACAACGACTTACAATTTTTCATACATCCCGATTCGGAGAACGACTGTATTGAAGTTTTTATTGAGGCGGTTGAAAATTCAAACTTTGATTTGAACGAAGAGCCTCATCACAATTTTGAGGTTGGTTCTTCCAATTATACATGTCCGGATTTTCCCGACAGTTACGGCATGGTTCAGCAATGTTTCTTTGGAGATGCCGACGCTTGGTGTTTCATTCAATATGCCAGAATCCGTGTCAGAACCCGTGCCAGAATTCGTGCCTGAACCCGATGACGACGTTGATGTTAGTGATACGGAAGCAGACGATGAAGACAACTAGCCGAGTTACCCGATCCCAACGACGACGACGAGAACAACGACGATGATGCCCCAGATGATACCACTCCCCTTGACTCTACTGCTCCTAAGCTATTTCAGCCCGTCCCATTTTTCCAAACGTACCAAATGCCACCTCCTGGTGGTAACGACTACGGTGGTTACGGGGAGTTTTACGACAGAGAAAACCTTACGTTTTGTCGAGGTATGATTTTTCAAACTAAGAAACATTTACAGCGTGCCGTAGATGATTTTTTCGATCAGGGTTGCTAGACGAGAGTACAACGTCAACGAGAGCAGCCGTACACGTTGGAGTGTTCAATGTGACCACACGACTGATTGCCCTTGGAGATTGACGGCATCCTTCAAGCCAAAACAGGTTACTGGTCTATTACAAAATTTGAAGGACCGCACATTTGCTATATGACTGAGCTGGCGAACACACACCGTAATATCTCTAAAAATTTTATTGCTGATTTGTTGGTTGGAACCGTAAGAATCGATCCGCAGTTCCTACCCAAGAACGTCCAACAACTCGTGAAAGATAAATATGGCTACGACATCTCGTATATTCAAGCTTGGCATGGTCTGAAAAGAGCGATGGAAAATGTTTACGGTACGTATGGGCACGGCTCTCTGAACCCTTTTTATTTGGTCAAGTTCCCTGGGGTTTTGTACCATTTTGGATTTTCTCTTTCTTTCGCTGATTTCGCTCCTCATGGTACTTGCATATATCTCTGTGTTTCCTTATTCGTATGGACTGGTGCTTATTAACATCCTTTTTTGGCGCAGGGATGACGGGCTCTTGGCTTAACCTACTGGCCAATATAGGAGAGGGCGGCATGACACAGACTTCTGGGGCTGAAGCATCTACCTTAGCTCCTGAGCTTCCACCACTCCTAGGGGCCCTGGACATTCGCGAGGAGATTCCTCAGGAACTTCCTGAGGACCTTGGGGGCCCTACGTCCCCTGAGGTCGTCCCGGCTTCGTGGCTAAAAAGGAAGGCAGCCGCCTTGTCTAAGGGTTCTAAGAAAGCTAAGAAGAAGCTGCCCGTGTCTGAGGATGAAGGTGAGGAGGCACAGGAGAGGTCTTTCTAGGGTGGATTTTTCGAGGATGAATCTCCCCTCTATGAGGATCTGCCAGCTAAAGAGGGGGGATGGAGATATTAGGACGCTTGATCTCCCCTGAGGACAGAGAGGTGATCTCCCGAAGATCCCCTACGGAAACGATGCGACGCTTGCCCATCATCTGTTGAAGGTATGACTCCTATCTTCTTAATGACATGTTTTCCTTCTTTAGCTTGTCTTGGAGCTTTTTCTTGTTGGGTTTAGATCATAGGCTTGGTGACTGCTAGATCTCCCGTGAGTTCGTCGATTCAAGAACTAGAGGAGAGCAATCGATCCCTTCAAAAGCAGTTGGATAAGGTTCAGGCCAGTTTGGTCGTTCAAGAAAAAATGGCTGAAGAAGCTCAGGCCAAATTTGAGTCTCAGAAGGAAGGTTTAGGGAAAGAAAAAGCTGAGCTAGCTAGGAAATATGAAGAACTGCGCGCTTCCTCAGAGAAGGAGAAGGAAGATCATGCGGTCCTTCTAAAGCAACGTGAGGACGAGCTTCAGCGGTCTTTTGCCGAGGAAAAAGCCAAATGGGATGCAGACTTTGTCCGTATGATGGACTCCATCCCAAGGCTGAGTTAGAGGCTATGAAGGCTGAAGGTGCTCAGATCTGTCAGCGACACCTCCTATCCACGGTGGATGGTCAGAAATTCTTGAAGGACCTGGCGGAAGATTGGCGTCTGTCGTACCTGGAGGACCCCATCTGCCTTAGGGATTTTGTCCCTTTTATGCAAGATTACTTCTTGGGGGGCCATCTCCCTTTGAGGCAAAAATCCCAGATGAAGGGAAAAGAGTACGTCCCCTCCCTATCTTACATAGTAGTATTACACATAAAATTTTTTCAAATTAGAGATGTTCCAAGGACGGGGCAGGATCTTCCCGTTGGCATCCTCTAATTCGTAAGCTCCACCTCCTAGCACCTTCTTCACGCGATAGGGCCCTTCCCAAGGCGCTTCCATTTTCTTCAGGGGCCGTAGGACGTCGGCTCTTCGGAGTACCAGGTCTCCTTGTTGAAATCCCCTGGGTCGAATCCTTCGATCGTACACCGCCTTTATGCGGCTCTTATATCCGTCCGTTCTCACTTGGGCCTCTTCTCGCATTTCTTCAACAAGGTCCAGATCCTCCCTCCTTAATTGTGCATTCTCCCGCTCGTCGTACGCCATCATTCGGTGTGTACAATGCCAATCTCCGCAGGTATCACGTCGGATGATCCATACACTAGTTCGAATGGCGTTTCTCCAGTCGCTTCACGGGGCTAGTTCGGTACGCCCAGAGGACAGCATCCAACGCCTCCACCCATTTATTTTCATCCTGTTCGAGTCGGGCCTTGATCCCCCTGAGAATGCATGGTCCCCAAGGCTTCAGCGGGGACGTGGATTCTGGGGCCGTACCTCTGGCACTTACTGCACCTCCTCACCAGGTCCCTAGCATCTTTGATGAGATTAGGCCAGAAGTATCCAGCTCTTACTACCTTCCTGGTCAGGAATTTGTATCATGCGTGATCCCCAGCGCACCCTTCGTGAATTTCTTCGAGTATCTTTCTGCCCTCTTCTCTGGAGAGACATCGTGCGTACGCGTGTACGAAGGATTTTTTGAACAAACATCCGCCTATTAGGCAGAACTTTTCGCCGGTATCCCTTTCTATCCTTCTGGTTGGCGTCCTTTAAGGTGGCTATGATGGGGGTCCTCCAATCGTCCCTCTCTTCTATGTCTGCCACAAACTCCCCTACTTCCTCTTTTTCTGCGGTGAGGTATGTAATGCCTTCTTCCCTGAGCATTGATCCTGAGCTTGCCGTCTTGGCTAAATAATCGGCCTTACGGTTTCTTCCCTGGGACCTGCATGATTTCACAATAATCGAAAGCTTTTGTTACTTCCTCAACTCTCTTACCATATCCGACCATTTTTTCATCCCTTGCTTCGTAGTTCCCCTTCACTTGTTGCACCGCCAGCTGTGAGTCCGAGAACAACGTGATGTCCCGTGCTCCCATCTCCTTCGCGATGCGTAAGCCGTGGATGAGGGCTTCATATTCCGATTCGTTGTTTGAGGCTTGGAATTGGAAAGTGATTGCAAAATGGAGCTCCTCTCCTTCTGGGTTGATGATGAGGACCCCAGCTCCCGACCTTTGAGAAGTGGCGGACCCGTCCACGTACGCTTTCCACGGGTGTTTTGGAGGTCCCTTAGTGGTCTCAAGGACGAAGTCTGAGAGGGCTTGGGCCTTGATGGCTACCCTTCGCTCAAATTCAACATCGTACTCCCCTAGCTCAATGGCCCACTTTACCATCCTCCCTGATAGGTCTGGTCTGCTTAGTGTTTGCTTCAGTGGAAAGTTGGTCCGTACGCTTACTCTGTGGGACAAAAAATATGGCCGGAGTCTGCGGGCGGAGACCATCACTGCCAGGGCGGCCTTCTCCACCTCCGAGTACCTAGTTTCAGCGTCTAGCAGCACCTTACTTACAAAGTAGATGGGCTTCTGGGAGGTCCCCTCTTCCTTCAACAGGACGGAGCTTACCGCGTGGTCCCCTACGAAGAAATATAGTACCAACACATCCCCCATCAAGGGCTTAGTCAAAAGGGGCGTGTTGTTGAGGTTCTCCTTCAGTTCTTCAAAGGCTTGTTGGCATTCCTTGGTCCATTCGAATTGCTTGTTCTTTCGCAGCACCGTGAAGAAAAGTAGGCTCCTCTTTGCTGAGTGGGAGATGAACCGACTAAGGGCCGCCAACCGCCCTGTGAGCCTCTGGACTTCTTTGATGCCCTGGGGAGGTTGCATCTCCAAAATAGCTTTTACTTTCGTGGGGTTGACCTCGATGCCTCATTGGGTCATCATATAACCAAGGAATTTCCCCGATCTTAGGGCATTTCTCGGGGTTGAGCTTCATTCTGCTTCCTCTAATTTGTCCGAACGCCTCTTCCAGGTCCTTCGTATGATCTGTGAGGTGTATGGATTTTACGAGCATGTCATCCACGTACACCTCCATGTTCCTGCCTAGTTGCTGCTTGAAGACCTTATCCACCATCCGTTGGTATGTAGCTCCAGCGTTTTTAAGTCCGAAAGGCATTCGGATGTACCCGTATGTTCCTCCTGGTGTTACGAAACAAACTTTGTCAAAATCGTTTGAGTCAAGACTTACCTGGTGGTAACCCTGGTAGGCATCCATCATGTTGAGGACCTCGCACCCCTAGGTAGAGTCTACGACTTGGTCTATTCTTGGCAGCGGGTAGTGATCCTTAGGGCAGGCCTTGTTGAGGTCCCTGAAGTCGATGCACATCATCCATTGCCCATTCCCTTTTTTCACCAGGACGGCATTAGCCAACCAAGTGGGGAACTGGATCTCCTGGATATGGCCCGCTTGAAGCAATTTGTCGACCTCCTCTTTCAGGGTCTGTGCTCTCTCGGCCCCACACAATCGGAGCCTCTGCTTAACGGGCTTAGCACCAGGCAGGACGTTTAAGAGATGTTTGGCTGTATCGGGGCGGATCCCCGTCATATCCTTTGGAGAAAACGCGAACAAGTCCGCGTTCCTCTGTAGGCATCCTACTAGCTCCTCTGTGGCTTGCTCCCCCAGGTGCGTCCCTATTTTGGTAGTCCTTCCTGGTTGGTCAGGGTACAGCTCCACATTGACCAGCTCTTCGTCCGGCTCAGGCTGTAAGCTCGTAGGTCCCCCTCCTTCAATCTTGACTCTTTTGTCCCGGCCGCTTCCTTCCCTAACACACTCTTTTCCTTGATCACTGCCTTGACATCATTGGCGTAGCATCGGCGGGAGCTCTGCTGGTCCCCCAAGATTTCCCCGACGTGCTCCCATACGGGGAACTTGATTTTTAGATGATAAGTGGAGGGTACTGCTCTAAATTCATTGATAGCGGGTCGTCCCAGGATGACGTTATAGGAGGAGGCGATGTCAACTACAAGGAAGTTGAGCATTTTCATGACCCGAACTGGTTCTTTTCCCATTCTGACAGGCAACGTTATTTCCCCCATGGGTTGTATCCCAGGTCCCCCAAAGCCATATAAGGCGGTGGAAACTGGTCGGAGCTACATTGGTCCATTTTCTTGAAGCAGTCCAGGAATATGATGTCGGCTGAACTTCCCCCGTCTATGAAGACCCGGGACACATCGTACCCGGCTATGTATGTTGTGACAACCAAGGCGTCGTTGTGGGGCCTTGTGACATGTGCCTCGTCTTCTGGTCCGAATTGTACGTTTGCGATAGCCTCCGTATGTCCTACCAATCCCCATGGTCGGAGCTCCACCGTTATCCTGGCATAGGATTTCCTAGCCCGGTTGGAATCTCCTCCGCTGGGACCTCCAATGATAATCAAAATGGGGACCCTGGATGGACCTGGGGCGCCCTTACTCGCCGGTGGGGTTAATGGCCTTCCCTTATTCGGCACAGGTCCCCCCTCTTCCTTTTCGTTCTTCCGGGGGCTGGGCTCAGGTCCCGGTCTAACAAACTCCTTCAAGTGTCCCGCCTGTATAAGCCTCTCTATCTCATGCTTCAAATGATAGCAATTGTTAGTTTGGTGCCCGTATTCGTTATGGTAGCGACAATATAAATTAGAGTAAGGTCTAGAAGGTCCTGAAGATCCGGCGAGGGGCTTTCTCAAGGCGGGATGTCGTCTTGCTACGGCTAGAACTTCTCCTGGGTTAGCACGCAGCGGGGTGAACCTCCGTGGGGCTCTGGATGGAGATCCCTAAGGTTCTTTATGGGGTAATCGCAAAGGTGGCCTTCCCTGTCCTTGGCTCCTCACGGCCCCTTCTTTCTTCGGCGTGGTTATCTGTTTCTCCTCTTGTGCTTTGGCCATCTTGCTTTCCTCCAAGTTGATGTACTTGTCTGCTCTCAGTAGCAAGTCCTCGAAAGTCGGCGGTGGTCTCTTGGAGAGGGAAGCAAAGAAGTCCCCGTCCCGGAGCCCGTTTATCAGGGCACTGACCTTGACGGAGGGTGTAGCTGTTGGTACTTCCAAAGCAGCGATATTGAACCGGCTTATGTATGTTCGGAGACTTTCCCCCTTCCGTACTTGAAAAAGTGACATGTCGGACTTAGGCTGTTTTCTAGCACTGGCGAACTGGGTGATGAATATCAGCTGGAATTCTTCAAAAGATTTGATGGACCCTGGCGCTAACTGGCTGAACCACTGCTGGGCCGCCCTCACTAAGGTGGTTAAGAACACCCTTCATTTGACCCCATCCGAGAAGTCGTGAAGCAGGATAGTGTTTTGAAAACGTAGGACGTGCTCTACTGGGTCCGTCGTCCCGTCGTACTCGTATGGTAGCTGTTTGAAGTTGGACGAGACCTCCCCCACCAGTAGCTCCTTAGCCAAGGGCGTTCCTGCTACCAGTCATTCCCCTATCCTTGGCGGCATGGTTCTACTTCTGACACCGTCAACCACTTGCTTAAGGTCCGCAAGTTGATCTCGCAGCTCCTTCTCTTTTTTGGTCCAAGCTTCCTCCCTTCCCTCTGAGTGCAGCGTGACCTTTTTCCTTCTTTTGGAGCTCCACACCTCTTTGGCAGGGTCTGGGGCTTTTGTGACAGATTCGCCGGAGATCCGCGTGGGGGTCCTAACATCCTTCTCTGACTTACTCTCAGATTCGGATAATCGCCTGCTGCGTTCTGCAGGTGTCGTCTGGGGTTGCGCCTGCGTCTCGTTTTCCCCAATTACTTCTGTGAATCGGCCGTCCACTCGCTCAGATTCGACACGTGGCTGGGCCTTTTTTCGTTGCCTCCGTTTCTTCCTTCTCTCAGCTAGGGTGCTGTTGACAGTGTTGCGCACCAGGAGGTCCAACTGTGCGGCGGTTAGGGTGATCGGCGTTTCTGGCGCTATCACACCAGGAGTAGGTGTCGGGGTAGCGGCTTGTCCCCTTGGATCGCCCTCCGCAACTTCCTCAAACTGTGGGTGGGTCCAGGTTTTTTGGTATGGACGAATCTCCCTCCATCAGTGCCTTCGTGCTCCTCGTTTCGTCCCTTCAACACAGAATAAAAACACACAAGAAATTTTTAACGCAACCTCGTACCTTGCCTAAGAAATCTCTCACACCTTTAACTCTGACTTCCCACAGACGACGCCATTTGATATGGGGCTCTCCCAATCAACAAATTTTATGTATGGGGGTTAACAATTTTAACTTAGCGGTAGATAAAGTATTGCGAATTATCCAAAGGCATAAGGTGCTATTTTAACGAGGGGACGTGAAAGGGACGTGAACAGAAATAACACGATGATCTACGTGGTTCGAATCCTGTTGGATTCTACGTCCACGGGGCGCTATGAACTTCCTTCCACTATTTCTTGGTATTTTACACCCTCGACTATTCCTTACTGTCACTCTCTAAACATGTAAGAAAACATCTAACAAATTCTTAAAGGAAAATATCGTATGAACTGTATGCTGGAGAGAAAAGAGGTGTCTCTTATAAAATGTGGCTAAGTCCCTCTTTTATAGTAGTTCCCAGCAGCCTATGTGGCGCTATACTTCAGCTTCCCAAGAGGGCACACTGCGTAAGGTACTAAGATTCGACGAAAGACTGCTGATTGAAAGACTCTGACGGCAGCTTGCAGCTTCTTGAACAGAGTCTCCTTCCTATCGTGGATTGACACGTGCTCTCGTAGCTTTCTTTTCCTCTGTTCTGCTGTATTTTCCCCTAGATATCCTCAGTGAGTTTCCTTGGTCCGGATAATGCCTTTGTCTCAAGGGTTTTATGGAGGTCCCCTCGTCTGTCACCTTTCAGGCCTTGTTCTGGGCCCCCTTTCTTGGTGGGCTTAATGGGCTTCTTCACTCTTTATTTTTCGGCCCATGTGGTTTAGGTCCGTATCATAGTCAAAGTTTATTGCTCCATACCCATGCAGTCAAGATGCGTGTGATATGCTTCATTTCCATTGGCCTTCCAACTATCCATCGAAACATATTCCCATTATTTGGACTTAGTTGGGCTTCTAATTGCTTATTAGGTGCTTAAATAGCCTCAAACCCACTTGATTTGATATGGCCCACTTCCAAGATGTTGTAGAATTTGGTCGGATCTTCTTTAATTGAAGTAGACTCTCGTTGAGACGTTTGGCGAATTAATCCATTCAAGGCATCGTCCATTCTTTTTATTTCTTGATCGCATCATTGGCCCGATGATGTTGTGAAGTGGTTCGTCGAACGCTTTTATATTTTCTTGTCTAGCCATGGTACCCTCGCCATCGACTTGCACACTTGCTTGTTTGACATCATCTCCTCTCCCTTGGAAAGGATTCGTCCTCGAATCCACATTAAAAGTCGTACTAACACCATACGCACTCGATAGGTTGAGCTTGTAGGCGTTATCATTGATTCTCGCCAAAACTTTAAATGGGTCGTCGCCTCGTGGGTGTAACTTGGTTGCCTCGCTGCTGGGAATCGTGCCTTTTGCATATGAATCCACACCCACTCGCCGGGTTAGAAAATAACGCGCTTACGCCCTTTATTCGCCTTGGCCGCCTTTTGGATATTTTTCTCCAAATTTGCACACGCTTGCTCGTGCAATTTCTTTACCTGTTCAGCCCTTTCAACACCATCCATATTATTCTGATACTTCAAAGTTAATGGAGTTAAATCTAGTGGATTTAAAGGGTTAAACCCGTAAACAAGCTCAAACGGAGAAAATTGTGTAGAACAATGAATCGTACGGTTATACGCAAACTCAGCTATTGGCAAACAATCCTCCCAACTTTTTAAATTCTTTTTAATCAATGCACAAACTAAAACTCCTAGGGTCTTATTCGTTACATCGGTCTGACGTCGGTTTGGGGATGACTAGTGGTGGAAAATAATATTTTTGTTCCCAATTTGCCCCAAAGACTCTTCCAGAAATAACTTAAAAACTTAGCATATTCGGAAACAATAGTCTTAGGAATCCCATGCAAACGAATTATTTCCTTAAAGAAGAGATTGGCGACATGCTTAGCATCGTCCGGTTTCTTGCATGCAATGAAATGTGACATCTTTGAAAATCTATCGACTACGACTAAAATCGAGTCCCTCCCTTTTTGAGACCTCGCTAACCCAAGTATAAAATCCATCGATACATCAGGGTGTTTGAGGGATTGGGAGTGGGTATACAACCCATGTGGCATAGACTTAGACTTGGCTTTCTTACAATCTAGGCACTGACCACAAACCCTCTCGACCTCTCGCTTCATGAAAGGCCAATAGAAATGTTCTTTCAAGATATCGAGGGTTATCGATATTCCGAGGTGTGCCATTAAACCCCCACAATGCGCTTCACTCACTAAATACTCACGAAGACAACACGAGGGAATACACAATTGGTTCTCCCTATACAAGAATCCATCAAGTCGATAGAACTTGTTTACCTTTTTCACATTAAATATAAATTGATGCAAAATCGTTAGCATTTTCGTACAAGTCCTTGATAAAAGCAGACGTGCTAAGAGAAGTAATAAGAGAGTACCTTCGTGTAAAGAATCAGCAACAATATTGTCCTTACCCTTCTTATACTTTACCACGTATGGAAAGGTCTCGATGAAAGTGATCCACTTAGCATGTCTCTTGTGCAAGTTCTTTTGCCCCTTGAGGTACTTGATCGACTCATGATCCGTGTGCACGACAAACTCCTTGGGCAGCAAATAGTGTTGCCACGTCTCCAAAGCCCTCACCACGGCGTACAACTCATTGTTGTAGGTCAGTAGTTCAAGGTTGCTCCGTTAAGCTTCTCGCTGAAACAATCTATGGGCCGGCCTTCTTGGAGTAAAAAAGCGCATATACCTACTCCTGAAGCATCACACTCAAGCTCGAATGTTTTATTAAAGTCAGGTAACATATGAACGGGCGCCTTCATTAAAATCATGCTTTAATCGATCAAAGGCGTTTTGTTGAGCTTCCCCGCATTCGAATTTCACATTCTTTTTAACTAGTTCATTCAAAGGGGCAGCCTTTGTCGAGAAAATCTTTAATCGATCTCAGTCACGCTTTTACGGGTCGGCCATTCAAGGATTGCTTGCACCTTGGACTGATCGACCCGCAAGCCACTGCTACCCACGACAAATCCAAGGACAACCTCATGTAAATAAAAAGAGCACTCTTTGGCATTGACATATAGTTTTTCTTCGCGCAAGGTATTAAGAACAATCTTAAGGTGCTCGGCATGATCATGTAAATCCGTACTATAAAAAAGAATGTCATCAAAGTACATAACCACAAAATTGATAAAACTTCTTAAGACATGGAGGCGTATAAAAGTACTTCGAGCGTTAGTTAAGCCAAATGGCATCACTAACCACTCGTAAAGGCCAAATTTAGTCTTAAAGGCTGTTTTCCATTAATCGCCTTCTTTGACTCGAATCTGATGATATCCTGATTTTACATCAATTTTTTAAAATAAAGACACACCATGAATTAGTCAAGCATATCGACGGGGAATGGGGTGACGATATTTAATTGTGATTTTATTTACCGCCCTACAGTCGATGCACATGAGCCAAGTTCCATCCTTATACCGACAGGGAATTGGTGGAACGTAAGACCAGACAATCCACTGCCTCCCCCGACAGGGAGACCTCGAAGGTCCGTCGATTGAGATGGCTGAAGAATAGTGAAGCAGTGAGAGGACAACATTGACAGACCGAGAGAAGACCAAGACGATAAGGAAATTGAGCCATGAAGATCCTCCGAGGGCAAGCCCCATGCGATAAAAGAACTGATATGATATCAAGAGGATGCGCTGGTGGTGATTCCAACAGAGCAGCTAACGGCTAGAAAATTGGGAGGTTAAACTGGGGAGAAAAAAGCCGTGATTCGCTTGGACCTAAAGATTTCTACGAGGGAGATGATGGAGGACACCTTGGTCATTTGAGCAGAAATAGCTAACCATGACATGGCACGAGTGTTCGTGGACAACGAAAGTTCGATCAACTTAATCTGCAAGAAAGACCTGGATCAGATGGAATTAGGATCCTACCCGATGGATGCAGTGGAAACCGCGTTGTTTGGTTTCACATGACACTCTATTGAAGCTACTGGAATCATACACCTCTCATTATCGAGAAGGGAGAAATGAGAAAGATACGGATTCCACCCTTCATGGTCATCAACGCTTCGAGCCCTTGCATCATAATACTAGGAAGATCTGCGTTGACCACATTCGTCGTTATTGTCTCGGCGCTTCATCATAATGTCGTATACCATAGGTGATGACGTTGCAGAATTGCTTGGAGATCGAAAATGGCTAGAAAGTGCTACGTGGAGGAAGTGCAAGCCGAGATAAAATCTTCAAAAACCTAGAGTCGGAGACCATCGGCGATGCAGGGAGACTTTCTACGCTATCGAGACGATATAATTTTGCATATAAGCTTGGAAATTCCATGATTAATAATGTAAGGTAATATGACATATTAAGTCTATGTTATTTATTAGTTAGAAAATTTAAACCTGGCAATTTTTATGATTTTAAATATTATTTTCTTTAAGTTAAATGTTATTTGTTGATTTTAGTCCAATCGCTACCGCTGCACACACGGTTTGCCGCGAACTATTACTCAACAGAAATAAGAGCATTACTATCTATTTTATTAAGGGTGAGCACCTTAGTAACTATCTTAAATTGATTGGATGTTAGTCATTGTCATTACTATTTTACCCTTAATATTAAATATATCCTCTAAAGTCAATTTTGGATATATCTAAAAAATAAATAGAAAATTGTACTTAATATTGTTTTCAATTATTAAAAGTAACTTAAAATATAAGTTTATATATTAAAATTTATGTAGATACATTCATTGGGTGTGCGAAAAATAGTAGTATTTATTCATGACCAAACAATTTTGTGGATATTGGAGAGGAAGGAATAGCTAAATGGATTCAAACTACGTTGTGAAAAACATTTATCTAAAAACACTTATCTAAGTCTCTTCAAAAAAAGTTATTAGAGAAATATGCTTTCCTCAAATAAATTTGCCGAATTTTGCTGGCATTCCCCGTGAATTCCTACAAACCGTGTGCCTCGGGGTCACACAAAATTTAAATTCTTCGAGGATTTTGTCCTTGGATCTCTTGGGTTTCCAAGGTCAAAGAATATATAAACAAAATCACCCATAAAATCCACACCAAAACATAATAGGGGGATATTTCCATATACTTTACAGTATTCTTCCTAGTAATAGATGTGTTACCCTAATGGGAGATTCACAAAAATGAGTGGATGGTACCGATATATTTTACCTTGTAAACTGCCCCTTAGCTCCTCATATTTGCACTAAACCTTCACGGCCATCACTTGGTCTATCAAGAGGTGATCTTCGATGGCTATAAGAAAAAAACGGCTTACGTAAAAGAGATCATTCGAATAAGGCACACACGTTTTTCGAGCTAGAATACACATATATATATGTGATGGCATGCATTTTTCTTGTGTTAGTTCGATTCACTGCATAGCCATTTTTCCCTTTCTTGTTCGGAAACCAAGCCATCTTTTGACTATAGCACAATGACGACGATTTGCTAAGGACATGGTCTTTAAATGAATGATTCCGTTAAACATGTTACCAACGTATTTAGCTAAGACTAAGACCAAGTTAGGTAATTATTGGCTAAAGCTTTATTAACGGTGAAAACGAGGCGAGCCGCTCGTGAGTAGCTCGGTCAAAACATGATTCGAACTCGGTCAAAATCGAGCCCGAGTTGGCTTGTTGGCAATCGAGCCGAGCTTCGAGCCCCTCATATCAGGGCTCGTAGCTCGTCGAGCCCTTATCGAGCCGATAATTTTACTTTTAATATATTAAATTTTGATATTTTATATTAAAATAGTTATTTTATTTAGTAATATATACCGAACTCAAGCTCCAACTCGAATTCGAGCTCAAATACCTCACATGACACTATGCTTCGAGCTTATCGAGCCGAGCTTTAACGTTTTCAACCGAGGCGAACTCGAGCCAAAATTTTTCGAGCTCGAGCCCAGTAAGCCTGAATCGAGCCAAGCTCGAGCTGGACCATGTTCATGCTCGGCTCGACTCATTTACACCCCTAGGCTATTTCGTAAATGGTTCTTGATCTTAGTCTTTGCTTGAGAACTATTCTCGCGGAATATCTCAGCAAGCTATCACTGTCATTTTTTAGTTCAAAGGTTACTAAAAATAGCAGTTAGTAAGTACGTGACCATGTTTCTTATTCGGACTACATTAAGGCTTTGTTTTGGCGTAATCCTGTTTAAAACAAAGAAAATAAAAGGTGTAATTAGTACTGACACTCCGAGGAAACACTACAATTATTTGCATTCGTCTTTTCCACCTAAAACGGGTACACCAAACAGGGCAGATATATTATTGGGAGTGAAACTCCATCATACAAAATATACAACATTATTCTTATACAACAAAACAAAGGAATGCAATTTTACCATTATTAGCAGGAATTGCATATATACAGTTTTACATAGAGCTCTTCCCCTTCAAGAAATCAGCATACCAACGTGCAGAAAACTTGCGGTATCTTTTCAGCTGAGGATCATCCAAGTCGACGTAGTAAAGCCCGAAAGCTGTGTTATATCCTTGTAATAACTCGAGACAATCGAAGAATGTCCATTGAAAGTAGCCCTTCGTGTTCGAACCGTTCCTATATGAGATCATAATATCAAAAGATGTCCTAATCGTCACATAAACAAGCTACTATTGGAGTAATGACAAATAACGTGCCTCTTTTTCAAGGCCTTTCTTTACCTGATAGCTTCGAGCACGCTCCCAATGTACGCATCCAAATACTCGGCTCTTGTCGTATCGCTTAGAGTTTTGTTTCGTCTTGTACTCTGACCTGCAAAATAATAAGGCATAAATTGAGAGAGAGAGAGAGAGAGAGAGAGAGAGAGAGAGAGAGAGAGAGAGAGAGAGAGAGAGAGAGAGAGAGAGAGAGAGAGAGAGAGAGGAGAGAAAGAAGCAAACCATTTTCTTGCACAAAGATTGGGGGATTGTCATAAGCTTGTTTAAAATACTCGAGCACTCGGTAAAGACCCCATGGCACCACAGGATACTGAATCAAATACAAATCAAGATTCCGCAAAGGGTGTGTTGATTTGTGGAATTAATAGGGAAAAGAAAATGAAAGTGAAACGAAAAACTATTTTTGTGTATGGTTGATTAGAAAAATAATGCGGCAAAGAAAGAAGAAAACACAAGTTAAGATTAAAGCAAAAATTATCAAAACCCATTTTCTTCACCAAATGGTGAAGAAAAATAAACGAAAAGATAGTAGAAATAATTTTGTCTTTAGTTTCTTTTCTTCACCACTTTCCTTGGTCCAAACACGGCCTAAGGGCATGTTTGCTTTCCAAGATTAGACAATATAAGATAGATAACAATTCAATCTCCTTTTTGGCTTCCCGGTTTCCCAGAAGCTAAATTTTGCCGGGCTTTATCATAAATAGGCTGATAAAATGAGTTGAGATTAAATACGAGGCTTGACTAATATTGAAGTGTATCTAATCGTTTATAACCGAACATGCCCTAAGAGAACAACAAACGGATGCTTTAAGAAGTAACTTCACCTCAAATGGTGGTGTGTTGTCCGAGCCAACCACTACAAGTCAAACAGAGAAAGAAATAGCAGTAAATGTCTGAAGCTCAAAATACCCTTAAAAGCGCAGTGCATAATCAATAACTTCGAAGATAAAAGCTTAACCTTCAGACGCTATACCCATGTCATTGTCGAAGCCCCATGTTTCGCTGTTGTATACGGTAGCAGTGTTGTCCTTGACTAAGAGCGTCGTGTAATGGTTAACTCCTATGAAGTCAAACGATCCCTTTATATTCTCTGATTCCTGCTCAGTGATGAGTGGAATTCTTCCTCGGGCCCTTTCTTTGATCGTCTGGGGATAGTCACCAAATATCAATGGATTGATTAACCTGTTAGAAAAAGTTGCATGGGGTTATTATTTTGCGAGCAAAACCTAAGGATGATCTGCAAAGTTTCAGATTATTTTATCTCACCAACCAATGTAAAAATCGGTTAATCTCTGAGCCGCAACTATATCTGCTTCTGAAGTGCTGTAAGGAACCGCCCCAAACGTGTAAACGTTAAGTCCCACGCAACCATTTTGAGTGTCCTATAATCAAACGTTATTATGAAACATACTTAGACCGTCTCCAACTGAATAACCTATTCCCAGATTCAAACTCGTTCCCAAACTCAAAATGCTCTAATTCTTCTCCAATCATTTTCACACTCAAAAGAATATTGTAATATTTACTTCCACACCAACTTTTACAAATTTTCAACAACCAACATATTTTATAATTTTACAAAATAATATTTAATTATTATAAAACATATACACAAAAGTAAGATATAATAAATTGTTACAAAAAATAATCATAGACACTAATAAATAAGTATGTTATTTCATTTCTTAAATATATACTAGTATATTCAGCAAATCCTATGTATGTGCAAATATATAAGTTATTTTGTATTGTTATATTACTAATTAAGCTATTTAAAAATAAAATTTTAAATCAAAGGATTAAACTGTAATAAATCAAAATATTAAGGATAAAATGGTAAAAAAGCTAACTATTTGACAGACCAAATAGCAGTTTATACTCACCCCTCACCATTAATATAACAGAATAGATATATGTGGGTGATTTAGTAATTAAAAGTAAATAAAAGGGGGTTCTATAGCAATTTTGCAAATCTCAAACTCATATTACAGAGTTCTATCTAAAAAATGAGTCTCAATTATGAGAGAGAAAGACAAAAACTCAATTCGAGTTTGAGTCTGGAGTACCTTGGTCAATTAGTCCTCCCCATCTACATGCTCTCCTAATTTCTTTGTCATAGGAAAACTAACAAAGATTTGGTGATCACATCAAAACATACCTTGTACTTTTGTCTGTATAGCTTCCAAGTAGCCGAGTGCGTTAACAAGATATTATGGCCCGCAATGTACGCTTCTGTCGAGGAATTCCCAACGCAGCCTTCTCTAATTGCCGGCGAACACCTGCCAGGTGGCGTTAATCCTTCGCTATAGCCGCCCAAAGAGAAAACGTTCGCCTCATTAACAGTTGTCCAAAACTTAACCCTATCGCCGAATTCCCTGAAGCACACATCAGCGTAGGCAGTGAAGTCTTTCCTGCAAAAATTCGAGGAACATATGTTAAGAAATTATGGTTAAGGTTGAGAGGAAAACAAAGACGTTTGTGTGGATATAAACGCACACAATCCTACTGCTGAGCCATCCTCCGTACTCATCTTCGAGTGCTTGGGGAAGATCATCGTGATGCAATGTTATATGAGGTTCAATTCCTATGAAAAAATGGTGCTACACATCGTTGCATCACAATATATTTTGCAACTTGATAGTCAAGAATGGAATTTTTACCATGGCCTAGAAGCTGATTAATGAAATCATTGTAGTATTGCAGTCCCAGAGGATTTACGGGGCCTCTTCCATCTGCGTAAACACATTATTTCTCAAGTGATATCTCCATAAAGATAAAACGTGACGAAGTGAACTTACTTGGAATCAATCTAGGCCATGATATGGAGAACCTAAAAGCTTCCAAATTCGTCTCAGATGCTAGTCTGATGTCTTCCTACGATAGATTAAATAGATATTCATTTCGGTGAAGATAATATATTTTCAAATATGTATGTATGGTCATAAAAACATTGATTCTTCACAAGCTCCAATTCGATGTATTAGAATGGCATTAGAAGTCCCACAACAATGTTCTTCGTAATAACTGAAAAAAACGGATTGAAGGGACAAAAGGTTGTAAGAAAGCTTGGTAAGAACCTTGTATTTGTGATAACCATTGCAGGCGACATCTCCATTAGCTCCACTAGTTTGACCTGAAATCTCAAACAAGGATAGAATGATCTCAAATAGCCAATTTACAGAACTATTCTTACAAGAAAGGCTTTTTCTCTGTGATTACCGAAATCTGCCAGAATTATTTACAGTAAGCAGCAGATTATATCATAAAACATCGACAGAAACTCAAATTTTCAAGTTCTAGCGTGTGAGTTACAATAGTCAAGAATCAATAAAATTAGAAGTAGGAAATATCACCAGAATGAGCAAAGGTGTCCCAAATAGCAGGAGTTCTTCCTTCTTCGGATGCTGCCCCTTCATACTAATCATTTGCAGCAGTGAATCAGTTGATGTAATACTATTTCAAGATGAAGTAAATGATATGGCAATTGCCTGAAAAATAAAAAGAACTAACTTGATATGCGGAAATCCCTGAACCAAAAACGAAGTCCTTTGGAAAATCACCTCTGCTGTACTGTTTCTTGTCTGTAGCAAAACATGGCACTACTGAAAGCAGCAAAAGGGGTAAGAGCAATCTTATAAAAGTCATTCTTTCTTCCAACTTTTGCAAGTTAATAGCTTTTGTTCAGGGGAGAGTTATCTATATACGGGAAAAAAAAAGCAAGACACCAAAAAATGATATCATCCGTGACGAATTTGAGCCAATCAAACGTTTAAATCTGTGAAAAAAAAGAGGATGGAAAAAGACGGTAGAAAATCTCCCTCGTAAAACGCCCAAATACATGCACAGTAAGATGGGGAAATCTTCTAATTCAATCTAAACAATCATGAGCGAAAACACCAAGAAAAATACAAAAGAAAACGTCGCCCACTTAACTATAAAGATGGCGAAGAATTTTTCAATATGTGATCGTGGACAAATTGATCACCATTGCTGTGTATCGGTTATTACCCAGAGTGCTATAGTTACTTCAATCATTCCGCCGTTATTCGCTTTTCATTAACTCAACCAAAAAAAACCATTGCCCGAATCTCCCCGGGACTACGAACGGTGATTCGCCATCCTCGAACCGTAATATGCGATGAATACTGGGATGGTATTTGAAATTGAGATTCGATACAGATACGGTATGTCAAATCCGAAACCGCCCATTGTCATCCCTACCCTTTCTATTTACTGAGTTAAAATAGTTTGTTTGAACAATTGGGTATCTCAAAAAAATTTTGCAATTACTGGTTAGGTACAAGACATTTCATCTTGAAAGTCTTCGCCTCCGATTAGAGCTGTCAAAACAGGCCGAGGTGCGGGCTAAGCATAATAAAAAATAGGAAAAAATAATAAAAAAGTAGGAAAAATTAAAAAAATTATATATCTAATTTAATCAACTTCTTTAATATTATTTCATTTATGTTACCAAAGTACAAATCATAGTTCAGAAATCATAAAAATCAATTTAGTTTGTTAACAAATCCTATTTTCAATATAAATATATATTATTTTATTTTTGGCGGGCCTGCGCCAAAGCCCGCAGCCCGTGTGGGCATGCCCGCTCAGGCCCGCTCCATGGCGGGCCTAAATATTTACAGCCCGCCCCGCTCGAGGCCCGTTTTGACACATCTACCTCCAATACACTATACCTTTGCTTTTGATATTTGGCTGAGGTGTGAAACATTATTAACTAATCCCAATTTAGTGCCATAAGAGCAATTGCATCTTCAAGTGTGCAGCTTTTGACATTTGGGTGAGGAGTGAAATATTATTAGCTGATCCCGAATTAGTGTTGTATGAGCAATTGCTAATCATTGATTGTGCAGCGCAATCTTCCACCGTGCAATGCAATTTCATAGCTGATTGAATAACCGACATAAAAATAAAGGCAATACGACACTTTAATATCGTGTATTTCCACCGTGCAATACAATGCAGTTTCATGACATAATTGTGTTGTCATATTAGCATTTCTAATCCAACTTATAATGGATTTTTTCCAGAACACATACAATTAAATTGAGGTTTATTAGGTAACGGACATGTCAGAAGCAAATTTTAAAAATAGCTCGTGTCTATTTATCCTTACTAGTTGGCCCAACATAGGAATGAATAAATTAAATGGACCACCTAAGGGCGGGGGGGCGGGTGGGTGTAGTTCAATGGTACGTTAGTTAGTAGTTGAGTGACAGGTCATAATTCTGATTCCAACAATTTATTTTCAAGCACGGGTTCCTTGCACCATGGGATCCCTTATATAGCGCACCCCTTCAACACATTGCAGGGTCCCTTGCTATATAGTATGGGTCTCTTGGAATATAAGGATTTCCTTGGTGCAAGAGACCCCTGATATGAGAGTGATCCCTTGCTATAGATCACATAGGGTTGTAAACGAGCCGAGCTGTTCGCGAACAGCTCGGTCAAAGCTTGATTCAGTAAAAATTTAGCTCGAGCCAAACTCGAGCTGACTTGCTGGCAATCGATACGAGATTCGAGCCGATCATAACTGGGCTCGTGGCTCGTCGAGCCCTTACCGATCCGGAATTTATTTTAGTATATTAAATATTTATATTTATAACGTATTTATGTAATTATATATACCGAGCTTGAGCCCAAATTCGAGCTCAAATAACTCGCCTTACACTAAGCTTGTTGAGCTTATCGAGGCGAGTCGAGTTTTAATATTTTTAACTGAACCGAGCTTGGGCCGAATTTTTCGAGCTTGAGCCCACTAATATTTAATTGAGCTGAGCTTGAGTTGGGCCATGTTCGGGCTCGGCTCGGCTTCACAAGGGACTCACGCTATATAGCGAGGGACCGTTCTATACATACGAAAGTTCCCGAAAAATGATCAAAATATCCTTAAAATTGTGGTCATGACTTTAAAATATGGTCATTAGGGCTAGTTTTTAAAAGCTGACCGAATGTTTTTCAAAAAAGAACCATTAAATTGACCTTCTACCCGGCGATAAATGCGAGAGTGCCTTTTTTTTTTTTTAAATGAACACTGTTTTAGGTGATACTCATCAACACAAGTAAAGTTACAAACATTGTTATTATTTTAATTATAAATTTTATTTCGTTTATATCAATTAAGCATAGTCTAGGTTCACTTTCTCTTATTATTTATTTGTAATATTTCTTTTTTAATATACTTAAATTATATTACTCTCTCTCCTCCAACTTTTTCTCCTCATTCTCTCTACAAACAAAAAAAAAAACCTAACTAAAAACACGTCTCCCTCATCCTTCTCACCATTTTTCTATTTTTCCCCTCGCGGGAGTTAATTCTCCTCTTAAGCTTCTTCTCCCATTATGTTGAGTGCCGATTTTAGAAGTTGAAGATAGAAAAAAGTGATGATTAATTCATATCCGGGTTCGTTAACCATAGTTGGGGAGTTTTGGCTAAGATTTGCATAGAACTTGTTTTGCTTCGGGTTTTTCTATTTGTTCCGGTTGTTTCTCTCTAAATAGGGATCTCGCTCCTACCGGATAATCGATTGTATCTAGTGAAATTTATTGGCTATTTAGTCATGTATCTTTGTTTGTACATTAAACTATCATTCTGGAAAGAAATATATTCAAGTCAATTATATTAGTCTGTTTATTACAATTATTTAGTATAAGTAAACTCTTTGATGTCAAGATTGCAACTCCTCGCTCATCCATGCACTGGGTAAGCCGGAATTAGAAAACCTAGTGAGTAGTCAAGATCACAGTGTCAACACTGTCAGTGTCCCTTCGCGCTAAGGTTGACACATACTACAATAATCAGTAATTTGATAATTGACACTACCCGAGTAATATGTCATTGTGATCGTACAATTCGAGTTAGAGTCACAATACAATAAAGCCCCTAACTCGATTTGTATCATTTTCACGGCCTCACACTTCCTAAATCAATAATTGACATGATCATTATATAGTCGTCTACAGAAGTCATACTCGATCATCTAGCAAACCATTACAACATTAGACTTATTGATACATTATAACTTCGACGTTGTCCGGTGATGACATCATCTCTCATCACATGAGAATCAACTCAACGCAAATGAGTTTTATTTATTAATTATTTTCAGATGCCCAGTAAGAACTTGCCGAACTAATAAATAAATAATACTGCATCCCCTGACAACCGAAGAATCGTTTTAGAGTTCAAAACGTAATAATTGAATGATTGAATGCCACGAAAAAGTCTATTCGTATGATCACCATTTGACAATTCTGAAGTGGTCCCGGTACGATATGGATGCGCCCTAACTAAGGTAAAAACAGACACAGAAATGTTGACCTTAATGTTGAACCAGCATCAGGATCAAAAAACTTTTGCACAGCGGAAAAATTAAAACTTAGTAGTAAAACGACGCGACACGGTTTTAAAACTACGCAGCAAGTTCTTCAACTTGCTACGCGCCTTCAGGGCAAAACTCCAATACTTGAACGGATTATAAAAAGACAAACTATCAACGATGGTAAAAACAGCCTAGAAAAGAGTTGAGAATCAAGTGATCCAAAACTCAATGAAGATTGAAGCTGAAGAAGAATGATGTCGAAGATTGAAGCTGAAGAAGAATGATCGAATAAAAGCTGAAAATTGGCTTGAAGAAGATCGATTGAGCTGAAGATAAATTGATTACTTGTTTGGCTCTGCAGTTTTAAATATCAGCCTTTGGATCTGGAGGGCAATTTGATCAAAGGCCAAGATTAAACTTCTATAGTCTGATAAGATCTAAAGGCTGAGAGTGAATTCGCTATTTCACTTAAGGAAGTGCTATGCGCTTCTTGAAGTAGTGAGGAACAGGTGTACAAACCAAGAAGCTAAGTATACAAGCCTGTCGATGCATATTTCTGGTGCAGTTTAAAAGCTGGACAAAATTGTTATTTTTACCAGTGACCAAATAGATGGTTTCAAGAGTTCGCAGCTTCTATATAAGTGCGAATTAAGCTAACTTGATGTAAACATTGAGTTGAGAGAGAAAGTTGAGTGCTTGGAATCTCTTTGAGCATTTATCAATAAAAGGGTTCTGTTGGCCGTGGACGTAGACCAAAAGTGAGTGGAACCACGTAAAGAGAGTGTCACTGTTTTTCATTTCTGGCTGATTTTCGATTCGATTGCATTCAAGCTTTGTTCTTTCAATCTGTTAAGAATACACACTTCATTCTTCATCAAGTTGGGAATCTATTGGTGCCCGAATCTTTAAAAATTGGTGCGGTGAGCGTGGAGGAGAGACCTGACTTCAGACGATGGCTGCCATAAAATTCGTGGAGGTATTCAATGGCCACCCCAGCAAAACTACGTCCGCTCTAGCCCTTATCCACTCGGATAAATTTTCTTTTATCTCTCTCGCTCTCTATATTCACTGAGCTATTTATATGCAACTCCTAAAAATGCACATAACATGCAACGTAAATAGTTCAAATAATATGCATAACATGCACACATTATATTAGCACGTAATTCACATAAGATAGAGAATGCAATACATGATTCATATTGGCCAAAAGAGGGTTAGGAATGGTTCGGGTATCACATTATTATTATTATTATTATTATTATTATTATTATTATTATGAATTTGTAAAAACAAAACAACATAAACAAATTTAAATTGTACCCAATCATTTATAAAAATAAAAATAATTTATTATTGTAGGTGTACTTGTACATATATTAATTCAAAGTATAAAACAAAAAAAAAAACGATTAAGGAATACATGAGAGAAGATAAATAGATATAAAATCACCAATAACCAAAATTTAAATAAATTTTTATTTAGGATATTATTGCAACTTTTGTTTATTAAGTTAAAATAAAAATATAAACAAATAATGATAGACAAATACTTGTACTACATGTTTAGTTCTACAAATATTATAAAATATTCTATATACTGATAAAAACAACAATAATAACGGTTAGTTTGCACAATCTATTTTTTTTTTTCGAAACGATAGCTTGCATTAATAACAAAGATACAGGGCTAAATAGCCCAAGGGGTCTCACCGGTACATCGTCAACCGGGAGAACAAAGGCTCACAAAGGAGCAAAACAATCCCACACGGGGAAACAAACACTCCCAGCTTTGGGAGAAAAGGGCCCACAAGGGACAAAAAAACCGACCGAAAACAGAACACCATTATCTACGACCAAGAACTAAAGAACCTATAACAGAAAAAGCGATTAGGCTAAGTCTACGATACTCTTCACTTTAACCTGGTCTTCGAATTCTGGGTTTTTATTTTCATCGGACTGGGGCTCCACTAGGGAGAAAAGGCTCCCGACCCCGAGGGTCGGGAGAGACGAGGTCCCACAATGGGGAGACTCGAGTCAGCGGCGAGGGCAGGGGCGACGCGGGCGAGCGGGCGGCGGTCAGCGGGCGGGCAGTGGGCAGCGAGGGCGGGCGAGCGAGGGCCGGCGGGCGGCGGTCAGCGGGCGGGCAGTGGGCAGCGGGTTGGCAGCGGGCGAGGGCGGGGCGCCGGTCGGCTGCCCTTGACGAGCCGGCGTTGGGGTGGTCGCGGCCGGGTGAAAGCGGAGGTTGGCGGAGGCGGAGACGACGGCGAACGGAGGTGGAGCGGAGCTCGGCGGCGACGGGGAACGGCGACCGGCGGCGATGGCAGACGGTGGGCGACAACGGAGGAAGGAATTTTTTTTTTTATTTTTTTATTTTTTTTTTTTTAAAGGAAAAAGAAAAAGAGTTGGCTCCCCCAACCTCCGTTAATGGAGGCGGGGGAGGAGGACGACGGCGCTGGAGAGGTTGATGGTAGTTTGGGGGAATGGTAGAGATGGTGGTGAAGGGGACGTGTGGTTGTGGGTGGCGGCGGCTACAAGGTTGCTAGGGTTTTTCAAAGAAATGAGATGTTTGCACAATCTATTTGTGTGCTTGAAATATGATCATATTTAATATTGCGTTCAAGTGTGAGATTAAAAATTTTTAATCTTAACAAATAAAATATAATTTTTAAATATATAAAAGGAAAAACAGTCTAAGGGTACATGTACATAAATAAAAAAGTAGCGGTGAATTATAATTATTTGGATAATTAAATCATTTTTAGGGGTTAAACTGAAAATAGGTTAACAGACAAAGTTTATAGCCAACATTTTACCCTTTATAATATAATAATAATAATAATAATAATAATAATAACAGCAATAATAATAATAATATAAAATATAAATAATATACTTCTAATACTATTATTAGGATGATACACAGTTATAGATTAAATATAGAGTAGCAAAACTAATCAATCCAAAAACTGTGTTGAATTACAAATGAATTGGAACATTACTATTTTATTTTATTTATTTATTTTTTTTTGTATTTTACGCAAAAGAAAAAGTAAGTTTCATTGAGTTGCTCTTATGATAACAAAGTCGATGTGTTGTATTTCTAGTCCTAATCCTACATGCGTTAACCAATCTAACCTATGGATATTTTCTAGGCTAAGGGTCGGTTTAGTATGTTGGATAGGATAAAAAGTGGTAGTTTCTGTCTTGGGATTATTAATGTTCATGCCCGTTTTGTATGGGATTATTAATATTGTGCAGTTACCCGAATTGTATGGGATTATTAATATTGTGCAGTTACCAATAGTAAATGGAATTTTTCCCGAGGACGAATTTGAGAAATTATCACAATAACCCTGCGTAAAAAATAACACCAATCGATCACTATAAAGAAAACAACAAACGAAGTCCCTCCATATTCAATGGAGAAGATTTAGGGCACACATTAACAAGAAGCTTCATCCAACTTTCAGGTATCCTCATTATTTCCTTGGGCTTTGAAAAAAATTTAGTTTTACTGTATGACTCTTATGTTGAAACCGTTTTTTTTCCCACATTTGCCTTAGACGATTTACAGCACCATCCTTATGTTTTATCATCCCAATTTGCAAAAGGTTTACTCTATGAGCAGGTGCGTAAGCTTAAGTTCGTTGCCTTCTAAAATATCATAATACTAGATGTATCTTTGTTTCGCTAGGGCTTAATGAAATGTACGACCTCTGTTTATTAGTGTTTCTGTCATATAAAATTTGTGTGCAATGATGTTATGTGTAAGTGCATAACGGATTTACTTATTTCTATGAACAATTGTTTTCATTACATATGTTATAATCGGTATTGGCATGTCCTATTCAATTGGCTAATCGTTAAGCACAAGTGATATGTTGAATATCTCCAATGATGAAATTTACTTTGGGGAAAACGGTATTATAGGATGTCTGCGGAACATGGATTTCGTCATGGTCAAGTTATGGATATACGCTACAAAGGTGTTATTGTCATTACACAACAAAAACCTCCGTCGAAGCAGTAGGTCCGAATATACTCACTGTTGGTAAGTTGTATGCCGTTTATAGAAATTGAACGTGTACGCATTAGAAGTGGGTGCACCCACAAAGCGTCAAACTTGTTGGGTTACCCGGTGTCTCACGGAGACGCCACGTCCCCGGGTACGGTGCGGAACAAAAATTTTCCGTCCGATTGCCCTCGTAGCTCGGATCAGAACAGTAACACATAGACACGTAATAGGGCGAGTCAAATCCGTAGAGAATTACTAGTTGAAGCAAGTGGCAGCTCCTCATTCTTTTCTTCAAGACTTCGTCGATGATGGTGGATGGCACTAGATGTCATGCAGACCTCGCAGTGTACCGCGGAATCAGTTCTCTAAAGATGGTTAGAGAGAACCGAGCCGTCGGTGTGTGCATTCGGTGTGTGTGTTTTGTGCCTTGTGATGGACGAAAATTCTTCCTATGGAGCATGAAATTTCTTCTTTTAAATTGAAATAGGGCTGCCCCATTTATGTTAAGCCAGAATCGAAAATCCCAAGAATATCTCAAAGATATGATTGTCGAATTTTACTCCTTAAATGGAGAGATTCTTTTGCCATATCTCTCTCTCTTTCAAATTCCAAATCCAAACTTGAATACCAAGTCAAACTAAGTATCTTTATATATGACAAAAAATTTAAACTTAATCCCAGATTAATTTCGAAATTTCAACTTAAAATAAATAATATTCCAAATATATTATTTCCATATTTATATTTAATTTTCGAACTTATTTCCCAAGGTATAATTCAAAGATCAGCTTAGGGTTAAATTCCAATTTTACCCTCAAGCCTTTTAAGCACTTGGCCCAGCCCAAGTCTTAAAGTTAGTTTCATATGAAGTCTGACTTCGGTCCGTTAAACTGCCCGAGGCCCACAAGGTGCGGCCCAACGGCCCGAGGCCCACTAAGGTGCGGCCCAACGGCCCGAGGCCCGTTAAGGCCCAAAATACTTTCTCAATACACGTTGATGATCCTTTTTCGACATTTAGATAATATAATCAATTAGTAAACTTACACTTCCAACGCAATTATTTTCAAAATAAATATTGCATATATTGTTACTAAAACGGAACTCGTAATCGTTTCCGCTCAAAACGGGAATAAAAATAATATTCTTAAGCCCCTTGGCAAAAGTAAACAATCGGAAAGCAGTAAACTGTGTAGTAGATAAAATGAGAGTTCTTGATCCAATGTAGGTTGCCAGCACACTATGTCCGCTTCCTACGTTGGTCATGATCTCTCGGTCCGCCAGCTTCCTACTTCGTTCCAGACCCTGGTTCGAAACAACAGATGTGAGCACTAGCTCTCGAGTCTAAGATCCACCAAGCGGAATATACCGTTATAAAACAATTAGTTTCTAAAACAAAGTTATTTACATGGGCGGCTAGCTTTGGGCAATCGTGCTTCCAATGGCCAAGCTCATTGCAGTGAAGGCACTTGTCCGTCGGCTTGGCGCCTTTAAACACGTTCTTCTTGGCCTTGCATTTCGAAATACGTCCTTTGGGCTTAGTGGGCTTGTTCGAATTTTCTTTTTACTCGACCATCGAGTCTTAGCGTTTGCGACAAGAACAACTTCCTTTTTCTTTCACCTTCTTCATTTGAGCTTGCACCGCCGACAACTGGTTCATCAACCCAGTCAATGTCATCTCGGCTTTGTTCAGATTGAAGTTCATAATGAATGAATTAAAATAAAGGTCGGAGCGACTGAAGAATGAGATTGTTCTGGAGCTCATTATCCATGATAAAGTCTAGTGCCTTGAGTCTTTCGATCCAATCAATCATCTTTAGCACATGCTCTCCGACGTCACTACCCTCACCCATTTTGCAATGGAATAGCACTCCTGGAATGTTCGCCAAGAAGCTCCTTCAAATGAAGCAAAATGGCGCCCACTTCCATTTCCGAGTGAGTGCGCTGCTCATGCTCATGGAAAGAAGTATGTAGCCCTTCACCTTTGGCTCGTCTACCTGCCACTTGGCATACGCAGCCCGGTCTTCGTCACTCGCATCAGCCCCTGAGACTTGCGGTAGGGGGAATTGAGGACATAAGTTAGCGACTCCATACCTAGGACTGTCCTCAGGTTACGGAGCCAGTCCACGTAGTTTGGTCCCACCAAACAGTTTCTCTCAAGCAGTATAGTAATAATGTTCGTCATCGCAGTAAATAGAAAGAAACGTAAAGCTGCAGAAAATAAAGATCTAGTTAGGTTTATCTTATCATTCATCAAGCGCAAATAAGGACTTTTCTTTTCGCTTGACTCCCACTATTTTTCTCGTAACATTATCCTCCCGAGAAGAGTTTCCGAAACCTCGTTGAAAGTTTCATAATGGAGTTGATGTTCCCGACTCAACTAGATTCGCCTCAGCCTTTAACGCAGTATTTGGCTCATCTAATCTTATCAGTCACATAAAAAATGAACTTATCCAATAAGAGTTTCAACTATCTTTGTCTCAGTCATTGGCCCCATGGCTAACCCTGCTTATTGGGTATAACTGTCTAATGACCTATCAACTTATGCTCGCATAGAATGTACCGCCCCTTGCTGCCATACACCTTGTGGGGGCGGACTGGAATGACGAGCGGCATCTAAGACGCACCCGAGATGCTAACATTGGGGCCGGATATACGATGACAACTTACTCGGACCAAATCGCAAAACTCCCCAAAAGCTAGACATCTCGAGCATGATAAAAGACATGAATCTAATTCCTTTACCCACTTAGTATTTATCAAACGGGAGAATAAACCATCTCACATAAGAGCACATAAAACATGCATATCATTTCAAAAACAAACACGCACTTACGTAGTAAATTAACCCTAGGAAAATAAACTGCAAGACAACACAAGCGGGTTATTTCTAGTCTATCCCTATTACATGCGTTTTCAAAAGACCTCGGGTCGTGGCACGGGTCTTGAAGTCGTCAAACGCCCTTCGTCACTTGAACGGCCTCAAAGTCACCGAACGTCCACCACCTTGTCACCGTCGGGCGGTTGTCATCCATCAAATGGGCCCTCGTGTTCGTATTTAAGCTAATCTAATAAAACGGTAAATTACAAGCGGGATGATCATAAGTCCCGAACAACCCGTATAAAACATTGATACGTTCCGAAATACACAGGGGTTCGGTCTCCATGGATAATGGATATCGTCGGGATGTTCGCGGTGTTGGAACGGTAAAAATCAAAATGATTGACGAAGCGGTGTGCACTTTGAGTGGTTTGATCTTGGTCCCCAAATATGCGCAAGAATTTAATATCCTTGAGCCAGTTAGATTCCAAGGGCTATGAGAGTTTCATAGCAGGGGGGTTTGTAAAATCACACGTGGCGAAAAGGTCCTACTCAAGGGAGAAGATTGTGGAGGTTGTACCGTTTTGGCGGGAGTGTGGTTCAAAAATCTGATTCGATGGGTTCACTAAATCGCGTGCTCGTGGAGGAAGGGCAAATGATGGTGGGAAAGGAAATCCTGCTAGAGAAGGGGTCGCGTCGAAGTCCCTTTTCAGAATCGACGGGTAGAGTCGGTTCGGCAGCTGCACATAGGATTGGTCGCGAAGTTAATCAAGTGGGGTAGGATCGGAATTCTTGATTCGGATTTGTGTAGATGGTAGGCCAATGACCGTTTGTGGTATTTACTAATGAGTTACTCTCAAGTTCAGACTCCTTAGAATGAGCGCTTGGAGAAAAAGGTGTTGAATGTGGCTGGAGGGGAGAATAGTTGGGTCCAGCCTTACTCACCAAGAGACAAAGCCACGTGAAGATAAGATACAACATTGATGAATGACATAAGCCATGACAAATTTTGTTTGGCATGTTGTTTACCTACGTAATTTTCTATTACATTGTTGCAGTCTTACGTAGTCTTGTAAACCTTATACATATTAGCATTCAAACGCCGTCTTACAAAAATTTACATGCATAAATTCTGACAAATATTTACCATAAACTTCACATTTTCCAATGATTTACTACATGACTGAATTCTCCAAAGATTTTACTTGACAGTACTGACAAAGATTTACAATAAACTTCACATTATCCAAAATACACGACTGAAAACTACAGTTGTTATATATAACATTCCTAGCTTAGGGCTATGTAATACGCGGCTGAAAAATACACGACTGAAAAAAGAGATGACTGAAAACTACACGACTGAATCCTCCAATCATCATTACAGACTGTACTTAAATGAGAAGCAACAATGAAATATTATCAACAGTTCTGAAGTTGATAATACTAAACTACCAACCATCATAATATTAGACAATGTCTTTAATGTTATGCCAATCATGTCATGAATTATATTCCTCTGTTATTTTATCATATCAGGTTTCGGAGATCGGTTATGATGGCATATACAAACATCCATTCTAAAGATCTATAGTCTTGCCCAACTATTATAAGTATTCCGTCTATGTATGACACAGAGAAGTCATTGACATAAAAAAAATTACTCGTTAATATGTATCTAAGACTGGATTAAATGTTTTAATGTAATGAAATTCATAATGATGATGAATTATTGATTTATGTTTAATGATATGTTATACTAAATATATCCATATACAATACTGATTAAGATTTAAACAACCTGTCAAAGTTATTCAACAATTTCGATTCGTCAACACCTCCCTTACAGAATTGCTGAACGGCTGCAAAACATGACAAGATTTTACTTCACAGTACTGACAAATATTTACAATATAAGTTCTATTTCCAAATACACGACCGAAAACTACAGTTGATATATATTACATTAGTAGTTTGGGTGCTATGTAATACACGACAGAAAACTATACGACTGAAAACTACATGACTGAATTCTCCAATCATCATTACAAACTGTACTTAAACGAGAACTAACAATGAAAATATTCAGGTTAATGACGATTCTTTCTGAAGTTGATAATATTAAATTACCAACCATCATAAGTCTCATAACCTTATCCTTCCAACAAAAGGGGATAATACTCTACATTTAAATCTATAAAAAAAAATTGCATATAACATAAATTGAATTAGATAAAATGAATACTTCGAAACACTATAACAAGAACTACTCACACAGTTAAAAGGAAATTGATTTAATAAACGCAATTTCAAGCTTGTTCCCAAATATAGAGATGAATGTTACAGCTTAAGTGGGCTTGAGAAACAACCATTTTCTTTTTACCAAGTGCACAAAATATCAAAATTTCATTATGGTACACATAATTTCCAAATTAACACTATTATATTTCTTAGCAAAATTAAATGTTGCTGACGTGTTATGTGGCATCAAACGAGAAGACTACTTAAATTCTTACTCATCGAAATCAAATTAATTCATGTATCCAATACTCGCTAAGGAATGCATTCGGAGACTCCCCTCCTAAGCTCGTCATTCCATAAACATTAATGAGTGCATAGCAAAAGTCGCCTACAAATTATATGACTTTTTGCTTTCCTTCGCATGTGACTATAAATATGCCAACTTTACAAATGAAGAGCCGAAGGTGCTAAATTTAAAAAAAATTCTATAGACTCGAGATTATCAGCTACAATGACAACAGTGACCAGCGACTCAACCACGTCTCCGAATGGCTTCAGCAAGTTGACGTTTCAATCCCAACACTGGTTGGCCTCAACGTAGCGTGCCGACCAGTTTGGACTCGCGGCATAGTCAACAAAGCAGCAACTCTGCAATTGTGCATTAACCGTAGTGCATCATCATTCAGCTAGCTCATCTCGACGAAATCAGTGAATCACTCAAGAATTTCATGTTAAACCCAAATGTCACCTTCGTCGGCGTTGTAGTTGAGGAAGATATGGCGAAACTAATCCGTGACAACGCGTTGTTTAACAGCGGGAATGTCGTCGATGTGGCATCTGTTGCAAAAGCACGTCGGCCCCCACGCTATTGTCGAGTAGAGCTCTGAACTCGTTCTTGCCCATGCAGATGTGCCTCGTCCCTACAACCGTCGTGAAATGGTATCCCCCGTCCAAGATGATGCTCTTGATCATCCCCCAAAACTGCTGGAGGTAGACCATCGGCACTGATGCCGTCACGGTAAGTCCATGCCATAGTGGATGGCCTTGAAGGATTGACACGATGATGTCGTCTGGACACCGGAAGGTGGCCAGGTCCAATTGAAAGTTCGTGTCGTGGACATTGAGGTATAAGGATTTCTCGTATATGTGATTATATGTTGGATATCGATCCATCTGAAAAAAATAAGAAATATAATAAATCATTAGTTCATAATTTTTTATATTAGTCGAAAATGAATTAAGTTCATCAAACTATAATATTGTTTCAAGTCATGACATGTTTTGATGAATTTTGAATTGAAATCGTATAATATGCATTGATAAGTTATGATTTTATATAAATTATTTGCCCAATAAAAGTGTATTTTGGATCAATATATACTAAAATATACTGAGATATCTTTTGTTGCATGAATATTTGTGTATTTCAGATATCAGATGAACAATAAAAGGAGCTGCAAAAGCAAAAAGGAAGCCACCAATGATAAAAGATCTTGTAGTCCACCAAGAGCTAAGTAACGTTTGTGGAGCAATTATAAATAATATTATTGAAACTGAGGGGACCATCAAGAAGAAGTTAACACGCTTAGAACAATTAAATAAGTTTTGGCATCATCCAACCTATGAAGATTGCTATCATGCGCAAGGCTCAAAAAACGAATAAGGCAGCTCAAAGTGGAAAAAGGGAAACGAGCGAGATTTGCATACGTAAAAAGTCTGCGCAAGATCATTTCTGGTTTAGAGTTTTCAACTCTATAAAAACCCCATACTTCAACAAACGGAGGGAGGGACGAAAAAAAGGCCACATACACGATCATTTGGCAGAGAACTCATTCAGCGAGCTAAGGCCATATAGAAAAAAATAGCAGGCAGCTCATTCCCCACTCACGCACCTCACCAATCGACTTACACAGATAGCCATATACACGCTTTTAAGGCTGAAATACATACATCCAAAAACCCAACTTCATTTGTCGAAGTAAGAAGCTGATTCATCAACCTCACCTCGTCAATCGACTCACACCTCAACCATACAGTTCTCAACTTCTAAGCCGATACCTCCGGAGCTTACATATCGCAGCTGAAGCCGCACTTCCTTTCAAGCACGCAGCTCAGACGAAGCATATACGGGCAAGACTTGACGACCGAGCACCTTCATTCTCATTCGCCCACCACCCGTTCGACGGAAGTACTGTGAGGGACGTAATTTTCTATCTTTCCTTTAACGTGTTGTTTTACTTATGTGTTTGTTTAAACCTTAGTTGCTTTCGTTTATTAATGTGTGCTCCTAAGTTTATTGTGTGATTGAGGCCGTGTTAGGCCATATTATGACTACGTGATAATGTTGTTTTTATTATATTTAATCGTATGCGTTGAGTTATGTGTTTTATATTTGAGTTTAATGCTTGCGTGTGTCTGATCAACATATGCACGATATTTGATTGGTTTATGAGACGGACAAAGTGATTAGACCGGTTAGAACGATAAATATAGAGCACCACGACGTAAAACCAACCAGAGATGGAATTCGGTTTCGTACGTGTGGTTTCCGAGATTTTAGGCGCCGAAAGCGTCTAAACTCGGGGAAATTCATAAAGCCGAATGCATGCGGAGCAACTACAGTCATATAGAAATATAGTTGATTGGTTCATTTTCGCATAGGATCGCTATTGCGGGACAAACGGGTACTTATTTTAGGAATTTCTCCCTTAACTAGATTTATACTGTTTATGTAAAATCGATCGCATGACTACGTAGGAATATTATGTGCTGAGTACGTGCCTTGATCACATTCGTCGTCAATTTATCCATTTGCTATCTGTTTTATTTATGTCATTTGCATTTTTATTTTATTTTATTAAATCCACAAAATATAAAAACTTGTTTTAGTCTAAATTAAATTTCAGAATAATATCTTAAATTAATCGAGCTGTCCTCGTGGATCGATACTTGGACTTGTCCATTTTATACTACTTGCACGACCTAGTACACTTGCTAGTATTCGAGCGTGTCAAGTTTTTGGCGCCGTTGCCGGGGACAGCGGTATTATTAGTTTTAAGATTTATTCAGATTATCTTAGTTTAGACATTTTTTTTATTTTATTTTTACAAAAATATTAATACTATCATCATTATCGTCATCATCATTTATTTTTATTTTTATTATTACTGTTGTTATTATTATTATTACTGTGATACTCTCATCTTTCTCGTTTGTGTTTTGCAGATGGAACGATATTCAAGATATTCTCCCGAGTCCTACGAGACGTCCGATGATGAACTAGAACGCGACTGGTGTGGATGTTCACATCTAACTAGTCAATGCAAGTATAAACCTCTCGGATGGTACGTCGGGCGAGGGGAGAATAATCAATATGAAGCACCTGACAACACAAAATATTGGGATTATCGGTACGAAGATTCTACGAGAGCATCATATTCTGCAGACCATGTACCGCAATTCAACCAAAATTATCCACAAACATGTTATGACGACATGCACTACTCAGACGAAGGCGACTGCTCAGATTATTTTTCGGCTAACGATAATTCATCGCCTCAAAAAGAGAAAGCCGCATGGGAGAAAGCGCTCGAGAGACTGGCTGAACAGGGTCGACAAACTGAAGAGCGATATCAGAATTCAAACAGCTTTGTCAATACGACCTCTAACAGTTTAGAAGCGACGATGAAGAGTTTGGCATTCCAAGTGGAAAAACTTAAGAATGCAGTTTTTGCACTCACGAGCGACATAGAGACAAATCCGAAAGAGGACACAGAAGTCATTCGGCTGGACTGTGAAACATCACGAGAATCAATGTTGGAACTAAATGGAAATGAAGATGAGATCGAACCAGAAAAAGCCGATCAACCCGCAGAGGCTACTGTAGATTCCATTCCAACAAAGCCGAGCCTTCCGGAAGTCCTTGAGGATATTCCTAGTCATGCGACGTCGAAAGAAGAACCCGAATCATCTACTGATCAGAAAATTGCCGAGCATATGCTTCCAACCGACAAGGCTGTTGTCAAAATCGAGTGGTGCGAGAGTTTTAAAGTCGTTGACTGCGTAGTTCACCAAGATATTGAGCGAACGACAAAAAGCGAGGAATTTGCATCATACAATTTTGTGGAGAAGAGAAAGATGGAACCTGAGAGTTTTGATCCGTTTCTACGAGCGGCTATGAATTCAACAGATCACTCGAAGGGCATAGTCACGGAGGAATTTGTTAAGACGCTGGTGATCGTTGATTTTTACGTTAGTTGGGATCCGAAAGTCGACCTATGGAGAGAGTTTAAAGACTGCAACCACATGAAGCTATATCACTCCGAGATCAAACTCCTCTCCAAAAAGTTGAAATCAAAATGTTCAGTACTTCTTCTGAACATACATAATCGTGGACCGTCTAGACGAACAGGAGTCGAGCTATCGACTATAAAAGGAGCGCTTCTTGGGAGGCAACCCAAGTACTATCTATGCATTATTATTTTTCGAATTAAAGTTATATATATTGCATCGTATCTTAAGTATGTTTTGCTTTTGATTTTATTTTCACAATTCGAATCACGGTGCCGTCGAGTTATGTTTCCTCGCAGGCTCATAGTTAGTTTGGGGGTGGTTTGTTCGCAGAGCTAGCTCAATATATGAAGGAAGTCTTCTCACAACTCGCTTCGCATCAGTCAACGTATTATTCAGGGCAGTGTCACTTAAACTCTTTCTTTGCTTTAAATTTTTATACATTGAGGACAATGTACAAATTAGTTTGGGGGTGGGGTGACACATGCTAGATTTTATATGATACCGATCTCTTCGATTTGTTAGTTGGATTAACTGATCAATGTTAGGATTTGAACGTCACTTGTGAAAACTCCTGCCAATGATGAAAATTTTTGAAATTTTGCTTGTGTCGAGATAAGATTCAGCTAATTGTGTGTGAAAGTTCTGTATGTTACGTGTTTTGATATTAGCATGATTATCTGACCATTGATTGCTTCAGAAAAATAGTACGTATCATGAGACACAAACGCAGAAATATTGTGAGTTTTGAGCACAAAAAAAAAAAAACAATAGAGCAACCCAATACTTTCTCGATGTGTTTTTCATGAGTGTCACGCATGGTCTGAATATTTTCGAACTTGCTTTGTTATGCATGTCAATATCACTGTGGATTTTTGTGTACGAAAATGATAAAGGCGCTTAGGATGAGTCACTGGCCTAAATATCTCCGCACCCGACATAGTTATCAAATTAGTGAGCCCCTTTGAGCTTTATTAGCCTTATTTATTGATTTGGAGCCACGATATTTAGCCACGTTATCCCATTATTTTATCCTTCATCCTTGAACCATTGTCAGCATGTTAGTTTACGAATCGCTTTATAGTATTGGGTCTATTAATTTAGAGGAAAGACGATTAGGACATGTTATATGTGGTTGCGTTATTTTATTTATTTGAAAAAAAATCGAACAGAAAAAAAGAGAGATTGAAAAAAAAAAGAAAAAAATAATATCGAAAAAAAAGAGAAGAAAAGGAGAGAAAAAAAATATATATTATTGTATTTGCAAAAAAAAAAAAGGGTTACAATAGATTTTGTTAGAATTATTTTCTTGAGTTCTTAGTTATATTTTTTAGTTGTTTTTATAGTAGTATGAGTCTCCATTGTTTGAGTCGTATTTTGTGCTATAGAGTATAGACGGGGAAAGCGAGTTAATAACTAACATGCTTGACCATATTACCTCACTCATCCCATATTCCACACCCTTATTACCCTGAGCCCCATTACAACCTGATAAAGACCTTTTGATTCGTGCATGAGATTCACTATGTGAATATGATATGATATATTTGCAAGCTTAGAGTAATATCATTCTATGTCGTGAGCTGAGCGCTTTTATACAGATCCCATTAAACACTTCGAGCGACTTGAGCGATCCATGTGAGAGTTGTCACTTGATACGTGTTACGATCTGGAAATATTTTTGTGTTATGATATGATTGCGAACTATCATTTCATGTCTCGTGTTTAGCTGGATCATTCATTAGTTAATGACGATTTTCGACCAATTGTGCTTTTGATTTTCTGAGAATAAACATGAGAATTCATTTAGTGACGAAATAAAATCCTAACTAATTCATTTAGGATTCTTGTTTTAGAAAAAACGTAATGGCATGATTGTAATTTCGAATTAAACATGTAATGCGTGAAAAGGAGTTCGAAATTTTTCTAAGGTTGAATCGTCAAAAAGGACACTGTTCATGCTGAGAAATTTTTCGCTCGAAAATTTTGGTGTCAAATTGATTTCCTTATGCATTGATTTCAATTGCAATAACTCCGTTTAATTTTGTGATCGAGAAAATTCTATTTGCTAATGTTCGCTACAGTGTAAATGAATTAGTAAAAAACTTCTAAGTGTTGAAATTGAAATCGTGAGACTGTAGGCGATCAATTTTATGATCGAGAAAAATTCCGCGTAAATTTACGATCGAGAAATTATATCTCAGGTAAATTTACTATCAAGAAATTTTCCACAATTGAATAAAATTTTCGATTTGAAATTTGTCGAGCGAAATGTGATTTTCGATCCTAAGTAAAAATTTTCGCTGCAATATTTTTCGATCGAGAAATTAGTCAACGAAAGACTAAGTCAACCGTCGAGAAATTTACCGATCAGGCGAATTTTCGATCCTAAGCAGCGAATTTTACGATCGAAAAATTAAATGTTGAAAAATTAATTTTTCGCTGCTAAATATTTACGACCAAATTGAAATTAAATCGAAAATTCTATTTTGCGATAGTAAGTTTTATGCTCGATAAAATTTTCATCTAAATTGTCTAATCAGTGCGTAAGTTTTTCGCTCACAAAAAATCCTAATTAGATTTCTCGATGTTAAGTAATTTTTTTTCGGTCAAAATCTTCTATCGAAGCGACTAAATCAGAATATTACCGATCGAAAAACTAATTCGACACAAACAGTATCTCAATTAAATCGGAATTCAATTAAGACTGTTTACGATCGACAAAATTCTTCGATGGCTTTAAACATTCAAATACCCAGTTTCATCAAAACTCAAATTACAGTCGAAGATGCAGATTTTCCGATGATTCATTCTACTAGATTCATAGAGAATATCGAAACTATCTTAAGTGCAGGCATTAAACTCAGGTAAAGTTCAAAATCAAGCCTAAAACACTATGAAATAGTATACGATCTTCCCAGTTTTGAAGAACAGTCGAGAAACTAATATAAATCATGCGAAAAACTACAAAATGCAGATGCTAACGAAGTTAAATCACACGCAAATGGCAACAGATTCTCATTTCTACCTTAAACAGACAATTTCGTGTTGAAAATCGAAAGATTTTTGAGAAATTTGAACTGTCTGTGAAAGTTTTTCGCGAGAGAATTTTTTTGCGATTTAGGGTTGCGTGAGAAAAAGTTTTTCGACTGACATAAAAGTGAACTTTTATTTACTCGCTGTAAGTCGATGATGGGTTTACGATTTGACATTTTGCGATTCAATGAAACAGGCCCATTACTATTTGCGCTCGAGAAATTTTCGATTCGAAAATTGCTCTTCAATTCAATTTTCTCGATCGCAAATTATCGCGGCCAATCAAAATCGTTCCCAACACTGTTTACGATCGAGAAACGTATGATCGCGAATTAATTCTTATATCCAGTTTCTCGATGGTAAGTGTTTCTAAAATTTTTAGATTGATCCCTATTCAAATAAGATCACATTTGTAAAGCTCCCCCTCAGAATTAAAATAAATGCAATTAACTCCCTGGATTTTCTGTGTAGTAACGTCTAGCTCCCCTGGTAGAATAAAAAATCTGTACCACTTAGAGATAAGCGTTAGTAATAATGGAGTTAATCAACAATTATTTTTGGCAATTTTATCTTTGAAATATTTGGTCTTGTGTCTAGCTCCTCTCTTTGTAGTGTCGACGTCTCGCTCCTTAATTTTGAAAGATCTGAAATAGTCAGAGAAAAAACGTCAAAAATATTTGGAGTTAATCTACAAGTCTTATACTTGCTCCCCCTTAAATGATGCACAAGAATTGACTAATTATGCAAGCATATGAAATCAATTCAAGTCACGAGCACACACATTTACCAAGTAAGCATATATACATGGTCCCCGAAACCATGTACTTTAAAATATTGTGTGAGGGTAGAAGAAATGAAAAATTTATCGCATTTAAACAATTCAGCAACAATGCAATCTAAAATTGCATTTAGAATGTGTGATACACTAAAGAAATTCGCATTTATTCAATTCAACGCATATGAAACATAACATTTCATGTCAAAATGTGCGAATTTTATTATTTATTATTTATTTATTATTATTATATATATATATATTATTTATTTTTTATTTTTTATTTTTATTTTTTTAATATGGGGTTAGATTATTTTGCTTCGATCAATCGTCACACCTAAAATTTTACGAGACATTTGAAAGAAGAAAATGCCGTCAAGTCATGTCGTCAAACTAAAGTCCTAAGTTCATAGACTGGTCCATTTCGACAACTCTCACTAGGTTCGCTCTTGCTCTCAATTATGGCTATCTCGGGATTTTTATATTTTTCACTCAAGTCAACACAAGCAATTTTAATTCAATTTACCTGTGATCGAGGCATTTTTAATCATTTCACCTAAGCGAGAGACCGTCTATGTGGAATCAAAGGGTTGTAAGGGTTATAATTTGGCTAGGACTTAGAACGGAAGGAATTTAAAGGAAAGTGAGCTTATCTCTTCATCGTCTTCCAATTCTACGTCCGTCTCCTTTTCTTTTCGGCGTCTTTCTTCTTTTCAATCTTTTCTCCCTCCTTTTTTCTTTTAAGAACTATCCCTTTTTTTATGTTATGCTCAAGCTGGAGCTCCGCTTCTCCATGAGGCTCTAGGAGATTATCGTAGGCGAAGTTCTTCTTGTTGGTTCTCGGGCCGATACTGAGCTCCTCTTCTCTTAATCCCTATTGAGGTTTCAGAGATTATCAATTTGGAGAAGTTCTCGGTTATGGAATTCGTACCCGAGGCTGCACTCCTCTTCTCGTTTCCCGATATAAGACCGGATTATCGTTGGAGAAGTTCACTTCGTGGTGCTCCTCTTCCAGCCGTTCTGACGAGCTACGAGATTATCGTTGGAGAAGTTCACAGCAGGAACCATGCCACTTTCTACAAGGTAGTCGGAAGGCCGGTTCCTTTGGTCTGTTTGTTGCGCCTTGAGCAATGCCTTCGTTTGTCATCATCTTACTTTTTCTTTCGTTATCTCCCCCTCCTTTTCTCGTTTGAACAACCATTCGAAGAGTATAGAGTTCGGTTGAAGGCTGGGAATGGGTTTCAAATGAAGAAAAGGACATCGGAGAAGGCTCAAAGTGGATGACTAAGGGCTAACGTGGGGGAATTTATATAAGGCCGTATGAGGAATATCCTAAACTCCCTTATCATTTTCCTGACGATCTAACGCAAGATGAGTATGAAGCCAAGTATCACTAGTTAAGACAAGCAATTGATGTGTGACTCACTCGAGAAATAGAGCCAAAGAAAGAAAAATATAACAAGGCTTGAATCCTCACATTTATAGTGGCTTTGTGTCTAGTGGAGCAACCTAATGGCCTTTAGACACAAGAATGTGACTTAGACTGACAAAATTAAGCAATTAAATCAATCGTATGTCGAGGTAAAATTCTAAGTGACTTTAGATCAAAGCATCCTAAAGGATTTCGTCATACCCCTTTATATTATATATAGAAATATATATATATATATATATATTATTTTTATATTATTGTTATCACGCAAAATAAGGACAAATAAGCATAGAAAACACATAGAATAGAGCATGTGATAGCACAGAAGATCAGGTAATGCACATATTACGGAAGATTCAACATGCCTAATTGTCCGACAAGGAATTGAAATCGTTTCTCATCCAAGGCCTTGGTGAAAATGTCGGCCAGTTGAAACTCCATGTTCACAAAGTACATCTCTATCGTGCCTTTTTCTACGTGATCTTTGATAAAATGATATCTAATGTCTATGTGTTTTGGGCGTGAATGATGAACAGGATTGCAAGTAATGGCGATTGCACTCTGACTATCACTATATATGGGTATATTATTTAGATTGTACCCATAGTCGCGAAGCTGTGTCCGCATCCACAGCATCTGTGAGCAACAGCTGGCGGCAGCTACGTATTCTGCTTCGGCCGTCGAAGTTGACACACAGTTCTGCTTTTTGGATGACCAGCAAACCAGCTTTTTGCCTAAAAATGGAGCGCCACCGGACGTGCTTTTCCTGTCCATTTGGCAACCTGCATAGTCAGCGTCAGTGTAGCCGATAAGTTTAAAATTCGTACCCTTTGGATACCATAGGCCAAGGGTAGAGGTGCCCTTAAGGAAGCGTAAAATTCTTTTGACCGCGAGCATATGGGATTCTTTGGGATCGGCTTGAAAACGGGCACACAAGCACGTGGCAAACATGATGTCCGGCCGGCTCGAAGTAAGGTAGAGAAGAGATCCAATGATACTGCGATACAGTGTGATGTCGACCGACTTGCCAGAGGGATCGGCATCCAACTTGCAGCTGGTGACATAGGAGTGCTGAGAGTCTTGCTCTGGTCTTGATGAAATTTCTTCAGAATATCCTTGATGTATTTTGTATGACTGATGAAAATTCCATCATTGAGCTGCCTGACTTGAAGTCCTAAGAAAAATTGTATCTCTCCCATGTGACTCATCTCGAATTTGCTCTTCATGAGATCTCCAAACTTCTTGCAGAGCCGAGGATTTGTTGATCCGAAGATGATGTCGTCGACGTATACTTGGACGACCATCAGATCTTTGTCATGCCATTTAATGAAGAGGGTTGTGTCTATCGTTCCTCGTATGAATCCAGACTTCACGAGGAAATCACTCAGGACATCATACCAAGCACGTGGGGGCTTGCTTTAGTCCATAGAGAGCTTTGTCCAAGCGATAGACATGATCGGGATGTTCTTGATCAACGAAACCTTCCTGCTGAGCGACGTAGACTTCTTTATTTAACACGCTGTTGAGAAAGGCAGTTTTAGCATCCATCTGATAGACTTTGAAGTCTTTGTGAGCCGCATAAGCCAGCAGGAGGCGGATAGCTTCGATACGAGCAACAGGAGCGTAAGTCTCGTCGTAGTCGATGCCTTCCTGTTGATTGTATCCATTAGCTACTAGCCTTGCTTTGTTCCGGATCACTTCACCATCTTCATTTTTCTTATTCTTGAAAACCCATTTAGTTCCGACCACTGTTTTCCCATGTGGACGGGGTACCAAGGTCCACACTTGAAGACGTTCGAATTGATTGATTTCCTCTTGCATTGCAATTGTCCAATCCGGGTCTCGTAGTGCGTCTGCTACTTTGGTAGGCTCGTTTTGGCTCAGGAAGCAACTGAAAAGACTGTGTTGACGACGTGTCCTCACACCAACCGAGGGATCGCCAATTATCTGATCAACCGAGTGGCCTCTCGTCCACTTGCGCTCATGAGGCAAAGCTGAAGCGATAGCCTATAGTCTCCGATTGATCATTTGTCTGAGGAAGTTCCAATACTGCACTTGGATTGATCGTCTCTGATGATACTTCCTCGATGACCACTGTAGGTTCTTCGGTGTTCTGTGGCAATTCTGAATCGGGTGGGGTAGAGGTGTGAGATGAACTTGGTATGTCGGTCTCGTTCGGTAGAAATCCATTGTTGGTGTAGGCGTGTATGACCGATATACCGATTCGAAGAGAGAATCCAAGTCGTCTATTGCAAGTCTCGTTGCTTCGTTTGACACTGATCCTGAAGTATCTTCTGTTGGTTTTGTGCCAACACACCAGTGATTACGGGTTCTGAAATGTTGTCGTCAGAAGCCAACGGGTTAGGCACGGGTCCTGGTCTGAATTGACCAGAAGCCATATCTGCCACTTCGTGGAAAGTGACATTATAGCTTTCCTTAATAGTTTGGTTGGACTTGATGTATACTCGGTACGCTTTTGATGTTGAAGAGTACCCGACAAACGTAGCTTCGAATGCATTAGGGTCGAACTTTGCACGTTGCTCTCGGTCGTTCGCCACAAAGCACTTGCACCCGAAGACGGGCACTCTATTATTCACAATCTCGTACGAAGTCTTGTTGAACCGTTTGTGAACCACTGTCCTGTTTTGAGTAAAACAAGCGGTATTGACTGCTTCAGCCCATAGAAAGTGTGGAAGTCCCGATTCGATCATCATTGTACGAGCGGCTTCCACTAGTGTTCGTTTTTTCCTTTCAACGACCCCATTTTGTTGAGGTGTTTTGGCGGCTGAAAATTGTTGACTTATTCCAAGTTTATGATAAAACTCACTGAGGTGATTGTTCTTTAATAAAAGTTTAACTTTTGTTAGTCGAAAAACTTTTTCTCTAGCGAAAAACTTTCACAGACAGCTTAAAATTCTCAAAACTCTTTCGATTTTCAACGCCAAACTGTCTGTTTAAGGTAGAAATGAGATACTTTTAACATATGCGTGTGATTCGTTAGCATCTGCATTTTGTTGTTTTTCGCATGATTTATATTAGTTTCTCGACTGTTCTTCAAAACTGAGAAAATCGTATACTATTTCAGTGTTTTAGGCTTGATTATGAGTGTTTTCTGAGTTTAATGCCTGCACTTAAGATAGTTTCGATATTCTCTATGAATCTGGTAGAATGGATCATCGGAAAATCTGCATCTTCGACTGTAATTTGAGTTTTGATGAAACTGGGTATTTGAATGTTTAAAGCCATCGAAGAACTTTGTCGATCGCAAACAGTCTTAATTGAATTCCGATTTAATTGAGACACTGTTTGTGTCGAATTAGTTTCTCGATCTGTAAAATTCTGATTTAGTCGCTAAGATAGAAGATTTTGACCGGAATTTTTTAAACATCGAGAAATCTAATTAGAATTTTTGTGAGCGAAAAACTTACGCACTGATTAGACAATTTAGATGCAAAGTTTATCGAGCGTAAAACTTACTATTGCAATTAGAATTTTCGATTTAATTTCAATTTGGTTGAAAAATTATTTTTTTTTAGAATTTTTGATTTAATTTCAATTTGGTTGAAAAAATTTAGCAGCGAAAAGAAAATAATTTTTCAACCCTTAATTTTTCGTTCGTAAAATTTCTCGACGGTTGACTTAGTCTTTCGTTAACTGATTTCTCGATCGAAAAATAGTGCAGCGAAAATCTACTTTCAATCGAAAATCACATACCGCTCGACAAATTTCAAATCGAGAATTTTATTCAATCGTAGAAAATTTCCCGATTGTAAATTTACCTGAGATATAATTTCTCGATCGTAAATTTACGCGGAATTTTTCTCTATCGTAAAATTGATCGGCTACAGTCTCACGATTTCAATTTCAGCACTTAGAAGTTTTTTTTATAAGTCCTTTCCACTGTAGCGAACATTAGCGAATAGAATTTTCTCGATCGCAAAATTGAACGGAGTTATTGCAATTGAAATCAATGCATAAGGAAATCAATTTGACACCAGAATTTTTGAGCGATTCTCGACATGAACAGTGTCCTTTTTCACGATTCAACACTTAGAAAAATTTCGAACTATTTTTCACGCTATTTATACTTCATTCGAAATTATATTCATGCCATTACTATTTTTTAAAATTGAGCATATACTATGCATTTGACATGATTCAATTCAAAATTCATCGAACATGCTATCACTTGCGATATTACTATAGTTTGATGAAATTTATTCATGCTTCGACTGAAAATAAAATTGAACTAATAAACTTTTATATATATCTTATTTTTTTCAGATGGATCGCTATCCAACATATAATCACATATACGAGAAATCCCTATATCTCAATGTCCACGACACGAACTTCCAAATGGACCTGGCCACCTTCCGGTGTCCAAACGACATCATCGTGTCAATCCTTCAAGGCCATCCCCTATGGCATGGACTTACCGTGACGGCATCAGTGCCGATGGTCTACCTCCAGCAGTTTTGGGGGATGATCAAGAGCATCATCTTGGACGGGGGATATCATTTCACGACGGTTGTAGGGACGAGGCACATTTGCATGGGCAAGAACGAGTTCAGAGCTCTACTCGACCTCCCTCACAGCCAAAACTACGACCCCCTCCCATCAGATGAAGAACTGGTGGCTGATTTCCTTCAAATGGGTTACCGTCCGCCGCTCACCAAGCTCGCTCAGGTTCAGATCAACGGTATCCCTCACCCATGGAAGAACTGTTCGGGATCGTGAACAAGTGTCTATCTCCGAAGCACGCCGGCTTCGACAAGGGCAACGGCCACATCCTCCGGATTTTTCACGGAGTCGTGTTCTCGCGAAATTATGATTTCGCCCAGCTGATCTGGAACGACCTTGCAGAACAGATCAGACAAAAGGAGAACAACCGGTCCAAGAACGTGCCGTACGTGAGATGGTTCTCCGTCATCATCCGCCAACACATGGAGATGTACGCGCAGAACATTCCTCGCCTGCCACCGGGTGGAAACTATCAGCCCCCCGGCTCAAATTCTTCCACAACCCAAGGCTGGTGGACCTTACACAGCCTCCAATGGCCATATCTCTCAACCTTCTTCGGCTCGCTGACCCCGCAGGAGCTGGAGATACTGCCGGGAACATCACCTCACTGAGGAAATGATTAGAGGGCCCCCGGCAGATATACACATGAGCCCTCCCCAACCGCAACAACACTAAAGTCCAGAGGCCATGTTGATTGATGAAGTGGCCCTGGAGCTCGAGCAGGAGCCTCCAACTCAGGACGATGCCACCTTGATAGATGTTGTGGCCGCTGAGTTGGAACAAGAGGCTCCAACAGAAATGCTTCAAGTGTAAGTGCCCGTACATGTAGGCGTGCTTGAAGAAACCATTGAGGAGGTTCTTCTAGAAGAAGCACAGCCGGAGACAGAAATTGGGCAGAGCTCGCTTCCACTTGTGACGGATCAGGCTCCAGGGGATGTTGAACGTGATCCCACTCCTCACACAGCTACACCATCCGACACAGAGTCAGATGAGGAGATTAGCCTGATAAGACGGACTCCCAGACGACTTAGTATTCAACTGGAGTCCCTCTTCACGGCCGTCACCAGCGCACCAGATACCACGCTGACCACAACGACAAGTGTTGCCGGCACTTCTTCGCTCAATCTTGAGCCGCAACCAACTCACGTGGTGTCTGGTTCGCAGGCGCAACCTGAGCCTGGCCTAACACCCATAGAGACGAATCCTCAAGATTCGACTCGAGGATTGGGTGGAAGTCTCATACAGTCACAACCTCAAGTGACTGTGAGCCAACCCACAAAGTCGGTGTCTACTCAAGGGTTGATAACAGGCGACATATGTCGTCCTGGTCCATCTCAGGAGGCATCCGCACCCTTCGTGACGACCGAACAGTTCCAGGCCGCTCTATCTGCCGCTGTACAATCAATGGAAGACAAGATCACAAAGAGAGTACTTCAAGCAATCGAGGCATCCCGAAGAGATACCGGGAAAGCACCTGCCTCTGAACCTTCGTCACAAATCAACCCCACACCTCCACAACCCTCACCCACCGACCCTCTAGCCACTTCCTCCATCCTCATCAACCCATACACAATCCCTATCACCAAGCTCCATGACATTCTCCTCGCCCGTCTGATAGGCTTTTCCATCCAATCGCCGCAAGAAGAATCCCTCTATAGGCGATTGGTGGACCATCCTGAGCCACCGACTGACACCTGCCGAGGCCAAAGCTCCCACTCACGGCGCAGACATGACGATCCTGACGATCAGGACCCTCATGAGGGGGAGAAGAGGCCAAGGACATCAAAAAGTGGCCAAGGACAAGGCTCGGACGCCACGCAGACAAGCGCTGGAGCTGGTGAAACCCAAACACAAACCACCCACCAAACACAAACCACCCACCAAACTACCTACACCACGCACCGCACCGCCCACATCGAACCACCAACCTTTTACCTCAGGATGCCTCCGTCCACCCCACCGATCTAATCAAGCCCCTTGCTTCCGGAAGAAGAAGCAAGTGCTGCGATGCTTGTAGCTCTAGCAGCTACCCAAGCCACTCCCTCAGTCGCTCTAGACCAACCGGGACCCTCTGGACATGGCGTCAATCCATACGAGGTCCAAGACCACTACATCTTCAAAGGACAGTGGATGACCCACTCCATGCCCGAGGAGCATCAAAGACGATGGCATCACGACGTTCGGCGCTTTCTACAACAAGTGTCTATAGATCTCGTAATCATAGAAGACGACGAGCTTCAGGAAGGTGAAGACTACGAGCGAGTTATCCCAAGGCTACCAGAGTTAATCGCTCAACAGGCGGTTCCCTCTCCAAGGCTAACGCCAGGGACCGTCCGGATCGACACGCAATGGGAAAACATTCAAATAGAAATTCCCTTCCTCGAAGAAGTTCGTGAGAATATTTGGAGGTCTCCGGACAGAGTGAAGAAGCCGAACGAGTTCGAGCTTAGAGGGATCTCTCATTGGGATCAGCAAAAGAGGATGACCTACCTCTGGATGCTGACCAAACTAGGACCTGATGTTAGGCTGGGGATGACTAAGACACAAGCCAAGAGCCATTATAAGAGTCTCTCCCCAATAAGCCAACTACTCAGCGTATACAGTGCCAAAATGAGGACTTCCAACACCTCACTACTTCATCGAACGAGTGGACAGGACCCGAGAGGAACTGAGCGAGAGCGACATGCCGTACCTCCCCGCCGATGAAGTGTACCGTCTTTATCAGCTATACGTGGAGAAGTACAAAGGTCCTCAGGGCTTCATCAAGAAATAAGGCCTCGAAGGGCTCTACCGGTTCATTATGCGCCAGGTCAAGTACTATGCCGCACACGACCTTCAGATGGCTCTGGAGAGCAATATGAAGAAGGTCAACATGACCGCTCCACTCAACAAAGGACCTGAGATCGAAGGGATTCCCAACAATCACGTGCACATCAGCTCAGTCCTAGGCGTCGCCTACCACAATCCAATAGCAACGAAGAATAGGTTGATGCTGAAGACTGAGATTCATAAGTTTTGCGATGGGACGCTCAAGGTCGTCAGAAAAACATTGAGCAGAGGTTGGAAGAAATCAACAGAGACACTATGCTGAGGATCCACAGGTTCGTGATAGAACAGCCGCTCCTAATGGAATTGCTTGAAGATATCGAGGAGCGACTGGAGCTTAGGATCACGCTGAGGAACTACGAGCATGCACTGGGCTTGCGCAGATCGTATTACGCCCGACGAGGACAAACGGTGCGGAGACGCAATCAAGCACAAAGGGGGAGATTGTAGAATACCATTTGTAATTGTGCTTGATTTCATTAGTTGTCCTTGTAATTAGGGGCGTTTTGTATAGTAGTCCTTAGATTAGGACTAGTTTGATATTTATACCAAGTTTGTTTGGTATAAATACATGTAAATCGATTGAGCTGAATAGAGAAAGTTTTTAGAATTGATCCGAGAGGCTTGCAATTTGATTTCTATAGAGAGAAACAACAATAACTTTCTCACTCTACTCGAATTCTCTCTCTTGTTCTTCATTTGAGTTTTTCGATCGAATTCAATTGCTTATCAAAACGATCGAATTACTATGAATTCTAGCCTAGGATCGTAGAGTTGTTAATCGTAGGACCTAACAATTCGTATCAGAGCAGATTCGTTCTGTTTTGAATCGTAAATTGTTAGAATTTGATCGAAAATCATTTTCTAGATACTGTTCATCGAAGAACAGATTTGGCGCGAAAACCTTTTTCGATCCAATAGCTTAATTCTGTGCTTAATTGACTTCTGTGCTTGTTTAAGTGTTAGATCATCATTGCGATCAGTTCTGTAGTAGTTTGAACTTCGATTTTTAGGATTGAATTGCTTCTGCGTGTTATTGTTTGCGAAGAACATGAAGAACACGTTCTGATTTTGATCAAATTCGATATATTTTGCTTCATAACGTGTTTAATTGCTTGTTCGTGCGTGATTAGTACTTCTGTTAGGTCCTACGATTAACAACTCTACGATCCTAGGCTAGAATTCATAGTAATTCGATCGTTTTGATAAGCAATTGAATTCGATCGAAAAACTCAAATGAAGAACAAGAGAGAGAATTTGAGTAGAGTGAGAAAGTTACTGTTGTTTCTCTCTCTAAAAATCGAATTGCAAGCCTTTCGGATCAATTCTAAAAACTTTCTCTATTCAGCTCAATTGATTTACATGTATTTATACCAAACAAACTTGGTATAAATATCAATCTAGTCCTAATCTAAGGACTACTATACAAAACGCCCCAAATTACAAGGACAACTAATGAAATCAAGCACAATTACAATGGTATTCTACAAAATCAATAAAAAAAAGAAATTGCATATAACATAAATTGAATTAGATAAAATGAATAGTTCGAAACACTATAACAAGAACTACTCACACAGTTAAAAGGAAATTGATTTAATAAACGCAAGTTCAAGCTTATTCCCAAATATAGAGATGAATGTTTCAGCTTAAGTGGGCTTGAGAAACAACCATTTTCTTTTTACCAAGTGCACAAAATATCAACATTTCATTATGGTACACATAATTTCCAAATTAACACTATTATATTTCTTAGCAAAATTAAATGTTGCTGACGTGTTATGTGGCATCAAACGAGAAGACTACTTAAATTCTTACTCATCGAAATCAAATTATGAACATTTATGTATCCAATACTCGCTAAGGAATGCATTCGGAGACTCCCTTCCTAAGTTCGTCATTCCATAAACATTAATGAGTGCATATCAAAAGTCGCCTACAAATTATATGACTCTTTGCTTTCCTTCGCATGTGACTATAAATATGCCAACTTTACAAATGAAGAGCCGAAGGTGCTAAATTAAAAAATAAATCTATAGACTCGAGATTATCAGCTACAATGACAACAGTGACCAGCGACTCAACCACGTCACCGAATGGCTTCAGCAAGTTGATGTTTCAATCCCAACACTGGTTGGCCTCAACGTAGAGTGCCGACCAGTTTGGACTCGCGGCATAGTCAACAAAGTAGCAACTCTGCAATTGTGCATTGACCGTAGTGCATCATCATTCAGCTAGCTCATCTCGACGAAATCAGTGAATCACTCAAGAATTTCATGTTAAACCCAAATGTCACCTTCGTCGGCGTTGTAGTTGAGGAAGATATGGCGAAACTAATCCATGACAACGCGTTGTTTAACAGCGGGAATGTCGTCGATGTGGCATCTGTTGCAAAATCACGTTGGCCGCCAAGCTATTTCCGAGGACTGGTATTGAAAGAACTAGCTTGGGTCCTTTGTGGGATGGTGATGAGTAAGCCGAAACGCGTGACTTTGAGCTACTGGGAGAATAGAGTTCTTAGCTACGCTTAGATAGAGTATGCATGCATGGACGCTTTAGTTTCTTAGAAGATCAGGTACCATCTTCTCAAAGAGTAGTGAATAAAAACCAATTGGTCTAACGTCTTCACTCTTACTATTTCGCAAACTTAAGTTTCTAGGGTTTACCTACGTAATTTCTATTTACATTGTTGCAGTCTTGTAAACCTTAACACATATTAGCATTCAAGCGCCGTCTTACAAAAATTTACATGCATAAATTCTGACAAATATTTGCCATAAACTTCACATTTTCCAAAGATTTACTACACGACTGAATTCTCCAGTCATTAAAAGATTTTACGTCACAGTACTGATAAAGATTTTCAATAAACTTCACATTACCCAAAATACACGACTGAAAACTAAAGTTGTTATATATAACATTCCTAGCTTAGGTGCTATGTAATACACGACTAAAAAATACACGTTTGAAAAAGAGATGACTGAAAACTATACGACCGAATCCTCCAATCATCATTACAAACTGTACTTAAATGAGAAGCAACCATGAAATATTATCAACAGTTCTGAAGTTGATAATATTAAACTACCAACCATCATAATATTAGACAATGTCTTTAATGTTATGCCAATCATGTCATGAATTATATTCCTCTGTTATTTAATCATATCAGGTTTCGGAGATCGGTTTGTTTAGATTATGATGACATATACAAACATCCATTCTAAAGATCTATAGTCTTGCCCAACTATTATAAGTATTTCGTCGATGTATGACACGGAGAAGTCATAGACATAAAAAGACTACTCGCTAGTATGTATCTAAGACTGGATTAAATGTTTTTTAATGTAATGAAATTCATGATGATGATGAATTATTGATTTATGTTTAATGATGTGTTATACTAAATATATCTGTATACAATATTGATTAGGATTTAAACAACCTGTCAAAGTTATTCAAAAATTTCGATTTGTCAACACCTCCCTTACAGAATTGCTGAACGACTGCAATACATAACAAGATTTTACTTCACAGTACTGACAAAGATTTACAGTAATAAGTTCTGTTTCCAAATACCCGACTGAAAACTACTGTTGATATATATTACATTAGTAGCTTGGGTGCTATGTAATACATGACTGAACACTACACGACTGAAAACTACATGAGTGAATTCTCCAATCATCATTACAAACTCTACTTAAACGAGAACTAACAATGAAAATATTCAGATTAATGATGATTCTTTCTGAAGTTGATAATATTAAATTACCAACCATCATAAGTCTCATAACGTCATTCTTCCAACAAAAGGGGATAATACTCTACATTTAAATCAATAAAAAAAGAATTGCATATAACGTAAATTGAATTAGATAAAATGAATAGTTCGAAACACTATAACAAGAACTACTCACACAGTTAAAAGGAAATTGATTTAATAAACGCAATTTCAAGCTTATTCCCAAATATAGAGATGAATGTTACAGCTTAAGTGGGCTTGAGAAACAACCATTTTCTCTTTACCAAGTGCACAAAATATCAACATTTCACTATGGTACACATAATTTCCAAATTAACACTATTATATTTCTTAGCAAAATTAAATGTTGCTGACGTGTTATGTGGCATCAAACGAGAAGACTACTTAAATTCTTACTCATCGAAATCAAATTATGAACATTCATGTCTCCAATACTCGCTAAGGAATGCATTCGGAGACTCCCTTCCTAAGTTCGTCATTCCATAAACATTAATGAGTGCATATCAAAAGTCGCCTACAAATTATATGACTCTTTGCTTTCCTTCGCATGTGACTATAAATATGCCAACTTTACAAATGAAGAGCCGAAGGTGCTAAATTAAAAAAAAATCTATAGACTCGAGATTATCAGCTACAATGACAACAGTGACCAGCGACTCAACCACGTCACCGATTGGCTTCAGCAAGTTGATGTTTCAATCCCAACACTGGTTGGCCTCAACGTAGAGTGCCGACCAGTTTGGACTCGCGGCATAGTCAACAAAGTAGCAACTCTGCAATTGTGCATTGACCGTAGTGCATCATCATTCAGCTAGCTCATCTCGACGAAATCAGTGAATCACTCAAGAATTTCATGTTAAACCCAAATGTCACCTTCGTCGGCGTTGTAGTTGAGGAAGATATGGCGAAACTAATCCATGACAATGCGTTGTTTAACAGCGGGAATGTCGTCGATGTGGCATCTGTTGCAAAATCACGTTGGCCGCCAAGCTATTTCCGAGGACTGGGATTGAAAGAACTAGCTTGGGTCCTTTGTGGGATGGTGATGAGTAAGCCGAAACGCGTGACTTTGAGCAACTGGGAGAATAGAGTTCTTAGCTACGCTTAGATAGAGTATGCATGCATGGACGCTTTAGTTTCTTAGAAGATCAGGTACCATCTTCTCAAAGAGTAGTGAATAAAAACCAATTGGTCTAACGTCTTCACTCTTACTATTTCGCAAACTTAAGTTTCTAGGGTTTACCTACGTAATTTCTATTTACATTGTTGCAGTCTTGTAAACCTTAACACATATTAGCATTCAAGCGCCGTCTTACAAAAATTTACATGCATAAATTCTGACAAATATTTGCCATAAACTTCACATTTTCCAAAGATTTACTACACGACTGAATTCTCCAGTCATTAAAAGATTTTACGTCACAGTACTGATAAAGATTTTCAATAAACTTCACATTACCCAAAATACACGACTGAAAACTAAAGTTGTTATATATAACATTCCTAGCTTAGGTGCTATGTAATACACGACTAAAAAATACACGTTTGAAAAAGAGATGACTGAAAACTACACGACCGAATCCTCCAATCATCATTACAAACTGTACTTAAATGAGAAGCAACCATGAAATATTATCAACAGTTCTGAAGTTGATAATATTAAACTACCAACCATCATAATATTAGACAATGTCTTTAATGTTATGCCAATCATGTCATGAATTATAGTCCTCTGTTATTTTATCATATCAGGTTTCGGAGATCGGTTTGTTTAGATTATGATGACATATACAAACATCCATTCTAAAGATCTATAGTCTTGCCCAACTATTATAAGTATTTCGTCGATGTATGACACAGAGAAGTCATAGACATAAAAAGACTACTCGCTAGTATGTATCTAAGACTGGATTAAATGTTTTTTAATGTAATGAAATTCATGATGATGATGAATTATTGATTTATGTTTAATGCTGTGTTATACTAAATATATCCGTATACAATATTGATTAGGATTTAAACAACCTGTCAAAGTTATTCAAAAATTTCGATTTGTCAACACCTCCCTTACAGAATTGCTGAACGACTGCAATACATGACAAGATTTTACTTCACAGTACTGACAAAGATTTACAGTAATTAAGTTCTGTTTCCAAATACCCGACTGAAAACTACCGTTGATATATATTACATTAGTAGCTTCGGTGCTATGTAATACATGACTGAACACTACACGACTGAAAACTACATGAGTGAATTCTCCAATCATCATTACAAACTGTACTTAAACGAGAACTAACAATGAAAATATTCAGATTAATGATGATTCTTTCTGAAGTTGATAATATTAAATTACCAACCATCATAAGTCTCATAACGTCATTCTTCCAACAAAAGGGGATAATACTCTACATTTAAATCAATAAAAAAAGAATTGCATATAACATAAATTGAATTAGATAAAATGAATAGTTCGAAACACTATAACAAGAACTACTCACACAGTTAAAAGGAAATTGATTTAATAAACGCAATTTCAAGCTTATTCCCAAATATAGAGATGAATGTTACAGCTTAAGTGGGCTTGAGAAACAACCATTTTCTCTTTACCAAGTGCACAAAATATCAACATTTCATTATGGTACACATAATTTCCAAATTAACACTATTATATTTCTTAGCAAAATTAAATGTTGCTGACGTGTTATGTGGCATCAAACGAGAAGACTACTTAAATTCTTACTCATCGAAATCAAATTATGAACATTCATGTATCCAATACTCGCTAAGGAATGCATTCGGAGACTCCCTTCCTAAGTTCGTCATTCCATAAACATTAATGAGTGCATATCAAAAGTCGCCTACAAATTATATGACTCTTTGCTTTCCTTCGCATGTGACTATAAATATGCCAACTTTACAAATGAAAAGCCGAAGGTGCTAAATTAAAAAAAAATCTATAGACTCGAGATTATCAGCTACAATGACAACAGTGACCAGCGACTCAACCACGTCACCGAATGGCTTCAGCAAGTTGATGTTTCAATCCCAACACTGGTTGGCCTCAACGTAGAGTGCCGACCAGTTTGGACTCGCGGCATAGTCAACAAAGTAGCAACTCTGCAATTGTGCATTGACCGTAGTGCATCATCATTCAGCTAGCTCATCTCGACGAAATCAGTGAATCACTCAAGAATTTCATGTTAAACCCAAATGTCACCTTCGTCGGCGTTGTAGTTGAGGAAGATATGGCGAAACTAATCCATGACAACGCGTTGTTTAACAGCGGGAATGTCGTCGATGTGGCATCTGTTGCAAAATCACGTTGGCTGCCAAGCTATTTCCGAGGACTGGGATTGAAAGAACTAGCTTGGGTCCTTTGTGGGATGGTGATGAGTAAGCCGAAACGCGTGACTTTGAGCAACTGGGAGAATAGAGTTCTTAGCTACGCTTAGATAGAGTATGCATGCATGGACGCTTTAGTTTCTTAGAAGATCAGGTACCATCTTCTCAAAGAGTAGTGAATAAAAACCAATTGGTCTAACGTCTTCACTCTTACTATTTCGCAAACTTAAGTGTCTAGGGTTTACCTACGTAATTTCTATTTACATTGTTGCAGTCTTGTAAACCTTAACACATATTAGCAATCAAGCGCCGTCTTACAAAAATTTACATGCATAAATTCTGACAAATATTTGCCATAAACTTCACATTTTCCAAAGATTTACTACACGACTGAATTCTCCAGTCACTAAAAGATTTTACGTCACAGTACTGATAAAGATTTTCAATAAACTTCACATTACCCAAAATACACGACTGAAAACTAAAGTTGTTATATATAACATTCCTAGCTTATGTGCTATGTAATACACGACTAAAAAATACACGTTTGAAAAAGAGATGACTGAAAACTACACGACCGAATCCTCCAATCATCATTACAAACTGTACTTAAATGAGAAGCAACCATGAAATATTATCAACAGTTCTGAAGTTGATAATATTAAACTACCAACCATCATAATATTAGACAATGTCTTTAATGCTATGCCAATCATGTCATGAATTATATTCCTCTGTTATTTTATCATATCAGGTTTCGGAGATCGGTTTGTTTAGATTATGATGACATATACAAACATCCATTCTAAAGATCTATAGTCTTGCCCAACTATTATAAGTATTTCGTCGATGTATGACACAGAGAAGTCATAGACATAAAAAGACTACTCGCTAGTATGTATCTAAGACTGGATTAAATGTTTTTTAATGTAATGAAATTCATGATGATGATGAATTATTGATTTATGTTTAATGCTGTGTTATACTAAATATATCCGTATAAAATACTGATTAGGATTTAAACAACCTGTCAAAGTTATTCAAAAATTTCGATTTGTCAACACCTCCCTTACAGAATTGCTGAACGACTGCAATACATGACAAGATTTTACTTCACAGTACTGACAAAGATTTACAGTAATAAGTTCTGTTTCCAAATACCCGACTGAAAACTACCGTTGATATATATTACATTAGTAGCTTGGGTGCTATGTAATACATGACTGAGCACTACACGACTGAAAACTACATGAGTGAATTCTCCAATCATCATTACAAACTGTACTTAAACGAGAACTAACAATGAAAATATTCAGATTAATGATGATTCTTTCTGAAGTTGATAATATTAAATTACCAACCATCATAAGTATCATAACGTCATTCTTCCAACAAAAGGGGACAATACTCTACATTTAAATCAATAAAAAAAGAATTGCATATAACATAAATTGAATTAGATAAAATGAATAGTTCGAAACACTATAACAAGAACTACTCACACAGTTAAAAGGAAATTGATTTAATAAACGCAATTTCAAGCTTATTCCCAAATATAGAGATGAATGTTACAGCTTAAGTGGGCTTGAGAAACAACCATTTTCTCTTTACCAAGTGCACAAAATATCAAAATTTCATTATGGTACACATAATTTCCAAATTAACGCTATTATATTTCTTAGCAAAATTAAATGTTGCTGACGTGTTATGTGGCATCAAACGAGAAGACTACCTAAATTCTTACTCATCGAAATCAAATTATGAACATTCATGTATCCAATACTCGCTAAGGAATGCATTCGGAGACTCCCCTCCTAAGTTCGTCATTCCATAAACATTAATGAGTGCATAGCAAAAGTCGCCTACAAATTATATGACTCTTTGCTTTCCTTCGCATGTGACTATAAATATGGCAACTTTACAAATGAAGAGCCGAAGGTGCTAAATTAAAAAAAAAATTCAATAGACTCGAGATTATCAGCTACAATGACAACAGTGACCAGCGACTCAACCACGTCACCGAATGGCTTCAGCTAGTTGACATTTCTATCCCAACACTGGTTGGCCTCAACGTAGAGTGCCGACCAGTTTGGACTCGTGGCATAGTCAACAAAGCAGCAACTCTGCAATTGTGCATTGACCGTAGTGCATCATCATTCAGCTAGCTCATCTCGATGAAATCAGTGAATCACTCAAGACTTCATGTTAAACCCAAATGTCACCTTCATCGGCGTTGTAGTTGAGGAAGATATGGCGAAACTAATCCGTGACAACGCGTTGTTTAACAGCGGGAATGTCGTCGATGTGGCATCTGTTGCAAAAGCACGTTGGCCTCCACGCTATTTTCGTGGACTGGGATTGAAAGAACTAGCTTGGGTCCTTTGTGGGATGGTGATGAGTAAGCCGAAACGCGTGACTTTGAGCAACTGGGAGAACAGAGTTCTTAGCTACGCTCAGATAGAATATGCATGCATCGACGCTTAGGTTTCTTACAAGATCAGATACCATCTTCTCAATGAGTAGTGAATATAAACCAATTGGTCTAACGTCTTCACTCTTACTATTTCGCAAACTTAAGTTTCTAGGGTTTACCTACATAATTTCTATTTACATTGTTGCAGTCTTGTAAACCTTAACACATATTAGCATTCAAACGCCGTCTTACAAAAATTTACATGCATAAATTCTGACAAATATTTGCCATAAACTTCACATTTTCCAAAGATTTACTACACGACTGAATTCTACAATCATTAAAAGATTTTACGTCCCAGTACTGATAAAGATTTTCAATAAACTTCACATTATCCAAAATACACGACTGAAAACTAAAGTTGTTATATATAATATTCCTAGCTTAGGTGCTATGTAATACACGACTAAAAAATACACGTTTGAAAAAGAGATGACTGAAAACTACACGACCGAATCCTCCAATCATCATTACAAACTGTACTTAAATGAGAAGCAACCATGAAATATTATCAACAGTTCTGAAGTTGATAATATTAAACTACCAACCATCATAATATTAGACAATGTCTTTAATGTTATGCCAATCATGTCATGAATTATATTCCTCTGTTATTTTATCATATCAGGTTTCGGAGATCGGTTTGTTTAGATTATGATGACATATACAAACATCCATTCTAAAGATCTATAGTCTTGCCCAACTATTATAAGTATTTCGTCGATGTATGACACAGAGAAGTCATAGACATAAAAAAATTACTCGCTAGTATGTATCTAAGACTGGATTAAATGTTTTTTAATGTAATGAAGTTCATGATGATGATGAATTATTGATTTATGTTTAATGCTGTGTTATACTAAATATATCCGTATACAATACTGATTAGGATTTAAACAACCTGTCAATGTTATTCAAAAATTTCGATTTGTCAACACCTCCCTTACATAATTGTTGAACGACTGCAATACATGACATGATTTTACTTCACAGTACTGACAAAGATTTACAGTAATAAGTTCTGTTTCCAAATACCCGACTGAAAACTACCATTGATATATATTACATTAGTAGCTTGGGTGCTATCTAATACATGACTGAACACTACACTACTGAAAACTACATGCGTGAATTCTCCAATCATCATTACAAACTGTACTTAAACGAGAACTAACAATGAAAATATTAGGTTAATGATGATTCTTTCTGAAGTTGATAATATTAAATTACCAACCATCATAAGTCTCATAACCTTATTCTTCCAACAAAAGGGGATAATACTCTAATTTAAATAAAAAAAAAAGAAATTGCATATAACATAAATTGAATTAGATAAAATGAATAGTTTGAAACACTATAAACAAGAGCTACTCACACAGTTAAAAGGAAATTGATTTAATAAACGCAATTTCAAGCTTATTACCAAATATAGAGACGAATGTTACAACTTAAGTGGGCTTGAGAAACAACCATTTTCTTTTTACCAAGTGCACAAAATATCAAAATTTCATTATGGTACACATAATTTCTAATTTAACACTATTATATTTCTTAGCAAAATTAAATGTTGCTGACGTGTTATGTGGCATCAAACGAGAAGACTACTTAAGTTCTTACTCATCGAAATCAAATTATGAACATTCATGTATCCAATACTCGCTAAGGAATGCATTCGGAGACTCCCCTCCTAAGTTTGTCATTCCATAAACATTAATGAGTGCATAGCAAAAGTCGCCTACAAATTATATGCCTCTTTGCTTTCCTTCGCATGTGACTATAAATATGCCAACTTTACAAATGAAGAGCCGAAGGTGCTAAATTAAAATAAAAAAAGTTCTGTAGACTCGAGATTATCAGCTACAATGACAACAGTGACCACCGACTCAACCACTGTATCCGAATGGCTTCAGCGAGTTGACGTTTCTATCCCAACACTGGTTGGCCTCAACGTAGAGTGTCGACCGGTTTGGACTCGCGGCATAGTCAACAAAGCAGCAACTCTGCAATTGTGCATTGACCGTAATGCGTCATCATTCAGCTAGCTCATCTCGACGAAATCAGTGAATCACTCAAGAATTTCATGTTCCCCAAATGTCACCTTCGTCGGCGTTGCAGTTGAGGAAGATATTCCGAAACTAATCCGTGACAAAGCGTTGTTTAACAGCGGGAATGTGGCATCTGTTGCAAAAGCACGTTGGCCCCCAGGCTATTTCCGTGGACCGGGATTGAAAGAACTAGCTTGGGTGCTTTGTGGGATGGTGATGAGTAAGCCCAAACACGTGACTTTGAGCAATTGGGAGAATAGAGTTCTTAGCTACGCTCAGATAGAGATGCATGCATCGATGCTTTTGTTTCTTACACGACAGGTACCATCTTCTCAAAGAGTAGTGAATAAAACCAACTGGTCTAACGCCGTCACTCTTACTATTTTGCAAACTTACGTTTCTAGGGTCTACCTACATAATTGCTATTTACATTGTTTCAGTCTTGTAAACCGTAACACATATTAGCATTCAAACGCCGTCTTACGAAAATTTACATGCATAAATTCTGACAAATATTTACCATAAACTTCACATTTTCCAAAGATTTACGGCACGACTGAATTCTCCAATCATTACAAGATTTTACTTCACAGTACTGACAAAGATTTTCAATAAACTTCACATTATCCAAAATACACGACTGAAAACTACAGTTGATATATATTACATTAGTAGCTAGGGTGTTGTGTAATACACGACTGAAAACTACACGACTGAAACTACATGACTGAATTCTCCAATCATCATTACAAACTGTACTTAACCGAGAACTAACAATGAAAATATTCAAGTTAATGATGATTCTTTCTGAAGTTGATAATATTAAATTACCAACAATCATAAGTCTCATAACCTTATTCTTCCAACAAAAGGGGATAATACTCTACATTTAAATCAATAAAAAAAAAAGAAATTGCATATAACATAAATTGAATTAGATAAAATGAATAGTTCGAAACACTATAACAAGAACTACTCACACAGTTAAAAGGAAATTCATTTAATAAACGCAATTTCAAGCTTATTCCCAAATATAGAGACGAATGTTACAGCTTAAGTGGGCTTGAGAAACAACCATTTTCTTTTTACCAAGTGCACAAAATATCAAAATTTTATTATGGTACACATAATTTCCAAATTAACGCTATTATATGTCTTAGCAAAATTAAATATTGCTGACGTGTTATGTGGCATCAAACGAGAAGACTACTGAAATTCTTACTCATCGAAATCAAATTATGAACATTCATGTATCCAATACTCGCTAAGGAATACATTCGGAGACTCCCCTCCTAAGTTCGTCATTCCGTAAACATTAATGAATGCATAGCAAAAGGCGCCTACAAATTATATGCCTCTTTGCTTTCCTTCGCATGTGACTATAAATATGCCAACTTTACAAATGACGAGCCGAACGTGCTAAATTAAAAAAAAAATTCTATAGACTCGAGATTATCAGCTATAATGACAACAGTGACCAGCGACTCAACCACTGTAACCGAATGGCTTCAGCAAGTTGACGTTTCTATCCCAACACTGATTGGCCTCAACGTACAATGCCGACCGGTTTGGACTCGCGGCATAGTCAAAGCGGCAACTCTGCAATTGTGCATTGACCGTAATGCATCATCATTAAACTAGCTCATCTCGTCGAAATCAGTGAATCACTCAAGAATTCCATGTTAAACCCAAATGTCGCCTTCGTCGGCATTGCAGTTGAGGAAGATATGGCGAAACTAATCCGTGACAATGCGTTGTTTAACAACGGGAATGTCGTCGATGTGGCATCTGTTGCAAAAGCACGTTGGACCCCAGGCTATTTCCGAGGACCGGGATTGAAAGTACTAGCTTGGGTGCTTTGTGGGATGGTGATGAGTAAGCCCAAACGCGTAACTTTGAGCAATTGGGAGAATAGAGTTCTTAGCTACGCTCAGATAGAGTATGCATGCATCGATGCTTTTGTTTCTTACAAGATCAGGTACCATCTTCTCAAAGAGTAGTGAATAAAAACCAATTGGTCTAACGCCTTCACTCTTACTATTTGGCGAAGTTACGTTTCTAGGGTTTTACGTAATTTCTATTTACATTGTTGCAGTCTAATAAACCTTAACACACAGTAGCATTCAAACGCCGTCTTACAAAAATTTAGATGCATAAATTATGACAAATATTTACCTTAAAAGTTCACATTTCCAAAGATTTACTACACGACTGAATTCTCTAATCATTACAAAGTTTTACTTCACAGTACTGATAAAGATTTACAATAAACTTCACATTATCCAAAATACACTACTGAAAACTACAGTTGTTATATATAACATTCCTAGCTTCGACTGAAAAATACACATTTGAAAAAGAGATGACTAAAAACTACACGACTGAATCCTCCAATCATAGTTACATAATGTTAGACAACCATCATCATAATATTAGACAATGTCTTTAATGTTATGCCAATCATGTCATGAATTATATTCCTCTGTTATTTTATCATATCAGGTTTCGGAGATCGGTTTGTTTAGATTATGATGACATATACAAACATCCATTCTAAAGATCTATAGTCTTGCCCAACTATTATAAGTATTTCGTCGATGTATGACACAGAGAAGTCATAGACATAAAAAGACTACTCGCTAGTATGTATCTAAGACTGGATTAAATGTTTTTTAATGTAATGAATTATTGATCTATGTTTAATGATGCGTTATACTAAATATATCCGTATACAATACTGATTAAGATTTAAACAACCTGTCAAAGTAATTCCACAATTTCGATTCATCAACACCTCCCTTACAGAATTGTTGAACGACTACAATACATGACAAGATTTTACTTCACAGTACTAACAAAGATTTACAATAGTAAGCTCTGTTTCCAAATACACGACTCAAAACTACAATTGATATATGTAACATTAGTAGCTTGGGTGCTATGTAATACGCGACCGAAAACCTCACGACTGAAAATTACATGACTGAATTCTACAATCATCATTACAAACTGTACTTAAACGAGAACTAACAATGAAAATATTCAGGTTAATGATGATTCTTTCTCAAGTTCATAATATTAAATTGCCAACCATCATAAATCTCATAACCATATTCTTCCAACAAAAGGGGATAATACTCTAACAATTAAACAAATAAAAAAACGAAATTGCATATAACATAAATTGAATTTGATAAAATGAATAGTTCGAAACACTATAACAAGAACTACCCACACAGTTAAAAGGGAGTTGATTTAATAAACGCAATTTAAAGCTTATTCCCAAATATAGAGACGAATGTTACAACTTAAGTGGGCTTGAGAAACAACCATTTTCTTTCTACCAAGTCCACAAAATATCAAAATTTCATTATGATACACATAATTTCCAAATTAACACTATTATATTTCTTAGCAAAATTAAATGTTGCTGACGTGTTATGTGGCATCAAACGAAAAGACTACCTAAATTTCTTACTCATCGAAATCAAATTATGAACGTTAATGTATCCAATACTCGCTAAGGAATGCATTCGGAGACTCCCCTCCTAAGTTCGTCATTCCATAAACATTAATGAGTGCATAGCAAAAGTAGCCTAGAAATTATATGCCTCTTTGCTTTCCTTCGCATGTAACCTTAAATATCCAAACTTTACAAATAAAGAGCCGAAGGTGCTAAATTAAAAAAATTCTATAGACTCGAGATTATCAGCTACAATGACAACAGTAACCACCGACTCAACCACTGTAACCGAATGGCTTCAGCAAGTTGACGTTTCTATCCCAACACTGGTTGGCCTCAACGTAGAGTGCCGACCGGTTTGGACTCGCGGCGTAGTCAACAAACCAACAACTCTGCAATTGTGCATTGACCGTCATGCATCATCATTCAGCTAGCTCATCTCGACGAAATCAGTGAATCACTCAAGAATTCATGTTAAACCCAAATATCACCTTCGTCGGCGTTGCAGTTGAGGAAGATATGGCGAAACTAAACCATGACAACGCGTTGTTTAACAGCGGGAAGGTCGTCGATGTGGCATCTGTTGCAAAAGCACGTTGGCCCCCAGGCTATTTCCGAGGACCGGGATTGAAAGTACTAGCTTGGGTGCTTTGTGGGATGGTGATGAGTAAGCCCAAATGCGTGACTTTGAGCAATTGGGAGAATAGAGTTCTTAGCTACGCTCAGATAGAGTATGCATGCATCGATGCTTTTGTTTCTTACAAGATCAGGTACCATCTTCTCAAAGAGTAGTGAATAAAAACCAATTGGTCTAACGCCTTCACTCTTACTATTTGGCGAAGTTACGTTTCTAGGGCTACGTAATTTCTATTTACATTGTTGCAGTCTCGTAAACCTTAACACATAGTAGCATTCAAACGCCGTCTTACAAAAATTTACATGCATAAATTATGACAAATATTTACCATAAACTTCACATTTTCCAATGATTTACTACACGACTAAATTCTCTAATCATTACAAAATTTTACTTCACAGTACTGACAAAGATTTACAATAAACTTCACATTATCCAAAATACACTACTGAAAACTACAGTTGTATATATAACATTCCTAGCTTAGGTGTTATGTAATACACGACTGAAAACTACACGTTTGAAAAAGAGATGACTAAAAACTACACGACTGAATCCTCCAATCATCATTACATACTGTACTTAAACGAGAACCAACAATGAAATATTATCAACAGTTCTGAAGTTGATAATATTAAACTACCAACCATCATAATATTAGACAATGTCTTTAATGTTATGCAAATCATGTTATGAATTATATTCCTCTGTTATTTTACCATATCTGGTTTCAGAGGTCGGTTTTGTTATGATGACATATACAAACATCCATTCTAAACATCTATAGTCTTGCCCAACCATTATAAGTATTTCGTCTATGTATGACATAGAGAAGTAATAGACATAAAAAAAAATTACTCGTTAATATGTATCTAAGACTGGATTAAATGTTTTTTAATGTAATGACTTTCTATGTTTAATGACGTGTTATACTAAATATATCCGTATACAATACTGATTAAGATTTAAACTACCTGTCAAAGTTATTCAACAATTTCGATTCATCAACACCTCCCTTACAAAATTGTTGAACGACTGCAATACATGACAAGATATTACTTCATGGTACTAACAAAGATTTACAATAATAAGTTATGTTTCCAATACATGACTGAAAACTACACTTGATATATATAACATTAGTAACTTGGGTGCTATGTAATACCCGACTGAAAACTACATGACTGAATACTCCAATCATCATTCAAACTGTACTTAAACGAGAACTAACAATGAAAATATTCTGGTAATGATGATTCTTTCTCAAGTTGATAATATTAAATTGCCAACCATCATAAATCTCATAACATTATTCTTCCAACAAAAGGAGATAATACTCTTAGATTTAAACCAATAAAAAACGAAATCGCATATAACATAAATTGAATTAGATAAAATGAATAGTTCGAAACACTATAACAAGAACTACTCACACAGTCAAAAGGAAGTTGATTTAATAAACGCAATTTCAAGCTTATTCCCAAAAAGAGAGACGAATGTTACAGCTTAAGTGGGCTTGAGAAACAACCATTTTCTTTCTACCAAGTGCACAAAATATCAAAATTTCATTATGTACACATAATTTCCAAATTAACACTATTATATTTCTTAGCAAAATTAAATGTTGCTGACGTGTTATGTGGCATCAGACGAGAAGACTACTTAAGTTCTTACTCTTCGAAATCAAATTATGAACATTCATGTATCCAATACTCGCTAAGGAATTCATTCGGAGACTCCCCTCCTAAGTTCGTCATTCCATAAACATTAATGAGTGCATAGCAAAATTCGCATACAAATTATATGCCTCTTTGCTTTCCTTCGCATGCGACTATAAATATGCCAACTTTACAAATGAAGAGCCGAAGGTGCTAAATTAAAAAAAAAATCTATAGACTCGAGAATATCAGCTACAATGACAACAGTGACCAGCGACTCAACCACTGTAACCGAATGGCTTCAGCAAGTTGACGTTTCTATCCCAACACTTGTTGGCCTCAACGTAGAGTGCCGACCGACGCGCGGCATAGTCAACAAAGCAGCAACTCTGCAATTGTGCATTGACCGTAATGCATCATCATTCAGCTAGCTCATCTCGACGAAATCAGTGAATCACTCAAGAATTTCATGTTACACCCAAATGTCACCTTCGTCGGCGTTGCAGTTGAGGAAGATATGGCGAAAGTAATCCGTGACAACGCGTTGTTTAACAACGGGAATGTCGTCGATGTGGCATCTGTTGCAAAAGCACGTTGTTTTCGAGGATCGGAATTGAAAGAACTAGCTTAGGTGCTTTGTGGGATGGTGATGAGTAAGCCCAAACGCGTGACTTTGAGCAATTGGGAGAATAGAGTTCGTAGCTACGCTCAGATAGAGTATGCATGCATCGATGCTTTTTTTCTTACAATATCAGGTACCATCTTCTCAAAGAGTAGTGAATAAAAACCAATTGGTTTAACGCCTTGCAAACTTACGTTTCTAGGGTTTACCTACGTAAGTTCTATTTACATTGTTGCAGTCTTGTAAACCTTAACACATATTAGCATTCAAACGCCGTCTTACAAAAATTTACATGCATAAATTTTGACAAAGATTTACCATAAACTTCACATTTTCCAAAGATTTACTACACGACTGAATTCTCCAATCATTACAAGATTTTATTTCACAGTACTGACAAAGATTTACAACAAACTTCACTTTTTCCAAAATACATGACTGAAAACTACAGTTGTTATATATGACATTTCTAGCTTAGGTGCTATGTAATACACGACTGAAAAATACATTATTGTAAAGACATGACTGAATTACGACTGAATCCTCCAATCATCACTACGACTGTACTTAAATGAGAACCAACAATGAAATATTATCACTGAATTTGATAATATTAAACTACCAACCATCATAAATCTCATAAAGATATTCTTCCAACAAATAGGCCATTAATACTCTTACATTCAAATCAGTAGAAACACGACATTTTATATAACATAAATTGAATTAGATTCAGTTGAATCTTAACCCAAAAAAAAAACCATCGACTCACACACTAAGCATAGCAGTTATATTATTTGTCGCGTAATTGAACAATGCCTAATCAATATCGGATTGATATACATTCTAAAGCTAAATGGACTTATTTACATACTGGGTCATGAGCACAAAAAACCCAATACTTATTCATTAGGCCCAAGAAAGTAAATAACATTATCATTCATATATATTCATTATAAAGCTAAAGCATTATTTGTTCGTCTGAAACAGAAGCCAAAAGTGCCACTAAATAAAAAATAACACAGTAGAAGAGACGCTTGCAATGGAAGAGGCAGCTTCGTTGTTTCTCACTTAGTCTGCGGATTGGAATGCTGAGGAAGAAGACCTAGGACCAAGACAGAGAAGTTGGGTTCATATGTAAATTGACTGAATCTGAGCGGCACGTTCGTATGCTCACCCAATAAAGAACAGAGATGAGACTGACCCAAGAATTGAGAGAGAGGAACTTCTCCAGGGCTTACAAGCAACCAATCCCTACGAGCGACGCAGATGCTGAGGGTAGTGGTACAATGGAGTCTGTTGCAAATCCTCGGCGAAATGAAAAGTATTTACCTAATCCAAAATATTCACAGGCCATTAGCCTTATGTTTGAGCATCTATTCAATTTTTTGTTCTAATTAGCTTTGACTCATGTTTTGGTAATTTTGTTGTATATTAATTAACTTCCACCAACAGGAAACCACTACTATGAAATCTTCTAGAAATCTCAATCAAAAGAAGTGGAAGGGGCAAGGGAAGGGCTACAAGGATAAATGTTATGAGGAAGTAACAAAGTCAGTGGAAGCCCGTTTTTTTTTTTGGTATGAAAAGATTTTCATTACCACAGAGACCCCAATGTTCATACATCACTCATTAATGAAATTAGGAAAAGGACAGTGCACGTATATAATCCTCAGCCTTGCTCGACTTCTTCTTAAGTTGCACACCACTCACTTGCTCTTTAAACTCTCGTTGAATTATCTTGAGTAGAGCCATTGCCTCCCGCATCCCCTTGTTATGTATCCTAGCATTTCTCTCTTTTCATAGTCCATATGCCACTGCCGCAAATCCTGCTATCTGAATACTAACCATAGGAGTTTTCTGCTTCCCCATTCTGATAAGTTTCCTCTCCCATCTTGCAAAACTGTCCGGGATTGGACATTTCAGCCACCTGCTAGCTTCTTCATTCACACTCCGACTATAAGGGCATGTACAGAGCACGTGTTCGATACTTTCATCGGCTGTTAAACACAGCACACAACATGGGTCAGGCACATCTATCCCCCATCGTACTAACCTATCTCGCGTGAGTAGTTTTTTGTGCACTATGAGCCACATAACAAATGCATGCTTGGGCAATGTCCAGCGATTCCACACAGCTTTGGCATGCGCAAACTTAGTTCTACTACCCTTGAGCCAATTATATCCCGATGATACCGTATAGCATCCATCGGCAGCACCTGTCCATCTGTCTCCATTATAGCCTTCTCGCATTAGATCTCTCACTTTGAGCAGTTGCTTCCACTGCCAACTGCAGTCCCCATGCTTTTGGTACTCCCAGAACCCTTGCTCTTTAAGATATATACTGTGCAACCACTTGATCCACATATTATCCTTTTTCCGAGTGATGTCCCATATGTGCCTTCCTACACTTGCTAGATTCCAAGTTCCACAATCTTTAATGTTGAGCCCTCCATTTTGTTTTTGCTGGCAGACAGTTTCCCAAGCAACAAGAGCTTTAGTCTTGCCTCCAGTTCCCCTGCCCCATAGAAATTCACGACATTTCTGATCCACCCTCGAGACTACCCCTCGTGGTAGTAGGAACAAGGACCCCCAATAACTGTGTAATGCCAACAAAACAGAGTTTATCAAGCAACACCTTCCAGCATACGACAGATTTCTTGAAGTCCAGCATTGAATTCTTTTCACGATTCTGTCCACCAGCTCTTCACATTCAGATCGACCCCATTTTGTTGGTGAGATAGGTACCCCGAGGTATTTCATAGGGAACTTCCCTTCTGTGAAGCCCGTCATTCCAAACAGCTGTGCCTTGTCAGCCTGGGTTATACCCGCAACATACATGCTGGATTTCATGGGGTTAGCAGTCAATCCCGACACATTTGTGAAATGCTCCAAGCTGGATTGAATCAAGGCCACTGAGTTCTTATGGGCTTTACACATGATCAAGAGATCATCCGCGAAACACAGACTGACCAGATTACTTTGTTTGCACAATGGGTGAAACCGAAATCCAGCTTGCTTCGACACCAGAATGAGCTTTCTTGTTAAGTATTCCATTATTAGCACAAATAGCAGGGGGATATTGGGTCTCCCTGCCGCAACCCGCGCGCCCCTTGAATATTTCCTTCCAGACTTCCGTTAATAGCCAATTTGTAAGTGACAGAGGTAATACATTCTTTCACCCATCCTACAAACTTGACTGGGAATCGCAGCTTGTCGAGTAAACTGATCAAGAATTGCCATTCCACTGAGTCATACGCCTTCCTCAGATCGATTTTCATCATACATCTTGACGAAGCATTCCCTCGTTTGTACAGTCTCAACAGCTCCTGACTGATCATAATGTTATGCCCAATTGCTCTTCCAGGAATAAATGCGCCCTGAATGTCATTTGTGATGCTGGGCAGCACCCTGCTTAATCTGGTGCACAACATCTTGGAGATGCACTTATATATAGTATTGCAACAAGCTATAGGTCGGTAGTCCATAGCCGTCCTTGGGTGATCGGTTTTAGGTACAAGTGTGATTGTTGTTTTGTTCATGGCTCTTACTAGTTTACCTTCTCTGAAGAATTCCAGAACAGCTGCTGTCAGGTCTTCTCCTACAATCCTCCACGCAGCCTTAAAGAATTCACTGTTAAAACCATTCGGTCCCGGGGCCTTATTGCTATGTATTGAGAACAAGGCTATCTTGACTTCCTCCTTAGTAAATGGAGCAGTGAGCCTTATCTGCTCTTCCACTGTAAGGACATTCCCCTGTTCTATGACTCTCTCATCAATCTCCTCCAAATTCCCATTAGCAGTCCCTAGCAAATTCTGGTAGTAAGCAATAAAATGGGCATTTATAGCTTCCGGATCAGCTATGCTTCTCCCCTCCTCATTTTCCACTGAGGTGATCCTGTTTTTATACACTCTCTGTTTTATTTGGGAGTGAAAATATTTGGTATTCTGATCTCCCTCTCTTAGCCATATTGCCTTCGCCTTCTGAGCAAGGAATTTAGTGCAAGCTATGTTAAGGAAATTGAACTCCTCCGCAGCTGCTTTTTCCCTCTCAATTAAGGATGCATTCATAGGGTCTCTGCTAAGTTCACCTTGTGCTCTCTCCAGGTTCTCTCTTTTCAATTCTGTGGCTTGTACTATGTTAGCAAACTGATGCTTATTGAGTTCCCTCAGTGGCTTCCTAATTCGGCTCAGTTGTTGCATAATATATCTCCCCTTTGCTCCCTCCTTACACGTGGTGCCCCAGTTGTGTTCCATTATAGCCATGAAATGGGGTGATTCCACCCACATATTAAAGAACTTAAACTCTCTTCTGGTATTCTGTTTAGACCCCACACATTTAAGCAATATTGGGGAGTGATCTGAAATCCCCTCATGTGCTTCAATGTCTATAAAATTGTGCATCCATAGCATATTCCCAAAGGCCCAATCAATTTTGTTATATACTCTCGTTTCAGCATGTTGTTTGTTCGACCAAGTGTAGTGGTTCCCCTTCCTTCTAATCTCCTCAAGTTCACAGTCCCTGATGCATTGGCTAAAAGCTTCATATTCATTCACTTGAACCTGCTTCCCTCCCAACCTATCCGCATTTGAAAGCACGTTGTTAAAATCACCCCATACTATCCATGGTGCATTATCCTGCCTGATAGACCGGATGTCCTCCCATAGCTTTCCTCGGAGAGAGCTGATATTGTGCCCATACACGCAAGTCATGTAGATCCTCATTCCCTGTTTCTCAATTTGAGTGTGAATCATTTGGTCTGTTTGTTCCAGAACAGTTACCTTCCATTCCTGTCTCCATAATAGCAGTATTCTACCATTGGGGTGGTTATTTAGATTATGTACAAAGTTCCAACCATTAACCCAGCGTTCCAAGAATCCATTCATCCTATCCTCTTTTATTTTTGTTTCCACCAGGCATACGAGGCTAGCTTGAAGTCTGCCACATCTTAACCTAACCTCTGCCTGCTTATTTGGGGCATTCATGCCCCTTACGTTCCATAATACTGCTCTATCCATTAGGGGTTGGTGATCCCTTTTGGCTTATGTCACTACACTGCTCTTGAACTTCAATTAGAATCAGCTTCTCTATGTGTGCGTTCCCATCTGTGGCAGATGCCCTCTGATCAGTAGGAGGATCATTCAACATCTGCCCTTCAGACCTCTGGATAGCATTGTTCTGGTGTGCTGAATTCTCTGGTCCACCTAGTTGCAGTTTTCTTCTACCTCGTGTTTTCCACCCCTCTTCATCTTCCTTGGTCATTAGCTCTTTCCCTTTCTCTATTGGGGCCGCCCTTTTCTCATCTTTCTGTTGCCATTCCTTCCTCACCACTTTCCTACAGACATCAGAGGCATGCCCAAAATTCCCACAGATCTTACATTTGGTAGGCTTCCATTCGTAGGTAACCTCTTGCTCAACTAATTGCTCATTCTCATTAAGGAAGGTAATTCTATCTTTTAGCTCCTTCTTTAAATCCACTTCAACCAGTACTCTAGCGTATTGGATTCTGTCCTTATTCATAGTGACTTGGTCTGCCATGATGGGGATCCCCACCAAACTGGCAATCTTGCTCAGCCCTTTCACTCCCCAATATTTCAGTTCAAGGTGGGGGAACTGAACCCATATAGGAACCCTTTCAATCTCCCCCTTCTTAAATTCTGTATTTGCAGTCCAAGGGGCAATAATGACTGGTTTTTTTATCAAATTGCAGGAGCTCTGATTGGAGAATCATGTCCCTCATCTCCTCGGTTTCAAACTTCGCCAAATATAAGCCAGCGCGAACCTGCATCACTTTCTGCAGCCCTCTTGTTTTCCACACTCTATTCAAAAATCCATTCATAACTGCAAAAGGGGGATTGGAACCCAGCACATAGCAGATTATAGCAGATTGCCAATATTGCACCTCCTCTGCAATATCATCTTTAGAGATTCGCCCTATTTCAGTCCCCCCCGATTGATTGGGTTCAAAGTAATCCAGTTTTGTTCCCGGCTTTCGTAGCTTGGAGATGTCAAATTGATCCCATACAGCATACTTCTTTTCATTAGTCTGTTCGACCTGTTGTTCTTCCCCAGTCTCCTCTTTGTGCTCCAGATCCTTCATTACCCTAGAAAGGATCTCAACTTCCTTCAGTCCCTTTGGGTTTTTGGTATTACTAACAAAGTTTTCAATCAGTGTAGTGACTTCCTCCAATGTCGGCGCAGGTGTCAGTGGAAGCCCGTTTCAACATATTACTTTTTGAGGTTTGTGATACACGGTCTTTACATTGTGCCTTATGATGATGCTTGATTCCTTCATCTACTTTTCATTTCCTCTTAATTATTGTCATTGCCCCATTTCGGATGCTAAATTCCTGATCAAAGCTTAACTTCCCAATAACTATGCTCTTTCTGTTAGTATTTGAGGACCTGAAAGGAGCATTGGAGGAGGCTAGAATGGTACTTAATTGTCTATTTCTTCAGAGCATTAGATGCCAGCTTTAAATATAGCCCTCGACTGGGTCATATTGCAAATTCGACATAATTGTTTTGTTGAATCACTGGAAGAAAGTACCTATTTCCTGGTCGTTACATAAAGATGTTCGTATATGATTTTTTAGCAGTATCAAAGTTTTATTCCTTCGTCAATGCTATATATTTGATTCACATCGAACGTCTTCAGATTGGTGAAAAACTTGGAGATATATACGACTATGTTGCGGCTTGCGTTCCTCCTAGGTGTGTCTCTTAAGTCTATAGATTGGTGAAGTTGCAATTAACATCCTATGTGCGTGTATATATTTTTATATTATCTCACCTTTTTGTCGTTGGCAGTTGTAATTCACAAAAGCGAAGTGATGCTTAATCGTTCCTCTTGATGTGCACCATTTGAATATTGTGATGAACTGTGTTTGCACAATGCGTATAGTCACTTATGGGTTTTCTATTTTAGGCATCCTGCATAACGGCTGAAAAGAGTCTTTACTTGCATCAGCGGAGGAGTTTTCAGCTCATGAGTCTTTGATGACTCAGTTTCCTTGCACACGCGGAGAAGTAGATAGAGTCAACGAACATAACTTGAAAATGAATCGATTCCTAAATTAGTTCAGTTAGAGCCCGAGTTCGTGGACCCTATCTACTTCTCGCATGTGCAAGGACACGTGGATGCAGTCTCTACTGTGACAAGCTGGCAATGGAAGATCAGTTTTGTGACTACATATATTATACAACTTCCTTTCGTACCTTTGCAAGTGCTGCATTTGGGCTGCAGTGACAACCCCTTTTCCTAACGACTGTTGTGGCCAAGCTGAAGCGATTCTCTGACGCCTTCCATATATTCGATGAAATGCGTAGCTTAATCCTTCCCCTTGATGTGCACCATTTCAATATTGCGATGAACCGCGTTTGTCAATTGGGTAAAGTCACGTATGGGTTTTCTATTTTTATGTTTCCTTTGCAAGCTTCAGGCCTTCAACTGCATATCGCCTAAAAAGAGTCTTCACTACCAGTGGAGGAGTTTTCAGCATATGAGTCTTTTATGACTCAGTTTCCTTGCACAAGCTGAGAAGTAGACGGAGTCAACGAACCTAACTCAAAAAGGAATCAATTCCTAAACGAGCTAGAGCCCGGATTCGTGGATCCTGACTACTTCCCACCTATGAAACGTGGATACAGTCTTTACTGTCATGACACGTCCACAATGGAAGACCCACCAACCAATAAGCATTCACAGTATTGGTATCTTGGTATGTATGGCCTATTCTATAAAGAGTACTAACTAATTCTTATTTAACTGTGTATGACTGTATACTGTATATTAGGTATTTTACGATTCTTTAAAGTTTTAATACACGGATAATATGGCAATAATTCCATATTAAACAAGATACCTATTTTATTCCAGCAAAACCAAATAAAATACAAAACATTATGTTTACATTGGGAAAAAATAAGCTCATGCATTGCACGGGGCAAGCCTAAATTGATTTTACTTAAGCACAGTGGCGGACCCAGCCTCTTTCGACTGTGGGTCGAAGGGTTTAAAGCCCAGTCCAAGAAAGCCCATTTAAAGAGTAAAATAAGAAAAAATGACTGAATAAGAATCAAACCTGGGCTATGTATTACCAGAAAGACTTACTAGAATGAGAAATACCACTAGACCACCAAATTCACTTATCAATAGAAATAGCACAAATACTGCATAAGTCCGATTCCGGTCGGGGGTCAACTGACCCCCCAAAGCATAACTGGGTCCGCCCCTGCTTAAGCATATACAAGGGTTTATTTACGAATAGCCATCTCCTATAGCCAATAGCTATGCGACACATCATCGTCATCATATGATGGTTTATATGGCATTAAATGTAAAAATAATGACCATTTTAGCCCTATGTGTGAGTTGAAATACATCGTGCCATTTTTTCAAAAAGCTCCGGGGCTCTTCTCGCTTTGATCTTGACGGTATTTTACTTCCAAGTAGCAAATACCGCTGGAGGTAAGAAAATGACAAATATTTCATTCATATATTTACACATATACAATCAAATACGTGTCTTCCTTTTCATTGACACGTCATTAGTAAGAGCCCGAGCATGGCACGGGTCTAAACCTAGTTTACTTAAATATGACGTAATTTCTTACTAGAAACAATACATTTCAGGTCGACAAAAACTTCAACGAGTACATGTGATGTTGAAGCGTGCCTTCACTAAATGCCGCCTTCCCAAGTCCCGATTATCCCATCTAATCAAACATAAGTAAACATTCACGTGTAATTATGTCGCCTGCCTTTCCTTTAATTTTTTATTATGTCGCCCGCCTTTCCTTTAATTTTTCATTAGTATTATGGAATATGGAAATTTCGTTGATGAAGATTCGATAATGATTCACCTGTCCATTTAAGAAGGGGACAATTACGTTTCAGGCCCTAGAAAAGTTTAAACTTAGTGATCAGACCCTGTCAGTAATTTCTTTAGTTTAAAGGACCTGTTTTTTGAAAAATTTAAAGGTAAAGACCCAAACTATGCTTTGACTAAAATACCCTTAAGAAATCGTTCAGTAAAGTGGTATTCGACGCCAGTTGTATGTTACAGATATATGACGCGTTGTTATTGTAAAACTTATAAGTGTTACTTTAAACTGATAATGTGTTATTTATCGATAGTATAATGTTTTTAACAGATTTATAGTAAAGTGGTATTCGACGCCAGTTGTATGTTACAGATATATGACGCGTTGTTATTGTAAAACTTATAAGTGTTACTTTAAACTGATAATGTGTTATTTATCGATAGTAAAATGTTTTTAACAGATTTATATTTAGTTCTCCGGATAATCGAAATCCATTTTTCACAATGAATCGAGCACAATCGACTGCCCCATCAACCAATCAATTTCGACGTGTCACGTATGTTTTTTTCTAGTATTGATGAAGAACGATGTAAGAATTGTAATGAATTTTTATATGGGTTCAAATTTGAGAAAAATGTGGCCAAATCGAACTAGATTTTGGCAACAATTGCAGCTAATCTGTGCGTATTCGAGATACCCATAGTTTGGGCGTTTCATAGGCTCTGTGAATTTTGAAACAATCGTTACCTCATCACTTCTAAACTTACGCTGTGTGAAAGCAAGTCGTATCGCAGCCATTGATTCATCGGGAGCACATGTTACTATTTCATGCATTATTGTCACTACGATTTGTCTTAATGTTACAAAACTTTACAAAAACGTTATTTTATTTCTCACATATTATATTTTTATCTCATTAAATGGTATTGTACGACTTTATTTTGTTTCTCGGAAGTATATATTTGGTATTTTTTGTCCAACATATGGGTTCATGAACAAAGTGGGTCATGATACGAGGGGTAACTCATAATCGACTTCTTCGTCGATTAATTGGTATATTATGACCTAATTTTGATTTTCATAAGTATTGATGGTGTATTATCTGAAATGTTATATTACTAACTAAGTTCTTTTAGAAGGCATGTTTCGATATTTTTTGACATTGAAACTGTTACTACATAAAAGCAAAGCGTTACTTGTTGTTATCGGAACAGTTACTAAAAGTACAGGATTTGTCACTAAATAAACAATAAATATTATTGTATTGCCATGAAGTGGTACTATACTTGCTAAATTTTGGGCGGGATTTGTGGATTGATTGGGTTAATTGGGAGGGATATTGGTTTTGACTGGATTTGGATGGATTTACTGTACTTGCTAAATTTTGGGCGGAATTTGTGGATTGGTTGGGTTAATTGGGCGGGATTTATGCAACGATTGGAATTTTAGCGGGATTGCTAAATCAGTGCAAATGTGTTACTAATAACTATTTAACTGTTATCCATTTAGTTAAATATGTTACTAAAAGTTGCTTATGTGTTACCAATTGCTGTAGTTGTCGCACCAAGGTTTAGGGTTATGTGTTTATGGAGATTAAGGTTTAATGGTTTAGGGTTACCCTTAAGGTTTCAAGATTTACGACATATAAACTGATATTTGTGGTTTAATTTTGAATTTTGATGGCATTCGTGCTGAAATTCATATTTGATGTTTCAATGAACAAAATAATAGTTTATGTTTTGAATAACTATTGACCTCGAACATTCACTATCATCCACCTCAATCAAACAATGTAGCTTTTATAGGAATTTGGTGTGATAAATGCATCAAATCATACATTTACAAGATGTTAATCTTGTAAATCGCATTGTTATTTTATAGCAAACATGTAGTATTACGTGCGGGCAATCTGGTACTGGTGACGTTAACGAATCATCCTGTTAATATTCCTTAACAAATAACTTCGAAAATGTATCAAATACAGATTTACGACATATAAAATGATATTTGTGGTTTAATTTTGAACTTTGAACACGTTTGTGTTGGAATTCATAACGATTATATCTCATTAAATGAGATACTAGTATGCTGTGAAGGAAGGGATATATGTTTGTATGATTTTTATCTCAACTTTTCACATATTGATACCAACTTTCGCAAAACGTGTCTTTTAGTGAAATTTTGTGATTTAGCTTCATCATATCATCTATTTTCATGAATGTCAATCTTATACATCCGAACGAAATGAATTTATGAACGAAATTAATCGAAATAGTAATGTGGCATTGATTAGCTATATTGTGGTACTTATAGCTACAAATGTGTTATACGGTTGGTCTATATTGTTATTTTTTATCAGATATGTGGTATTATTTGCAGGCAACGTGTTATTGTACTGTTAATATCTCTGACATTCTAGAAACTCCTAGAATGTTCTTAACGATGTGTTACCCAAATTGCGTGAATTGTTACTCAGAATAAAGAAAATGTTACCAACCAACTTTTTATTGGCAAACGTGTTATTTACGGTAACAAGTCGTTATTAATTTCTCATTATATGTTACGTTTTGCGGATATATTGTTATGAATATCTAGACATATGGTATTATTGTTCCACGAATTGTTACCCAGAAAGCATGAAGTGTTATTCAGTGACCATTTTAATAAGCAAACGTTTACCACATAGATCTCATCAAAATTCTTCATTATTCCATGATTAACATCAATAATTGTCGTCGATAACTAGGGCCCATGATAAAATTGTGTCGACTTTACATTATTCGGTCATTAAAGTCGAGATTTCACCATATTAAACGTATGTTTGGAGCATTTGTGCTTTATGAATCTCGAAAATTCTCTTTGATTATGAAGACCCATGAAAAATCGAAGCCAATACAACGTTTGTTGTTAGTAACGTCGAGATTGGGTCGAATTTGAAACATGAATTTTTCAGCTTATTGAACGTATGTTTTTTCAGCTTAAAACAATTATTTTTGGGGCACTAAATTGTTATTTTTCGTCGCTTTGGCAAGGGTTAAATGTCTTATCGCAACTGGAAAATTTGTCATTCGTTGTGTTGGTTCTGTTATTATAGATGACACACATGTACTAAATATACAAATTTTAGAACTAAGTACAAGACTTCTGTTATTAAACTGAAAGAAAATGTTTCCTATTAGCTTAAAAGTGTTATTTTTGTTTCGAAACTTGTTATCGCGTCATTCAGCTAGGTTCGCATTGTTATCACGTTATGATCTATTCATCTTTGCATTTACTTGGGTATTACATGTGTTATTTACGGGTGACAGGTCGTTATTATTTTCTCCTTATATGTTCGTTTTGCGGAAATATTTGTTATAAGCATCAAGATATATGGTATTATTTTTTCAAGAATTGTTACCCAGAACGCATGGAGTGTAACTATTTTAATTAGCAAGCGTCCTCTTAGATCTCATCAAAATTCTTCGTTATTCCATGATTAACATCAATAATTATTATCGATAACTAAGGCTCATGATGAAATTGTGTCGAATTTACATTATCCGGTCATTAAAGTCGAGATTTCACCGTATTAAACGAAATTTCCGTATTGTGTTTGAAGCTTTCGTGCTTTATGAACTTCGAAAATTCTCTTCGAGTATGAAGACCCATTAAAAATTGAAGCCGATACAACTTTGTGCTGTTAGTAACGTCGAGATTGGATCGAATTTCGAACGTGAATTTCTTCTTTCGACCAATTGAGTGTAAGGAATGTGTTATTGCAGGAAGCGGTATTGTTTTTGAATGATGTGTTACTTTTGCAACTTCATTTGTTATTTACTAAACGAAACGTGGTATTTTCTGCTATACGGGCAATATTTATTTTCTCACAATTAACGTCGCTAATATCCGAAACTTATCAACACTTATGATCAAATTAACGATAGTTTCACCTTATATCATCACAATCGTGGAGATCTATTCGGGTCTGAACGTGAAATCTCGTTTCGATCGATGCGTCGCTTGTTGGGAGAGATCGATGCGAAACTGTTATTATTTTTCGAAACTTGTTATCGTATTATTCAAGTATTTTTCGTTGATTTTGGCATATGTAGTGTTAAATATGTCTTATCACATCATTTATGTATTTTTTTCTAATTTATTCGTTTTATTAGTATTGGTATTATAATTGATAAAGTTGTTACTAAATATATGCGATATTGTACTCAATACAGACAATTTGTTATCTAAATGAATGGAAGTGTTTCATTTCAGCCTAAAACTGTTATAATTATTTCGACAACTGTAATCGGATCATTTGGGTATTCTGTGGTAAATTTCGCATATGTCAGGGATAATTATGTCTTTTCGCAGTCTTTAGGTAGTTTCCACTGAATTTTCCAAAAAGTAGGTCCTTTATTCTAAATCAAACTCAAATGGGGTCTGAACACAAAGTTAAACATCTTAGTAGGCCTGATCTTTAATTAACCCTTTAAGAAGCCTTAGCATTAAAGCCCTGCGGTTCCATTCTACAATTAAAACAACACGAACAAACTACAGTAAAACCTCTTTCAATTAGTAACATTAGGACCATGATATTTTATTAATTTAGAGAAATATTAATATATCGATAAATTAATATTTTTTAATTAAAAGAGAGACTCTTTAAATTCAACAAATTTAGAATGTATTGATGATAAAATGAATTCAATATGTTTCATTAATTATATCATTGTACTCAGAACGATTTACAAGTGTGAATTAATGAAAAATATCGTTTGAAAATTAGTCAAGGTACAATATCAAATGCTCTCAGGATATCATTGGAGTATCATTCAACCAACTTTCAGAAGGGTGGAGATATTAAACGACACGGCGACAACAACCCTACAAATTTTTTTGTCGCAGCTAGAGAACTCGACATCGGAACTATTGATTGCAACTAAAAAGAAAATCTAGTAATAAATAGATTCTTATTTTAGCAAATTACCATAATTTATAATTGTATATTTTATGAATTATTAATTTAGAGTTTTAATGGGACCTAATATATTATTAACGGATTTTCCGAAAACTTATTATATTATTATGTTATCGAATTTGATGATTTTTTTACAAAGGCCCAAGTCTGGACCGGAAGCTTTTATTATTTTAGAGAGTTTATTAATTTATCGAGTATTAATTTTATAGAGGTTTTACTGTATCACAAGTCATTTTTTTGTTTATTGAATCCAATAATTATTAGGGTTAATTACGTGTCAGGCCCTGTTAACATTTTTAAATAGTGTTCAGGCCCCAATAAAATTCCAGTTAGTATTAAGGACGTACTTTTCAAAATTCTGAGAGAAAAATATCCCAACTATGAGATATGACATATTTACCCGTAACAGATGCAAAATTTACAAACATTTGTCATCGTCTTCTCCAACGACCGAGCTAATCTTCAAGCTCGAATTCCGCCTATAATATCGACACTCGTGAGCAGACGAGGCCCGACCCTGACCCGTCGTCGTAGTAGAGCTCGAAGGACGCAGTCCAAGAAGGAAAGTTGGATCGGTGCTGACATGTTCAATGAAGAGGAGGTGGAATGAAAGTGACGGCTGCGGCTCCTTCTCGGCAACAGCTTATCTGCTTCTCGGCGATGCTTTTCGGCGGCCACAGGCTGCTGGAGCCTGGAGCTGAACTTATTTTTTTGTTTTTCCAAATCACTTAGCAACGTATGACACATCTCTTCTAGTAAATAACAAATCTTCGCACAAAAATACAACATCCTACATTAGAAATAACAATTCATATATTGTTAATAACACAGTCTGTATACAACCAATGGATAGAGAGAAAAAGAACGAAAATCACAAAACGACACTAAAAAACATATGAAAGCTGCATAAATCACGTCGTTATTGACTCAATAAGGTAAAATAGACCTCAATTTCTTATGGCTACCTCGAAATTTCGATTAGTTGCAAGAAACGGATATTATATTTTCCCTAAGAAATACTTATAACATAGCAAAGAATAACAAATGTCTTATGTTTAATAACAAATATTGACTTAGAAGTAACACGTCGCTGAAAGGTAATAACGCCTTGTTTGTCGTAAATAACACATTTTGTATACAAACCAATGGGTCGGGAGAAAAAGAACGAAATCACAAACAACACTAAAAAACAAATGAAAACTGCATAGATCACGTCGTTATTGACTCAATAAGGTAGACCTCAACTTCTCATGGGTACCTCGAATTTATACCGATTAGTTGCAAGAAACGGATATTATATTTTCCTTAAATTGTGTAAAAAAGAAATGCTTATAACATACCAAAAAATAATAAATGTCTTATGGTTAATAACAAATGTTGACTTAGAAGTAACACCTCTCTGAAAGGTAATAACGCCTCATATATTTTTAATAACATAGTTGTATACAACCAATGGATCGGGAGGAAAAGAACGAAAATCACAAACGACACTACAAAACAGATGAAAACTGCATAAATCTCGGCGTTATTGGACTCAAGCGATTTTTCATGGGTACCTCGAATTTATACCGATTATTTGCAATTTAAGTCGAAATTTGGATTCGATTTACCATTATGTTCTCGAATTTGCTCACTAATTAGATAAGCAAATTCTACCTCGTGCATCGTCAATATCATAATGAACCCAACACGACATATCGAAATCAGTTGGAGGGGGCAATCAATTCAGTGTAAGAAAAATGAGTTCGATCGTTAGAGAAAAAAATTTCGGTTGCTAACGTTTTGCAATAACAAAGTAACACAATATTATTGAAAAATAACGTGTCTGTTTGCTAACGTAGTAATATTCTGTAAGTGGGTAATATAAAATAAAAGTAACGCTTCATGTAAGACCACGAACACGTTCGCTGGAAAAAAAAAACATATTAGTAAGGGTATTTTCGTCAAATTATATTTTTTGGTCCTTTACTCGAATTTTTACATAAAGTAAGTCCTTTAAACTTATTCATTTTGTGCTAGGGCCTGAACAAAAAATTAAAATTTACTAGGGCATGACAGAAAATTCCCCCTAATTATTATATACTGTAGAAAAACATTTTTCTTCCGACTAATCAAGCAAAATTTATTCATAATTAGTTCACTGGTAATCTGAATCGGAGATAAATGGGTTGGTTACAGCAAATCTGATAGTGGTATTATTCAACGTCATCAACTCGATAATCATTGTGCTATAAATAAATTTAATAATCGACAGATTCTCAACCTGGTATAGAATATTAATGGAGAAACGTACCAAAAGGATTCTAATATATTTGTAGTAGTCTTGCGACGGAAAAGCACTTCTTACCAGCACATGCACACGCATTATATATTAACCACTTGCCTACTTGTGGATATATTTGGGCTTTTCACCATTTTTTATACCTTGGATTTTCTTTTCTCCTTAGATTTTATCATTTTTCACCCAACTCTCAGCAGCTATGAATAACTCGTCTTTCGAAAAACATCTTGGCTATTTCAACAGTAGATTACCAGTTACCACAGTGGAACCCTTATTTGTGAGAATCCCAAGGTTGGGGCACTAGTGGGGTCCACGCAGCTAGGCGATGAGAATCTTCCTTCCCTATCAACTTGTAACAATAACAAGAAGCTTTGTATTCGTAGAATCAATATTTTTATGAAGCTTCTTCTCTTGGACAGATAAAATTCACAACTAAGAGAGAGGAGAGGAGAGAGGAGGAAGGTTACAAGGGAACTTTGCTTGTACTTTCTCTTATGTGGACGGTAATTCATATTTAAAAAGTGACTATTCTGTACGAGCATCAGAGTGCTCGATTCCCTACCCAAAAAAAAAAATTGTGGTATTGATATCCTGCATCTAGAGCAACCTCACGAAGTTTATAAGGTACTCTGCGCATCTATTTGACTATATATTTTTTACTTTGCACTCTTGTACTCTCTCTCTCTCTCTTTGTAAAATACGTTGAAGAAATAAAAGTTCTGGTTTGCATCTACTCCTTCTCTTTCAAGTAAGTTTTTTCTTCTCTATTATAAATTTTTGTTTGATCAAGCCTTAATGGAAGGCTAAACCTTAACGTTAAACTACACCAAGATGCCTTAATATCTGAAGCATGGTTTTATATTATATATATTAATATATTTGTATTAATATGATGTATATAATATTTAAAATCTTTTAAAATCGATTGAAAGAATTAAATTTTGAATAAAGGTTATAGAAAAATCTTATTTCGATTAATTCTGAGTCGGCTTTTGGCTAGCTCATGTTGCCGTTGAAAAGGCGTTTGAAGGGTAAGGCTTGTACCGATTGAATTAATTGAATGAAGATTTTACTATGTAAAATTCCTTGTATTCGATGATTTAATTCTTAAGATCACAAAAATAATTTTTAATTTGTTTTCGGATTATGGTATATAGGCTGGAATACCTTGGGTCCGAACGGGATCAAACTGTTTACAGTTTGATAACTGGACTAATAGGTTTAACAACGCCACGTATCATTTTCCATTTCCATCTTTTTTTCTTCCATGTATTCAATCAGAATTTCTTCTTTAGTCATTTTTCCTTTCTGAATATTTAATCTTCTAGAAAGGACTTCGAATGGACTAGGAGATTCTCTTTGCTGTCTCTTTTCAATTTGTTCCTTATAATAAGCAATTTTTTCTTTAATTTTGACAATTGTTTGTTGTCCTTCGTATTCTCCCTGTCCGTCAATTCGGATCATTTTCTTCCAGAACTTTGTATAAAAAGTTCTCCAAAGACATGGTATATTTTGTTGGTTATGACCAACTTCAGGAGCCCATTTCCAAATCCATGGGATACTGTACTCAATATAAAAATGCATTGAAGCCATTCCTTCAATCCATTTATTATTGTGTTGAGCTTCTATTAAAGCTGGCGAAACTTTAACCCACTCAGTATATAATTCTGAGAACGGTTCTTTTAGAATATTAACTGTGGCTCCATATGATAACCACCAATTATAAAACCAAGTAGGAATTTCCTGCTTGTACACGTCAGCACATATCTTGATCCACCAAGAATGTTTTCTTTTAACGTTTTCGTATAAGAAAACTCTATGAAAAGCTTGGATATAATCCCAATAATTAAACTTGATTGTAACCTTTAATTCTGGATGGAAATATTCCCGATCCTTCATTGGGTGGATTGCCCAAGCTTCAGGGGATATAATCCTCTTAATGATAATCTTACTGAAGTTATAAACCTTCTGATTTCCAGTAACAAAATGATCAAATTCACAAGATTCTGTGAATTTAAGAATGTTTTCATAGTTCATTCTATTTTTATAATATCCTCCAGCATATGATGCTGTATCAAGATACCTTTCCATTAAGGTCCATGGTTGATCTTTCCATTTTAAATCATTTTCAGTTAAGAAAAGTATGATTTCTTTATGAGAATTTTCCTCATAAATAAATTCTTGATCCTCGACTTCATCATCTGCTACTATTTTAGCATAAGAAGTCGTACCTTCTTGAGTTTTTTGTTCCTTAAATTTAAGGAATTCTTTGTACATCTGTTGATCTTGAGCACTCATATTGCTCGAAGACGAAGAGAGATTCTCTCTGAATAATTTTCTATTGCCATGTTGAACAATAGGGGGCCTACCACCTCTACCGCCTCTATTAGAGGGATAGTTTTTCCCATATTGGGACATACCTGCAAAATTATTCATTGAATAAATTCTCGTGTAAGAAAATCTGGAAGACTATTATCACTTCCTTTTTTATAAATTATTTCAAAATCAAATGGAGCTAAATGGGCTTGCCATCTTGCAAACATTTGTTTTGAGACATCATGTTTGAAATCTTTCATAAACATAAATTTTGCAGCTTGACAATCAGTTTTTATTAAAAATTTTTGATTATATAAATCATCTTGAAATTTAAGAACACATTTAACTATAGCAAGTACTTCTCTAGCTATAGTAGCATAATTTTTCTGAGCATTATTCCATTTCCCCGAATGGAATCTAACTAAATATTCTTTCTTATCTTCTGGAGAGATTTGTTTTAAAATTCCTCCATATCCTAAATCAGAGGCATCGATTTCTATAACCTTTTGCCAATTAGAATTAGCACGCATAAGACAAGGTAAATGAGTAACCTTATTTTTGATTTTTTTAACTGCTTCAGTGTGACTATTTGTCCACTGACTAGGAATTTTCTTAAGTCTATCATATAAAATAGACGTGTCAATAGCAAGATTTTTATAATAAGGAGAAATATAATTTAAACTTCCTAAAAATCTTCGAAGCTGAGTTTTATCCAAAATTTGATCTGGAAATTTTGATGCAAACTCAATACTTCTATTAATTGGATTAATATTTCCTTTTTCAATATTATGACCTAAAAATCGTATTTTAGTTTGAAATAAAACCATTTTTGGACTAGATATAACCAATCCATTTTGAATAACAATTTTCTTAAATATATCAAGATGTTTAAAATGGGTTTCTTTTGAAAAGATCAAAATATCATCAATATAAACGATAATAAAATTACTATAAGGAATGAATATATCATTCATTATATTTTGAAATTCAGAAGGAGCGTTTTTCAAACCAAAAGGCATAACATTCCATTCAAATTGTCCAATTGGGACAGTAAAAGCAGTTTTGTATCTGTCTTTTTCAGCAACTTGAATTTGCCAAAAACTTGATTTTAAATCAAATTTTGAAAATATAATGGCATTAAATAATCTGTCTAACAAATCTTTTTTATTCGGAATAGGATACCTAATCCATTTTAAAACTTTATTAAGAGGTTTATAATTAATAACTAACCTAGGTGCTCCCCTTTCCTTTTCTGCCGCATTATTGACATAAAAGGCTGTACATGACCAAGGTGATTTTGAGGGTTTTATTAACCCTTTCTGTAAAAGAGAAGCTATTTCTTTTTTGCATAATTCTAATAATTCAGAATTCATCTGACAAGGACGAGCTTTAGTAGGAATATTTTTCTCACTAAAATCATCTTCATAAGGTAAAGAAACTATATGCTTTTTCCTATTCCAAAAAGCATTAGGAAGATCGTTACATATTTGCAACGTGAATTCATTATGCAATAATTTGATTTTTTCTTGTAACTTAGGACTTTGAAGTTTGTCTTCAATCGTAAGTATATTAATTTCATGCTTAAGGTAATTTACCTGTTTTTCTTTTGCTTTAATAAGAATAGAATCTTTAATTTCATTAAGAATTCTTGAAAAAGGTTCAGTAATGAATTCAAAGTAAACTTCTTTGTTTTCGAAGTTACCTTTAAATCCATATTCATTTAAATTCTGGATAGGAAATATTTTCCTAAGGAACGGAGTACCAAGAATTACTTGGTTTGTAATATTTTTGACTAACAAGAATGAAGTAGGAATACAGACCTTATTTTTACAAATAAAGGCCTTAGGGATTTTATAATTAATTTGAAGTTTTTCTCCGCTTGCAGAGCTAAGAGAATGAGTTGTTTTATGAAAGTATTGGGTAGGAATTATTCCTTCCTGGATACAATTTAAATCTGCTCCACTATCAATTAGTGCAATCAGATTCTTTTGAAAATTTCCATCGATAAGCAGTGATATTTTTACAAGCCATTTTTGAGAAGTAATAACTTCTAATGTTGAAAGGAAATTTTCTTCTTGAATATTTTCAGAAGTACTGGCTAAATCTTCATTAACTTTAAATTCTTTAACTATTTCTTTCCCTTTTTCTAATTTAGAAAATCTTCGTTCTAAGTCAATATGACTTAATTTTAAATTCTTAATTTCAGTTTTAAGATTTGAAATTTCAGTTGTCAAATCTTTAATATTAACAGCTGATTCAGTTTTATTTAATTGATTTTTATTACGAAGTAATCTCATTACTTCGGCCATACTATAAGGTTCAGATTTAATTATTTTAGGAATATCTTCTTTCGAAGTTTCTTCCTCTTTTTGGATTAATCTTTTAATTATATGATTTTTTAAATCTGGATCTTCTGTTTCTTTTAATATTTCTAAAAGATTATTATCAAGAACATTTAATTCTAATTCTTGAAATTGAGATATAATTTGGTATAAATTTTCTTCTGGTTCAGATTCTGAACTTTCAATATTTTTAGAACAAGATTGTCCTTTTTGACAATTTTGACATTCTTCAGATTCTGACGATGAAATATCTTCAATGATATTGTTTTCATCACTCGAAGAAATTTCACTGTCTGATTCCAACAGAATTTTTGATAATGTTTCTTTTAGATCATTGTCTATATTTAAATTATTAATTTTCTTTTTAGTCCAACAAGTTGATGCTTTATGACCAATTTTACCGCATTTGCGACAAATAATTGGAGGAAATTTATTTCTGTATTGATTATATTGATTTTTATTATCTTTTGAGAATTTTTGTTCTCTTCGTTTAGATTTTCGATATTTTCTTTTTTCATATTGTTTAGGAGAGTATTTTTTAGGTTTATACTCTTTACGAGGTTTACTCGTAGAAGGATTTTCTAAACCAAATTGGCTACAAAATTCTCCTAATTGTTTTTTCTCGTCAAGAGAATGTCTCTTGAGTTGTTTGTTAAGCTTTATTTCATTACATAAAGCTAAACCTTCTTGTATACAGGTTCCAATTAGTCTTCCATAAGTATAGGAATTATAATCTATACTAGATTCTCCATTTCTAAGAGTTTTTTTCACCCTTTCTGCAAAGAGAAATGGTAAACCATCTATAAATTTAGATTTCCAGTGAGTACTATTTGACTCAGGAAGTTCCATAACTCGGCTTAGGAATGTATCCTTATACCATCTGAATGATGTAAGGGTTTTACATCTAAGATTTTGCAGAAGAGTTCTGACATTTTCAGAATTGTCAGACCATCGGCCTGTAAAATGTTCTACAATGTTTATACATAAAGTATAAACAGCGTTTTCAATAATTGTATTATTTTCCTCCTTTACAGTAAGGAAAATATTTTCTCGGTCTTGTTGAGATAAATAATTATCCCACCAACCTTTCAACTGACCAGTAAAGCCAGCTACAAGCATTTGAGCTATAGTTTTGTCTGCATTACCTTGCGTTTTACAGACTGTACTATACATCATCATCCTATGAACCATACCGAAAGTTTGTCTTTCCGTATAGCCATCTAAATTCCATTCATAAATGCAATGACCATTATATGAATTGTTTATAGTAAGATCATGTTCTTCAATTAGAACATCTTGAGGAGTTGGTCTGGGGTAATAATATTTAGTTTGGATTGGTTTACTAGCAAATTTCGAAGAATTTCTTATTTTATTGATTTCTTCATTAAAAGTATTATGAAAATTATCAGAATTTTCAAGCTGATTTTCAAAGTCTTCACTTAAAGTATTAAGCTTTAAATTTTTAAGCTTTTTCTCTATCATTTCTTCAATATGAGAAATCGATTTTAATTTAAAATCAACAATCTCTGGAGGAGGTTGAATACTGGGAGAAGCTATATTAGCTGTTTTAATTTCATTTATATCTTTATCTTTATTTATTAAAAGATAATTTTTTATATCTTTAATAGAGAAAAATATTTCTTCTATATTTTTCTTTAATAAAGAAATTTGTTCTCCTAAAACAATAACATACATATTTGTATAATTTTGTTGTTTTAAAAGACAATTAATATGATTAATAGTTACTGCAAGTGTATCGTTTTCAAATAACTTTTGAAAAGCACTATAATATCTAATTTCATTTTCTTTTTCCATTTGGAAACTAGTTTGAGGAGGATAAATTGAATTTAAATTTTTCCCCGTTGAAAGTTTATAATTTCTTTCAATAACTGAAATCATATTTTTAAAATAATTTGTCAAAAACCAAGGAATAAAAGGTAACTTTTCATTTCTTTTTGACAAATCAGTATAGAATTTATTTTGGATAATAATTTTATCTTCATTATTAAAACTTTCAAAAAACCATTTTCGAAAGAGTTCCCATTTGGGTAAATTAAATTCCTTTTGAATTTCCTTTCTTGCCGGAGAACCCGGACTAAAATCAATTTTTTGTTTTAAATCCATTAAACACAAAAGTCCATTTCTGACTCGGTTATTTCCTCGTCTTTATTTTTAGAAACTCCATGTACTATATTATCAGAATTAATTCTTAATTCTTCAACTCTATTTTGTAGATAATCATTAGAGGTTGATTCTCTAACTTGAGAAGTCGAAGCTCTAGAGGGAGATTTTATCATATAATCACATGGTGATATATGATAATGAGAAGAGGCTGATCTAATCATTCTAGATCTAGGAGTTCTAACATCTATAGATCGGTGATTTTGATCAAACTGTATTTGAACAGTTCCATCCGTAGATTGTATTATTTGAGTAGGATTGTTTTGTATTTTAGGCAAAAGAGGCATAGCTCGTTCAATTGTCCAATTTTCTGGAAATTGTATTTCTTCCCATTTTATAGATCTACGAGTTGTAATATTAGATCTACCAAAATTAGTTTCTATAAGAACAGTTTCGTTGATTGGTTTATCAACTATTTTACACTGTGGATTGAGCGTATATAAAGGCTTATAATAAATCCTATAACAGATACAAATTACTTCCGATCCCGGAGCGTAATTATATCCGTGAGTTTTGACATTTAATGTCAAAGCGTCCAATATATTGACATCGGTCAATGATAATTGGAGATTTGGATAAACATTAAAATAAACTGGACCGTGTGCCAGACTAGACTGAATTATTCCCATAAGGGATTGTTTCCAGTCGAGATTTCTACCATCTCTAAGAGCTGCTATAAAGCTCTCTGGTAAACCTTCTAAAGTTAATGGCTTAAAGGCAACCTGAACTAACCCAATATGAATAAACTTATGATTTATTCTATATTTTTCTAAGTCTCTATTACTTAGAAGTCTAATAACCATTTCTTCATTATTTAAAGAAATTGTTTCTTCAGTAGTTTTTACTACTTGTTTTAAACCTAATTTCTCAAAAGTTCCTAATTCATAGATTATTTTATAATCTATTTTAGGAATAGTCCAACGATTTAATTTGTCTAAATCTTGAGGAATATCATACTCCTCTTCAATACTGTTTTTAACAGTATTATCTTTTCGTCTTATCAAATTCATTTGATAAAGACCGTTAAACTACACCAGAAGTTCATAATACCCTCACCATGGCTCTGATACCATTATAAGGATCTTTTTTACAAAAATTTAAAATAAATACAAAAAAGATGGAAATGGAAAATGATACGTGGCGTTGTTAAACCTATTAGTCCAGTTATCAAACTGTAAACAGTTTGATCCCGTTCGGACCCAAGGTATTCCAGCCTATATATATATATATATATATATATATATATATTATATTGTTAGATTTAAATATCTAAGCAATCCGGTTTGATGAACACAAAACTAGTAATTGTATTACTAACATATTTATTGAGTGTGCAGATGAGCTCGGTTCGAAAAACAGATATCAAATATGAGCTCAGGGCGAAAAACTGGATCGGTCAACTGCCGGTCAACACTGGTCAACGCGGTCAACTGTCGGTCAACCCGGTTTCGATTGGTCAGACTGGACTGGACTGGTCCGGTATCGGTCTGGACTGATCCGGTTTCAGACTGACTGGTCGGTTTCGGTCTGAACTGGTCTGGTTTCAGAGTGACTGGTCGGTTTCGGTCTGGACTGGTCCGGTTTCAGACTGACTGGTCGGTTTCGGTCTTGACTGGTTCGGTCAGTGACTGGTCCGGTCAATGACTGGATTGACTGGTCAACTGTTGACTGATGTACAGCTCTTTACTGCAGCAACAGAGGTACAGACAGATAAAGCTGACAGCATTGACCAAAGTCAACAAAGGCTCCCAAAGGCTCCCAACGGTATATTATTGAGTCTAACGGCTATTTCAAAGTGGGAAGACCTATAAAAATAACAGTGACGGGCAGAAACAAGAAAAGGATCTTAGAGCAAACCACATACACATCAAAAGAGAGATCCAATAGAGAAGAACAAGCATAGAGAAAAGAAGAAAATCAAGAGAGTTCTTCCAAGTGTGTGGGTTACAAAAGAGAGAGTGATACAACGTTCAAACCCACACACCTCACTCACACATTAGAGAGTTGAGCAAACGTAGATTAGTTGAGTGAGAGTCTTAGCACATAGACTATAAACAAGTGTATGTAGTCTTCGCACCGAGACAAGAAAGAATGGTGCCGTCTTAGCTAAGAGACGTAAAATATCAAAGTGGTTGTGAGGTTGCGGCCTACAACGTTTACGGTTGACCTTTCGAGGTGCCGTAAGTTTCCAAGGGACTTTAAAAAGCTCTTGGAAGAGATAGATTGTAAAAAGCTGTCTAGGTGATTCACTAGATTAAGCTGAGGTCAGCGGGTAGGTTGTACTGTGAGTGTATAACTGAAGATCTAGTGAACCTTCCTTGCGAGGAAGAAGGGGAGACGTAGGAGAGTTAACTCCGAACTTCCATAACAAATATCGTGTCTCCACTTCTACAAACCGAAACCACACATACCCCCAAACACCCACACTCAAAGTGTTCGACAAAATGACTCAACCACCTCCATTCACCAAAACTGGATAAAGTTACCCACATACACAAACCACCTCACATAGTTCACAATCAAGTCTAATATATTCCGCACTTGGCCTTGATTGAAGATTGGAAACCGGTTTCACTCTCTAACCGGACGTGAAACCCACTAATGAGCGAAAAATGGTGACCGGTGTTATTCATCCCCCCTCTAACACTCGGTCCATGATCCTAATATATATATATATATATGTTGGAAATTAGTAGTTATATCGGAAGTGAGAAACTTGATATCGAAAGATAGTATTTAGAGGAAGAGGCTCTATATTACAACACTTGATTTGATTTTCACTTGCTTGATACAAAATGCAAATACATCACCCCTATTTATACTAGTTTCTACCCCTTAAGATTAAGCCAATACATCACATTTCTAGAATACTCCATAGTAATATCTAGTTTCTATAAGCTTCCATAGACTTCTATGGATTTCTCTAGATTTTCCGTAAGTTTCTAGATATTAGGCTTGTAATATTCATTAGCCCAAATATTAAATCCACCTCTAAAAAGTCAAAGTCCAAATCAAGTTTATATTTTCAACACCCCCCTCAAACTTTATTTGCCCTTCCGAGCATACTTCGTAGTCGCACGAAGTCTTCCTTCTTGAGCGGGTTGGTGAAAATATCGGCTACTTGGTCTTTGGACTTCACGTATTCCATTTCAGCATCCTTCCTTGTGATGCACTCTCTTATATAGTGGTAACGCGTGTCGATGTGCTTGCTCCGATCATGGAAGAGTGGGTTCTTGGCTAACGCTATTGCTGACTTATCATCCATATGAATCTTAGTTGGCTTGTCTTGAGGAATTCCCAGCTCCTTAAGCAGATTCCAAACCCAACGCATGAGGTAGACGCCACATATTCCGCTTCACATGTAGAGAGGGTAACGATCGGTTGCTTCCTTGACATCCACGTGAAGGCAGTGTCTCCCATGTAGAACACAAAACCACTTGTGCTTTTACGATCATCGACATCTCCTCCCCAGTCGCTATCACTATATCCTACGAGCTTGAACTTATTAGATCTTGTGTAGTGCAACCCATATTTAGTCGTACCTTTGATGTATCGGAGAATTCTCTTAGCCGCCTTCAAATGAGTCATTGTTGGGTTTTCCATGTATCGACTAACTACTCCAACCACATATAAGATATCGGGTCTTGTGCACGTAAAATACCTTAGACTTCCAACCAAGCTCTTAAAGAATGTCGGGTCCACCTTTTCACCTTCTTCATGCTTGGTTAACTTAGAGCCGCATTCCATTGGTGTGTGATGGGATTTGCATCATCCCTCTTGAATTTCTTGAGTATCTTCTTAGCATAACCTTCTTGAGTTATGAGAATCCCGTTGTCACCTTGCTTTACTTCGATTCCAAGATAGTATGTCGTGAGTCCGATGTCGATCATCTCGAACTCTCTAGTCATTTCTCTCTTAAAGTCTCCGTACATGCTTGGGTTGCTGCCTGTGAAGATTAAATCGTCTACATACAAGCATACGATTAAGATAACCTAACCTTGTAGTTTGATGTAGAGTGCATGCTCGTATGGACACTTGATGAAGTTTCTCCCTTGAAGGTACTTGTCGATCCGTGAGTTCCATGCCCTCGGTGCTTGCGTCAACCCGTAAAGAGCCTTCTTCAATCTTAGACCTTGTCTTCTTCTCCAGCTACTTCATATCCTTGCGGTTGCTCTATATAAACTTTGTCTTCAAGAACTCCATTTAGAAAGGCGGACTTCACATTCATTTGATGAATTCTCCAATTTTTCCGAGCTGCCAAAGATATTATTAGTCGAACAGTTTCTAGTCGAGCGACTGGAGCAAATACATCGTCATAGTCGATCCCCGCTCTTTGACTGTAGCCTTTAGCCACTAATCTCGCCTTGTATCTTTCAACTTCTCCTTTGGCATTTTTCTTTGCTTTATACACCCACATTACGCCAATCGCCCCTTTGGCAGTGTGTTAGCTCACACGTGTCATTGTTCTCGATAGCTTTAATTTCCTCATCCATGGCGTCTCTCCAGTTCTTATTTCTCACGGCTTCTTGAAAGCTCATCAGCTCACTATCCCCGAAAAGGCAGAAGAGAGTTAGGTTATCTTGATCTTCTGGTACTCCACATATCTCTTTTAGGCTTTTGAAGCGTGGGGATCTCTTGCTTGAGCTTTCGTCTTCTAAACTCGCATGCGACGATGTTATTGGAGTAGCGGGCTCGTCTTCCGCTTGTTACTTTCTTCAAAGAATGGAGTGTAATTGTACTCACCTCTGCATGTGTTCCAATCCCATTCTCCTTCTTCGTCGAATATCACGTCTCGACTGATGATAGTCTTCTTTGTCTTCGGATTGTAGAGTTTGTATCCCTTGGTGTTGTTGTCATAGCCTATGAAGATGTACTTCTCACTTTTGTCGTCCAATTTGCTTATTTTCTCGTCAGGAATGTGCACATGGGCTATGCTTCCGAAGACACTTAGATGTGATATGCCATGTTTCTTACCACTCCATGCTTCTTGCGGTGTCATTCCTCACACACTCCTTGTTGGAGATCGATTAGAGAGGTAGACTGCACATGCGACTGATTCTGCCCAGAACTCCTTCGGTAGCTTCTTACTCTTGAGCATGCTTCTAGCCATGTCGCGGATTGTTCTGTTCTTTCTCTCTGCTACTCCATTTTGTTGGGGGGATCTTGGTACCGTCAGGGGCCGTCTTATCCCGTGCTACTCTCATTGCTTTTATCTTGAGGCCACTTTCTTTCTCAACGAGGGCTTTGAACTTCTTGAAGTTCTCAAATACTTCCGATTTGTGCTTTAAGAAGTATACCCATGTCTTTCTTCAAAAGTTATCAATGAAGAGAAGGAAGTAGTTACTCTTACCAAGTGAGCTCGGCTTGATTGGTCCGCACACATCGGTATGAATTAGCTCCAAAGGTCTTTTAGCTCTCGAGCTCGACTCATTTGGAAAATTCTTCTTGAACTGCTTTCCGATTAAGCATCCTTCGCATACTTAATTGGGGTGGTTGATGGATGGCAATCCTTTCACCATGTCCTTCTTTATAGCAGTTCTAGTCCGCCGAAATTTAAATGCCCATAGCTAAGATGCCAAATCCATGATGGATCTTTATAGCACGTATTGAGGCACTTCGCAACATCGTTCATGATGTTGAGGACGAACATGCGGTTCCTTTGCATCGGTACTTTAGTGATTAATTTATTTGAACTGTCCCTTATAGAAAGGTTATTGTCTCTTAGGCGAATATCATAACCTTTCTCTAAGAGTTGCTCAAGACTTAAGATTACTCTTAATCTCAGGCACGTAGTAGACACTGGAGATGAATTGATTCCCTCCATTCTTTAAGCGAATAAGAATGTTACCTTTCCCTTTCACCGTGACCTTTGATTCGTCCCCGAATGCAACATTGCCGCTCACCGATTCATCAAGCTCTACGAACATGTTCCTTTTCCCGCACATGTGATTGATTGCGCCGGTATCTAGGTGCCATTTATTACTTACGCCTTTTTCATCATCCTTATGGGCTAGTAGTAGAATATCTTCATTTTTCTCTTCGATGTAGTTGGCCTTCTCCTCAACTTTATGTTTAGGAACTCTACACTCGGAAGAATAGTGCCCAAACCTCTCGCAATTATAACACTTAACTTTTGATTTATCATACCTTGATCTTGAGTTACTTCTCCCACGACCTCTCGTTGAGTTATCTCTTCTTTGCTGATTGTTGTTGCCGTCATCGTTGGGCCTCCAACCTCGTCCGTATCCGTGTCCACGACCTCCTCCTCGTTCTCCTTTTTGACCTCGTCCGTGGCCTCATCCTTGATAATTTTCATCATTATCCCTTTCTTTTGCAGGATCAACTTGCAGTTTAAGTAGTTGTTCTACAATCCCTTCCTTCTTCCTTTTCTTTTCTTCATGGGCTTGCAATGAGCCCAATTGTTGCTCCATCGTCATTTCTCTAGATCCTTAGTTTCTTCTATGATGGCTACGATATGCTCGAATTCGAATCTAACCAGCGAAGAATTTTCTCCATGATTCTAACATCATCAATTTTCTCGCCATTCCTTTTTAGTTGATTAGTTATTGCTAATACCCTCGAGAAGTAGTCCGACACAACTTCATCTTGTTTCATGTGCAAGGCTTCAAACTCGGCTCTTAAAGTTTGACGACGTACCTTCTTTACCGGATCCGCTCCTTTATACGATGTTTGAAGCTCTCCCATGCTTCCTTGGCGGTCTTTGATTCCGAAATCTTCTCGAAAGCGTCGTCATCTAATCGTTGATAGATTAGGTAGAGATCTTTCTTGTCTCTCTTTCGCAATTCTCTCAAACTATCCTTTTGAGTTTGAGATTGGTTTTTCGTTCTTCGGCTCGACATAGCCTTTCTCCACGATATCCCATACGTCTTGTGATCTGAGGAGCGCCTTCATCTTGATACTCCAATTATCGTAGTTGCTTTTGTTGAGTGTCAGGACTTGGAAGGGAACCATGCCACTCGCTATCGCCTTAGGTCTTCTAGCTCTGATACCACTTTGTTGGAAATTAGGAGTTATATCGGAAGTGAGGAACTTGATATCGAAAGATAGTATTTAGAGGAAGAGGCTTTATATTACAAATTTGATTTGATTTTCACTTGCTTGATACAATATGCTAATACATCACCCCTATTTATACTAGTTTCTTCCCCACACATCACCTTTCTAGAATACTCCATAATAATATCTAGTTTCTATAAGGTTCCATAGACTTCTATGGATTTCTCTAGATTTTCCGTAAGTTTCTAAATATTGGGCTTGTAATATTTATTAGCCCAAATATTAAATCCACCTCTAAATTGTCCAAGCACAAATCAAGTTTATATTTTCAATATATATATATATATATATATATATATAATAACTTCTTGGGATTGGAATGATAACTCTTGAGGGAATATTCAAGAATCTATCGTGCATAGTGAGACCCTCTTTGCCTTCTGTTATTCCTTTATGTCGAAAGATTTTATTTCTCTTTTTCTTTTTTCCCGGATTGTGGTTTCTGTTTTATTTGGGTCATGAAAAAGAATCTTCCGTCAGTCTTCTCTTGTCCAAAATATAAAAAGAACAAATTTGCCTTTTCAGTTTTCTGCAAGAGCCCTCTCCCTTGTTTTGAACGTTGGGAGTGGTGCTTCAAGAGATTATTATTCAGAAAGCCGTGGCTTGTATTCCCTTTATGAACTTTGAAACCGGTTATGTGACCGATTCATTTCTGTAATAACCTCGGATAAAATGCATAAAATATTGTCTTTGACCCGTTAGGAGTATTTATCAACTTGTGTTCCTTAAGATTATCATGTTCTTAGCGCGATTCGGGAATTCGGTTTATCAACTCAAAAGCATCTGCTTTCTTCTACAGGTTAGCACAAAAAGTTTTAATCTTTATTAATATCGTCCAAGGGACGCTAACCGTGGTCACTTAATGCAAACCGACGAGAGTAGATGCTGATTTAACTGCGAGAGTGAAGATTGCTTATGGAGGAAGGTGTTCGACCACTTAGCAGACACTTTAACCAAACAATTCTCATTCATGTGGGGGATTGTTAGAAAATTTATATTATAGTTGATTTTATAAATTTTATGTGAATGAGGAATTGGGTTTCGAAATTAAATATTATTGGGCTTCGAAATGGCCCAATAACGGCCCGACTTCTAGAAGGCCCAACTTCTAGAAGGCCCAACTTCTAGAAGGCCCATGTAGTGGCTAACCACTACTCAAGTCCATGGCTCAAATTGAGTGATGGAATGGTTAAAAACCACTCCTCAAGTTAATGGCTTTGATTAAATGTTTGAGTTGGTTAAAAACCACTCAAAAATTATGTCATCTTATTAAAAAAATTATTTCTTTAATAAATTTTGGGTTCTATAAATAGGTGATTAAGCATAGGAATTAAACACAAAAAATAGAAAGAAAAGAAAATACAAATATCTCTCAAAATTGGTTCTGCTATATCGCTCTTGTTCGTTCGTTGTCGGTGTCGTTTGTGCTAAACGAACGCCGAGATTTCGAAGTATCCTGGGAAACAGACGCTCGTCAAAACCTCTAGCACATACGTGAGGGAGCGAATCTGTCTTAAGGAAATTGTGTTCGCACAATCTTCGAATATTTTCTTTTCGGTTCAATCTAATTCCGGGTCTATCGTTCGTGGATCTTTGCGAGGCGAGGGTGCGTTACAACAATATTTTATTTCCGGCCAACAATCTTAAAACAGATCGACGATCCCGCAAAGATGTCAGACTATGTGGACTTCCTCAACAACCAAGAATCTACGGGAAATGAAGGAAACATTGACGTTCTCCCTACTACTTTTATCCCCAATGCCATACCTGTGGTTACGAAGCCAAACGTACCGGTCAACCACCTGGAGAAGCCAGAGAAATTTACGGGGACAGCCTCGACGTTCAAAAGATGGCAACAGAAGATGCTCTTCTACCTCACCACGCTGAACCTAGCAACATACCTGAAAGAGGTCGAGCCTAAGGTGAACGACGGCGAGACGAACGCTGAGGTCGTGATCGATGTTGATGCATGGAAACACTCTGATTTCCTGTGTCGTAATTATATTCTGAATGCCCTAAGCGATACTCTATACAACGTGTATGGTGCGGTCGCTACGGCTAAGGAATTGTGGGAATCGTTAGACCGGAAATATAAAACTGAGGATGCCGGCACAAAGAAAATTGTTGTCGGACGGTTCCTTGATTATAAGATGGTCGATTCCAAGACTGTGATAAGTCAGGTGCAAGAAATCCAATTGATCTTGCACGAGATCCATGCAGAACGGATGGTTCTGAGTGAATCTTTCCAAGTTGCGGCTATTATTGAAAAGCTGCCGCCGGGCTGGAGAGACTTCAAAAACTATCTCAAGCATAAGCGCAAGGAGATGTCTTTGGAGGATCTGATTGTTAGACTTCGAATCGAAGAAGACAACAAAAGGTCGGAAAAGAGAGTATCGAGCTCATCTGAACCGAAAGTAAACATGGTGGAGCATAGCTCTAAATAGGGCAAAGGCGCGGTTAAACCCAAAGCGAAACTTGGTGCGACCGGCGGCTAAGCCGAACTATAAGTTCAAGGGAAAGTGCTTCAATTGTGGCAAACTAGGCCACAAGTCGTCGGACTGTCGACTTCCAAAGAAGCACCACGAGGCCAATATGGTGAAAGACATCACCAAAGAAGTTGAGGACTTGAGCCTCGTCGCGGTGGTTTCGGAGATAAACATGATTGGGTCGAATCCACAAGAATGGTGGATCGATACCGGTGCTACACGTCATGTGTGCACGAACCGTAGACTCTTCTCTACCTGTGAGCCGGTTGAAGGAGAAAAGATCTACATGGGCAACTCGGCTGCTGCTACCGTCGAGGGAAAAGGAAGCGTGCTGCTCAAAATGACTTCCGGGAAAATATTGACGCTGAAAGATGTGTTATACGTTCCGGAGATACGAAAAAATCTGATTTCGGGATTCTTGTTGAACAAGCATGGTTTTCGTATTGTTATTGAATCCGACAAAGTGATATTGTCTAAGTCGGGTGTGTTTGTTGGTAAAGGCTACGCCTGTGATGGTTTGTTCAAGCTCAATGTAATGACTATTGTAAATGAGAATGAAAAACGTCCTTCCGTTTACTTGCTTGAATCTTCCAATTTGTGGCACGGTAGATTAAGTCACGTTAATTTTGAATCGATACGTCGATTAATTAACATGGACCATATTCCAACATTCGAAATTAATTCGAAATATAAATGCAAAATTTGCGTTGAAGCAAAAATGACGAGATCGTCTTTCCCTTCGGTAGCAAGAAGTACCGAACCGCTTGAATTGATTCATAGCGATTTATGTGATTTGAAATACGTTCAAACACGTGGTGGCAATAAATATTTTATAACATTTATTGACGATTGCACCAAATATTGCTATGTTTATTTGCTTAAGAGCAAAGACGAAGCATTAGAGAAATTCGTTCTCTACAAAACCGAAGTTGAAACGCAACTCGGCAAGAAAATTAAAAGATTGAGAAGTGATCGAGGCAGAGAATACGAAGCGCCAATTGGGAGCTTCTATGTGGAACATGGTATCATCCATGAATTGACCGCCCCGTATTCACCTCAATCGAACGGAGTGGCCGAACGAAAGAATCGCACATTAAAAGATATGATGAATGCGATGTTACTGAGTTCAGGTCTACCGCCTAATATGTGGGGCGAAGCTATCTTGTCGAGTAATTACCTATTAAATAGGATACCTCGAAAGAAAATGAATAAAACTCCATATGAGTTATGGAAAGGAAAGACGCTTTCGTACCAACATTTGCGAATGTGGGGGTGTTTGGCGAAGGTAGCTGTACCTACGCCTAAAGCGGTGAAAATTGGTCCTAAGACGGTGGACTGTATTTTCATAGGATATGCAAATAATAGTACGGCATATCGGTTTCTTGTCTATGATTCGAAAATTTCGGATATACACAAGAACACGGTAATGGAATCGAGGAATGCATGTTTCTTTGAAAATGTATTTCCTTGTAAAACCGATGATAGATCTGGTACATCTAAACGAGATGATATAGAAACCGAGATTCCTAGTACGGTTCATGAGATTGAACCGAGACGAAGCAAGCGTGCCCGAATAGAAAAATCTTTTGGTGACGACTTCGTTACATATTTGATTGAAAAGGAACCGCTGACTTATAACGAAGCAGTGAGCTCCGTGGACGGGCCTTTATGGAAAGAAGCCATAAAAAGCGAGATTGATTCTATTTTGCAGAATCATACTTGGGAGTTAGTTGATCTTCCAAAGGGATGTAAACCTTTAGGATCAAAATGGATTTTTAAAAGAAAATGAGACCAGACGGGTCTGTAGAAAAGTATAAGGCCAGACTTGTTATCAAAGGATACCAGCAACGCGAAGGCTTAGATTATTTTGACACATATTCTCCTGTGACGAGAATAAATTCGATAAGGATGATACTTGCTATCGCGTCCTTAAGAAATTTGGAAGTACATCAAATGGATGTCAAAACAGCTTTCTTAAACGGTGAATTAGACGAAGAAATCTATATGGAGCAACCCGAGGGTTTTCGTGCTCCGGGAACCGAAACGAAAGTCTGTAGATTGATCAAATCTTTGTATGGTTTGAAACAAGCCCCTAAGAAGTGGCACGAAAAGTTTGATCATGCGATGATCAACTATGGGTTTAAAATCAATGAGAGCGATAAATGCGTTTACTCAAAGGAAACAGGCGATGACTACGTCATTTTATGTCTGTATGTAGACGACATACTCATTGTTGGTAGTAACGACAAAATGGTCAAGTCTACCAAGGATATGTTAAATTCGAAATTTGACATGAAAGATATGGGACTTGCGGACGTGATTTTAGGAAATAAAATCAAACGAACGAGTAACGGTCTTGTTTTGAGTCAAGCTCATTACGTAGACAAAATTCTCGACAAATTCTGCAAGGGTGATTCTGGTGTTGCTAGAACGCCATTAGATCGAAGCGTTCATTTGTCGAAAAATCGCGGGGAGGCTATTTCTCAAGTAGAATACTCTCGGATTATCGGAAGCTTGATGTATCTAATGAGTTGTACTAGGCCAGATATTGCTTATGCTATAAGCAAACTGAGTTCGTACACGAGCAATCCGAGTGCGGATCATTGGACCGCTATAATACGGGTTTTGAGATACTTACGGTATACTCGAGACTATGGATTACATTATGGTCGATATCCGGCTGTGTTAGAAGGCTACACAGATGCGAATTGGATATCTGACATGAAGGACTCTAAGAGCACAAGTGGCTATGTGTTTACACTCGCTGGAGCTGCTGTGTCGTGGAAATCCTCTAAACAAACGGTTATAGCGAGATCCACTATGGAATCCGAGTTCTTTGCCTTGGATAAATATGGAGAAGAAGCTGAATGGCTACGCCATTTCTTGGAGGATATTCCTAAATGGGAAAAACCTGTGCCGCCTATATGCATACACTGCGATAGCCAATCGGCTATTGGACGAGCACAGAGTACTATGTATAATGGTAAGTCGAGACACATACGTCGTCGACATAATACCATTAGACAACTGCTCTCAACTGGAGTTATCTCGATTGATTACGTGAAATCGACGGATAACATTGTGGATCCGCTAACCAAAGGGTTAAATAGATTGAAAGGTTGACGAAAGGGATGGGCTTAAAGCCTTAAAGTATAAAAGTGCTAAGAAGGAAAACCCTACCTAAGTGACTGGAGATCCCAAGATCTAGGTTCAAAGGGACAACCTAATCTTAGGACTTGGTATCACTGTGGGGGATAACCCCGCTCATTCCTGTCAAGAAACAGTGATTATGGAAATAGGCTACCATTATGATGCTTTAATGACTATCATAGAGTATTGATAGAAAATACTCGCGACGTGAGAAGTCACCTATGTTAGGGAGAAGTGGGGCCGCTTCAAAGGAGAACTGAAGGCTTAGTTCTTTAGATACCCTCGCAGAATCAGGACGTGTCCATGGCCGTACTGGACAAAACCATGAGAACGGAACAAGAGAAAAATGGTCTCTGTGTATTGTACGTGGATTCGTTTACACGAAAAGCGGGACAGTTCAAAGACATCGTGTTCTACTGGACTGCAGTAAACTAAGCGTGCATACAAGGAGGAAGTTCAAATGGTAAAACATACTATCCTCTATGCAGAGTATCATTAGATTAGCAGAAACTTTAACCAAACAATTCTCATTCATGTGGGGGATTGTTAGAAAATTTATATTATAGTTGATTTTATAAATTTTATGTGAATGAGAAATTGGGTTTCGAAATTAAATATTATTGGGCTTCGAAATGGCCCAATAACGGCCCGACTTCTAGAAGGCCCAACTTCTAGAAGGCCCAACTTCTAGAAGGCCCATGTAGTGGCTAACCACTACTCAAGTCCATGGCTCAAATTGAGTGATGGAATGGTTAAAAACCACTCCTCAAGTTAATGGCTTTGATTAAATGTTTGAGTTGGTTAAAAACCACTCAAACATTATGTCATCTTATTAAAAAGAAAATTATTTCTTTAATAAATTTTGGGTTCTATAAATAGGTGATTAAGCATAAGAATTAAACACAAAAAATAGAAAGAAAAGAAAATACAAATATCTCTCAAAATTGGTTCTGCTATATCGCTCTTGTTCGTTCGTTGTCGGTGTCGTTTGTGCTAAACGAACGCCGAGATTTCGAAGTATCCTGGGAAACAGACGCTCGTCAAAACCTCTAGCACATACGTGAGGGAGCAAATCTGTTTTAAGGAAATTGTGTTCGCACAATCTTCGAATATTTTCTTTTCGGTTCAATCTAATTCCGGGTCTATCGTTCGTGGATCTTTGCGAGGCGAGGGTGCGTTATAACAATATTTTATTTCCGGCCAGCAGATGAATTGTTGTTAGGAGGATGTTGGCTAGAAGCTAATCCACCCGATTTCTCGAATGTTGATTCTTCGATGCCCTTTTCTCCTTTTGAACCATCTTTCAGGTGGCCCAATCATGAAACTGGTAACAATAACCCTTCTAAGCCTACTCAAGAAGATAGGCAAAGATCATCTTATATTGAGAATCAGTCGACAAGTCAATCTCAGTTGCAACATTCGGATACGAAATCCGAGTCCCGCATGGAGGGTATTGATGTTTCTTCAGCTGAGAAGCCTGAGGAATATAGTCTTGAAGGATCCGAATTAAGTAAGAGATGGTGCATTGGACCAAGAGCATCAATGTCTGTTATGGTTTGATTACAGGCATTTAATTACTTAAAGGGGTTCTCAAGAGATAAGGATATTCTCATTCAAGTCTAGGTACCTGTCAATAGAGGAGACAGGCGAGTACTTACAACCAATCACTGCGGTTTCTCGCTTGATCTGAACTGTCCAAGTCTGGAAAATTACAGAGAGATCTCCATGAATTATCACTTCCCAGCCGAGGAAGGTTCTAAAGAAGCTGTGGGGTTACCTGGTAGGGTGTTTAGGACAAAAGTTCCCGAGTGGACACCTGATGTAAGATTTTTTACACGGGATTAGTACCCAAGAGTTGGACATGCACAACAGTATGGTGTTCGAGGAACACTTGCTGTCCCGATTCTTGAACAAGGGACTCGCATTTGTTTGGGAGTTATCGAAGTAGTTTTGAAGGAACAGAAGATCAATTATCGGCCGGAACTTGAAAGTCTCCGTAAAGCCCTCCAGGTTCGAAGTTTATGGTTTGTCTATGGCTTTAATTTATTGGTAGCGGTAAGCCCGTCTTGTATAATGATTTTATCGCTTGTGGTTTAGACAGTTAATCTCACAAGTTCAGAACTTTACCCTCAAAGCACAAAGGTAACATGAACTTTCAATCCTCCGTAAGTTTTTTGAACAACTTAGTTACTTACTTCTCATCTCTCTCTTCGGAACTGTGATTTGTCTTACCAAGCCGCTTTACCGGAGATATCCGAGGTATTAAAATCAGCTTGCAGAACACATGGATTACCCTTGGCCCAGGCTTGGATCGAATGCTTATTACAAGGTAAAGAAGGATGCAGGCACAATGAGGACAACTTACGAAGATGCATTTCTCCTGTGGATTTTGCTTGCAGCATCGAAAATTCCCAAATCCAAGGTTTCCATGAAGTTTGTTCAGAGTACCACTTGCTGAAGGGAGAAGGAATCGTTGGGCATGCATTTAGAACCAATCAGCCTTGCTTTATAATAATGAACGGTTCATATTGAAGGGCGACGCGGCGGATTCATGGCCATCCGTTTTGAGCGGTCCAGAAGAGCTGAAGACATCTATAAATAGGCCGAGGATTCTTGAGTTATTATCATCACAAGCTCATTCGAGTTTTACTAAATAGAGAGAAGTAGTTCGAGTGAATTGTGAGGTTATCAGTTCAGGTAGAAACTGATAGGGTTCCACATCCACAGAGAGGTGTGAGGTAAACACGAGTGGTAAAAGTGAGATAGCAAAAATTCCATGCCGAATTGGTCGTGTTTTTTCCCTCTTCGTTAACAGAGGGTTTCCCACTTCTCCCGATCGTCGTACCGAGCCAAACTGGGACCTGTTCCACTACGGGGCCCACTAACCACCGCGGGGCCCACCACTATTCCCAGCAAGTGTTATCAGAGCCTGATAGTATTCTGAGTATGCTCTGTGGTTGCAGCTTTGACTGATCTTCCACATCAGAAAAGATACTAGTAGGTTGCTGGTAGATTTTGACAGCCATGGAGAACGACGGAGGAATGATCAAGTTAACAGTGACGAATTACTCCATTTGGAAATCAAGGATGGAGGATTATCTTATTGCAAAGATGCCCGAAGGCGGCAAGGCTGACCTATGGAAGAAATTGCAAAGAAAGATGCTAGGTGTGATCCGCCAATGATTGGACATTAGCCTCTACAAACTGTGTGATTACCAAATGTGGTTAACCTCAATATAGCGTCACAATAACTGAATTCAGCATAGCACGTGCAAATTGAAATCTGAAAAATTTTAGAACAATGCAGTTAAAAAAGTATACAATAATCACTCAACATCACATACTGAAGTTCAACGATTCCATTAACATCATACCTAATGCGAATCAAAGATAAATAACAGAGATTAACCTTCCAGCATTCCTGTTGATCGAGGACCGCCGTTAGACTCGCATTTGGACGTGCTTTCAGTGTGTGTATCACTCGTGGATCGATTCGATCATTTGCTAGATCAAACTGACCGAAAGCAGTGGAAAACTCACACACACGAACACAGTGTTTAACGTGGTTCGGCTGAAACTTCAGCCTACGTCCACGGATCAACCGAGCACCATTTCAATAAATCACCAACACGAAAGTTACAGATTGCCACACCGTCTACAACTCTCGTGTTTACACTCACCGGTGATTCTCGCTCTACAAGCAGATATGTGCTCGGAAAGATGATCAGTCAAACTATCAAATCTGATTTTAAAGATGCTGAACATGAAATAAGCATGCTGCCCGATTCATCAGATCCGACGCACCTCGTTCCGCCACGTCCCCTTGTGCGTTTATGCATGACCCAACACAAAACACATGCGCTTCTTTAAGTGAAATAACGATTTCACCCCTGATCGTTTGATATCAATCACACGGCTGATATTCACGATCCGATCCTCACAGCGTCTTCTAATCTCAGCCGTTGATCCTGTACGTCCGATCGCGCGCCAACAATCCAACGGCAGCTGTGCGTCGACTTCCATCTTCAGCTTTTCTTCCTCATTTCAGATTCCAGTTCGACCCAACCCTTTTCCGCGGCCATTTGCGGCGGCTCCGGAGAGTTTCCGGCTCGAAAACCCAACAAACTCCACCTCGAGACGGCAAACTCGCAGTCTCAACTCCTGGAATTCGCATAGCAGCCGAAACTCGCCCTCTACTGCCTCCCAAACTTCACCAAAAACCAGCCATCATAATTCTGCTTTGACAGCAAAATTCCGGGCGAACGTTTGTCGTCCGTTTCGCCCCTCCCCCCCTCCACCGCATCTCTTCCACCTCCGAGCTCACCCGCTCTTGTGGCATGAGAATGCTCTCCATTTGAGGTAGAATGGCCTCCACCTCAAGCTCAAACCAACCACAAATCGAGCTCCAACACAGCAACTCGGAGCAGTTTGAACCAAGGGTCTTGCCCGCCCTTGCTCCACCTCAAGACGAGGCCCCGTGGCTTCCCTCGAGCACCATCCGAGCCACCACATTTCCTACTTCACGTAGGACCGGTTGCCTCCTCCGAACAACCCTCCGAGACATGAAAAACATGCCTCCTAAACCGGTCGAAAACCAGCCTGCTCTAACTCCCGGCGTTGATCCGTTCTCCCGCAATTCTCGTGCACCAGCTGTTCTCCAGCCCTCCGATCCATCCGAGGTTCCTCCTAAGCGCTAGGTCCAACCTCGTATTACCTAGGATCACCGCAACACCTCTCTCGAACCGCAAACTTCCCCGAATCATCACCAAACCTCGACAGATTTCCCCCGTGTGCAAGCATCACCATCACGGCTGTGGTTTCAACCTCCGATGCGCTTCCCGTGGTAGCCTGCGACACCACCACCAGTATCAAAGCCTCCTCAAGTCTCTTCCCAACCGATCGAGCCTTGATCGCAGCTTCGATAGGTCAAATCAGCAAGACCCATCGAAATCCCCAAATTGAGTCTTCTTGTGGTCACTCCCGGGAAGATAGCTCCGTCCTCCACGCTCACCGCACAATTTGTTGATCGAGGACCGCCGTTAGACTTGCATTTGGACGTGATTTCAGTGTGTGTATCACTCATGGATTGATTCGATCATTTGCTAGCTCAAACTGACCGAAAACAGTGAAAAATGCACACACACGAACACAGTGTTTAACGTGGTTCGGCTGAAACTTCAGCCTACGTCCACGGATCAACCGAGCACCGTTTCAATAAATCACCAACACGAAAGTTACAGATTGTCACACCGTCTACAACTCTCGTGTTTACACTCACCGGTGATTCTCACTCTACAAGAAGATATGTGCTCGGAAAGATGATCAGTCGAACTATCAAATCTGATATTTAAAGATGCTGAACATGAAATAAGCATGCTGCCCGATTCATCAGATCCGACGCACCTCATTCCGCCACCTCGCCTTGTGCGTTTATGCATGACCCAGCACAATACACATGCGCTCGATTTCACTCCTGACCGTCTGATATCAATCACACGGCTAATATTCACGATCCGATCATCACAGCGTCTTCTAATCTCAGCCGCTGATACCATGCATGCGTTATCCATCGGTCCCAATTGAATCTCCGAACTTCGAATCCTGTACGTCCGATCGCGCGCCAACAATCCAACGGCTGCTGTGCGTCGACTTCCATCTCCAGCTTTTCTTCCTCATTTCAGATTCCAGTTCGACCCAACCCTTTTCCGCGGCCATTTCCGGCGGCTCCGGCGAGTTTCCGGCTCGAAAACCCAACAATTCCATTAAATTCATCGAGTTTAGGACCTTGTTGGCCGAGTCAATATCCGTCAGTTTCTCGTCGGCCCACAGCACCACCACCGCCGCTGGGTCTCCTCCGCCGTTCGTCGTGGCGGAGCAGCGGCGGAGCAACCCAGGACGTCCTTCGGAGCCTTCTAGTTTGTGGCACGCGTCGATGGTGGGTAGCCATTTGTGGAAGCTGCAGAAGTCACGTACAAGTATTGACCAGACATCTTCGGCTGACTTGGTGTGGATTTGGGCTGTGACTTTTCCTTCCCATTTAGAGCCGCCATCCATTGATCCCCAAATCTTTCTTTAGGTGTGGTGTGCCGGTGCTCTTCTTGTCGTTCAATTTATGGTGTTGTTTTTTTTTTTCGAAAGGAATTATGGTGTTGTTTAATGGTTTAATATATACACTAGTAATAATAATATAAATGCAATGAAAGCTCTTCGATCAATAGGTGTCATGTAAATTATAGGCAGATAAAGAAGATAGATGGGCAAATAAAAAAGTTAATATGTCGATATTTTCGTATTACAACACATACTCATACCTTAAAAGTGGCCCTTATTAGTGTCCAACTCGAACTCCAATGGTTGGTTCTGTTGAAGTTGATCAATCAGAATAGTAGTTTGGAGAATATCGATTTACATGCATTTTTTTAAAATGTAAAAAAAAAATTTGTATCAAGATTCTAGTGGAATAATAGTCGTAGTTTCTACGAACATGTATCCGAATCTCACTGAAGGAAGATGAAGTATAATTAAGCCGGCGGCTCTTTTGTTTTTTTAGCATATAATATAACCCCCACAATTATTACACGTGCACCGACCCACCATAACATGGTGGGAGGGATCATAATTAAACTCGTCTTTCTTCTTCATACATGGATCTTCCTGTATCTATATGGTACCCAATTATTTTTTGAATAAATAGTTTGATATAATCAGCTCAGCATATTCAACATAATCATAGGCAGAGAGTTGATTAAACAGGTAAGAAAAGCTATACATACATGCATGCATACATACATACATACATACATACATACATACATACATACATACATACATACAACTGAGAAACAAGATCATGATGGGATTGGATGATAATTCAACTCTAAGATACAGTTCTCCCGTAGCACATGGACGCTATGTAAAGATTCTTGCCCCATTTTTCCTGACAGAATACACCAACTGTTAACAACATAATCAATCAAACTTGCAAAAGCAAGAAAAGAAGAAAGAATGAAACTCAACGACAACCTTGACATGTGCACTAGGAAAAGCTGTGGTTCGAAGCGTCTCTTGGGTTTCGTCTGAGGGCTTTCTTCTCGGGATGCTAAGGACGAGCGCAGCTTGGTCCCACGTAGCTGCAGTCGATGTGATTCGATAGCCAGCATCCCACCTCTTGTGAATACCTTCGCTGGGGTAAAGAAAGTCCAATTGTACCACCTAATCACAAATATACATTGAAATTGCACCATCACCATCTCGCAAGTTTTCTACATAATTAATTACATACAACCTGCTCAGAAAACCCAGCTCCACGAGACATTACGATAGCCCATCTACTTCCTGCAGTAGCCATTGAAGTGACGTAGAATCCTTCTCTCCATTTCTTGTTGATCCACTTAAATGGAAATGATTCGCTAACTTTATAAGACTGTTGTAGGTATTGTGTGCCTCAATAATAATGTAAGCGAGCTAAACATCACTCTGCAAGCTAATACGTCAGTCACATCACGCTGTGTTTTCAAGAAACTACAAACCTTTAGACATGACCACCAACGAGCTGCCATTGTTCGCCCCTGCTATTGCACTGATGTAATAGTTTTTCTCCCAAGTTTCCATAATCCATTCCTGCATTAATATACAAAGTAAACTAAATTAAAGAACCCCAACACCAATAATTGATACTTGCTGAACCACGTAAAAGTACTGGTTCAAGTCAAGTTCACCCATGCATGCATATAAGAGGCAAACTAGTAATTCCTAGACTTGGGAACTAAAGCCAGTTCCAGCATCCATAATTATCGCCCACAAGTTCGAGCAAGATGCCACACTGCTAATTAATAAGCCGTCCTCATTCCCTTTGTCAATTTGTTGAGCTAGTCTGTTATCTGCCACATTGTAGTGGTATCTATCAAAATAAAAAAAGATATGGCTCACTATCCCAATAATCGATTAACCACACATAAAAGCACACACAAGTACCAAATAGCACTACCTCTGTTTCATTGGTCTTCGTGCATTATACACACTGATCCATTGTGTAGCTGGCATCCCCATTCTGACTTTTTTCTTTGGTTGCTCATCCTCGTCCTCATCGAGCAGAAGCCGACCTCTCTTATGTCCCACTTGGTATACAAGCTTCACAGGGTAACAAATTATTTCACAAGGATAAGGGCAAACTCCAATGAATTATAGCCATAAGAGTATACGGGACAGGAAAAGTTAAGGCATTTACATTCTGGGCGCCTTCAGTATTGATTGGTCTAATATCTGGATTTGGTCCAACAATGCCATCAAAGAGGGAAATATATTTTGCGTAGTTCGGCTCCTCATCAAACTTCAAATTAACAACATATTCCACAAAATGTTTAAAAGGTGCAGGACAGAAGCAACATAGAGCTTCTGGCGAAGTCGCCATCTTCTTTTTGCAGACAAGGAAACCTTTATTTTCACCCTGTAATACATATGCAATGTTAATGAATCGAATTAGAGTTGAAATGGCACATTTCTAAACCTGAACAAACCAATCTGATAACCTTGCCAAGGAAGTCGACCACGGAGAAGAAACACAAGCGTATATGTGAGGGACTCTAAGTCATCCCGACGACTTCCAGTTCTTCCAAGATGTGCATGCACGCTTGCATAACGAACAGTACCTCTGCAAATCCAAAACATTTTAGCATCACATAAAAAAACACAGAACCAAATAGAACAATAAGATACCAGAAAAAGGTAGAACGTGTAAGAAATTGCCATGTTAATGTCACCTAAAGACATCAGGTCGTTGATCATACTCCACGTGCAGGCCAGTGGAATTATCTCGCCACTTGGTGGCTGCAATTTTTCATAGGAAGGTTAGGAAGGTTCCCATTATACATACAAAGTTTTCATTCAAGATGTTACCTAATCCAAGATCAACAAGAAATAATCTTTTCTCATCCGGCGTTCCAGGTGGTCCAAGTAAAAAGTTATCTGGTTTCACATCACCATGAACATATCTGCAATAATCACATAGATGAAGGGTTTCTCATGCAGGCGCTCTGTCTGCAACACAATAATGGTGCTAAAAATATAAAAATCAGCACAGAAACATTAAAATATAATTAGATAATCAAGCATCCATACTTGACAGCAGCAAAAGTAAATATATATATACCCTCTCGAGTGCAACTTCTCCAAAATAGAAATAGCTTCAATAGCAATACATGCCACCATTTCTATAGACATTCTGGCATAACAAGAATAGTGGATATAAGTTGCATGAATTCATGCAAATACTGGTGCAATAGATATTAACATCATGGGTCTAAAAAACGAGACCTACGTCTGGGAATTATTGTTCCACACATCCCATAAACTAGGACCGAGCATATCCATGACCTGGAAATTTTGTCAGGTTCGTTTCAACCAATCAGATAAACAAAGAACAAGAAAAACATAATTGAAAACAAAAAAACAAAAAAGAGATATAATTGTACCATTATATAATAGTCATTTTGGCATCCTTTGTAATGCACACGAGGTATGCCATGACTGCCCCCTAGCACACTGTAATGTATAAAGCAACATCTCAACTATTGCATTTCAGGTTTTGATCAAGCAAAGGTACTACGAAAAACCAGAAAAGAACAGAAAATGACCCACCTGTAGACTTGCCACTCATACGGAGGTCCATAATTACATCCTTTGCTGCTCCGATGTTCGAATTTCAGAGCAACCTGACATAAATCAAGAATAATATTACATGTATAGGTAGAGATCCAAATGGATAAAACCAGTCATATACCTCGACAGCTCCTGGGCCTGTTCTTTCATTTGGATTAGGGGGGTTGATTTGCCGACCTAAATACACTTGTCCAAATCCTCCTTTCGCTAGTTTCCTATCAACTCGATAAGTAGGAGAACCACCTACATGAACCTATTCAAAAACCCAGAATAAACTCAAATGGCATAAGTTAAAAGAATTGGATTCTTGAAACTCAAACATCTAGACATTAACTTAATTTCGTAATTATGTAAAAACTATTTATCGGGCAGTTTTCATTATCATTATTTAGTCTGTAGCATACATAATGTTTTCATCTTCTATTTCGTCTAGTGCCTAACCATTTTTCTACTTATGGTCTTCTATTTGTTGTCCATTGCCAGATGTCTGTCACTGTCTTGCGGTTTTTAGTGTTTGTTGTCGACATTCCACGGGCAGTTTTTCCTTTTATTGCTGACTACTATCGTAACATAGAAAACTACTCAACTAGATAGAACCACATTACATAACCTTGCAACTTTCCATAAAAAGCCCTCAAAATAACATGCATAAAAGAAATTCTTGAAAAACACAAAAAATACACGCAACCATTTCCAGGTTCAACCATTATCAAACATCTACTACCGGACAATAATCATATCCACTAAATCAACATTGCGAAACCAAATTTATTAACAATGATCTAAATCCTTGATCATTGTACCCACCCCAAGCAAAGACTATGATGACTTCCACACCCGAACACACTCGAACTAAGATAAATGCACCCAATGTTCCACACCCAAGAGAAGTCACAAATCAGATATAATAAGAACGATCAACTAAAAAAAGTAAAATTCAATACAAATTTGCCAAAAAAAAAAAATCAAGAACCGTGGGTACCCTTTCAGGGAGAGGAGCAGTATTGCTCTCATCTTCGGCTGCCAAACCTTTATCGCTTCCTCTCCCACCCTTATCACCCTCATCCATCTCAAAACCCCGCACTTTCTCAAGTTTTCAATCTTGTTTTTTTTTTCTTTCAAAATTTTTTCTCCTCAGCTCAAAAACCGCCCCTATAACAGCTTGGTTCACTCAAGCAACAACACCATTTTCTTGACCGCCATGCAACACCAACACCACCAAGATGAAGAGTCCCAACAAAAAAGAATAACAAAACTTTGGATTTGAAAACAAAACGGAACAACTGGTCCAAATCAGAGCTACTGTTGTTGCGAATTCCTTTTCCGTCGCTCCGTACAGTAAATTAATTTCGTGCTATCAGTAAAAAAGCGAAAAAGAAACTAGGGCTGATGGTTTGGGGGGAAATGAAAATCCAATGGAGAAAACCAACAGTGAAGAGAATTATGGACAAGTACCAACCAAGATGAGATTTTTATTTCTGCTCCTCTTAGTCTCAATTGGAAAATTGTTCTGAACAAACGTTTTAAGTCTAGTCGTTCTTATTAGACTAGGTTATGCCCGTGCGATGCACGAGACGCTGCATGTCTGGTATGCGATCTTTGTCGTTAAATTTTCTTATTGGTAAAACATATGGGGATTACAAATATGCAGTACTTACACAGTTAACGTAAGGGAGGAAAATTGTGGATGTCATTCAACGTGTGGTTGTAATACAAGTTCACCAAGTTGTATTTTTTCCACACTGTCGGCCATTCATATATTAGGCTTCTACATTCATACACTAAGATATCCTTTTACTTAGTCAATGGATAGTATATTACATATCATACAATTGCATTTAGACAGAAATACAGTCATACAGCTGTGTATCAATTTTAATTGTATTGTTAAGTGATGTGACATTCGCATCAATATTATTTGCTTAAATTTAGATGTCCGTAAAATTCCGTATATATGGGTAAAACTGGCATTCACAAACATAAAGACATAGTCATTATTGTGAAAATACAGGTTTCAGTCGAAATTAAGGAAATTATATTACATAATAGTATTTCATATCATGTTAAAATTATAATATTTGCAGTCATAAGTGATACATAGGGAACTGTCATACACCACGTAATTCATACGCGAATGAAGCTCGTAAAGTCACGGGAGTTGTATTCTTTTATTTCTGAGTTCTGACACTTGTGGAAGTCTTCATACGAAATTCACTGCAGTCTTACACACTTCCGTAAAGCCGCTGCTTTACCTTCTTAATTGCCCGAATTTACGTCTAGTCATACACCCCGCAATCTTAAATGTTGAGTCCCGCAATTTGTAGTTGTAGCGCACTCATTAAGCTCGAACCTAGGCGCATTCTTACATTCATGTACGCAATCATAATTGATACACAGGGAACTGTCATACACCATGTAATTCATAACTGGATGAAGCTCCTAAAGTCACAGAAGTCGTTTTGTTATATTCCTGAGTGCAGTCATACACTTCGGAAGTATTCACACTTTACGAAATTCACTGCAGTCTTTCGCCGGCATCATTGAACATTTGCCTCTACGGGTGGCAGCAGCCATACAGCTTCACTGTCGTCGTGCCTTGAATAAGGGTATCCTCCTAGTCCCAAAATACGTTGTTTTCACGGCTCGTTATATTATGTGACATGGTATTATGTTATGTTATATTACTCGTAATATATTGTTTTATAGTATAACGTTTTTATATTTTATTATATTATATCACGTTATATTATGTTATCTTGTACTATATTTTATTATATTATACTCCCTCCGTCCCATGATTTTTATCACATTTCTTGGTCGGCACGGATATTGACACATCTTTTAAGAATATTTAATATTATTATATTAATATGCAGTGCGTACACAGTTAATGTAAGGGAGGAAAATTGTGGATGTCATTCAACGTGTGGTTGTAATACAAGTTCACCGAGTTGTATTTTTTCCACACTGTCGGCCATTCATACATTAGGCTTCTACATTCATACACTAAGATATCCTTTTACCTAGTCAATGGATAGTATATTACATATCATACAATTGCATTTAGAAAGAAATACAGTCATACAGCTGTGTATCAATTTTAATTGTATTGTAAAGTGATGTGACATTTGCGTCAATATTATTTGCTTAAATTTAGTTGTCCGTAAAATTCCGTAGAAATGGGTAAAACTGGCATTCACAAACATAAAGACATAGTCATTATTGTGAAAATACAGGTTTCAGTCGAAATTAAGGAAATACATCGTAGTATTTCATATCATGTTAAAATTACAATATTTGCAGTCATAAGTGATACATAGGGAACTGTCATACACCACGTAATTCATACACAAATGAAGCTCGTAAAGTCACGGGAGTCGTATTCTTATATTTATGAGTTCTGACACTTGTGGAAGTCTTCATACATTACGAAATTCACTGCAGTCTTACACACTTCCGTAAAGCCGCTGCTTTACCTTCTTAATTGCCCGGATTTACCTGTAGTCATACACCCCCAATCTTAAATGTTGAGTCCCGCAATTTGTAGTTGTAGCGCACTCATTAAGCTCGAACCTAGGCGCATTCTTACATTCATGTATGCAGTCATAATTGATACACAAGGAACTGTCATACACCATGTAATTCATATCTGGGTGAAGCTCCTAAAGTCACAGAAGTCGTTTTGTTATATTCCTGAGTGCAGTCTTACACTTCGGAAGTATTCACACTTTACGAAATTCACCGCAGTCTTTCGCCGGCATCATTGAACATTTGCCTCTACGGGTGGCAGCAGCCATACAGCTTCACTGACGTCGTGCCTTGAATAAGGGGTATCCTCCTAGTCCCAAACATACGTTGTTTTCGCGGCTCGTTATATTATGTGACATGGTACTATGTTATGTTATATTATGTTATATTACTCGTAATATATTGTTTTATAGTATAACGTTTTTATATTTTATTATATTATATCACGTTATATTATAGTATCTTGTACTATATTTTATTATATTATACTATGTTTTATCCTGTTACAATACTATTTTAAACTATATTATATAATACTATTATATATATGTTATCTACAATATTTTGTACTATATTATATTATACTACAATATCTTATATTATATTATTTTATATGTTGTAATATATTATGTTATTATTTTATTACGTTATATTATATTGTATTATTATATATAGTATTTTATTTTACCTTATATAAATACTATTTTAAACAATATTGTATCATATTAACTTATTTTATATTATACTATTATATATATGTATACAATACTTTATAATATATTATATTATACTAAAATATACTAAATTATATTATTATATATGTTGTATTATATTATGTTCTTATATTATTATGTTATATTATATTGTATTATTATATGTAGTATTTTATTTTACCTTATATAATATTATGTTATCTTATTTTATATAATATAATATAATACAAATATTAAATTATATTACTTTATAGTAGATCATATCATGTTAAAATTATATTATTTGCAGTCATAAGCGATACATAGGGAACTGTCATACACCACGTAATTCATACGTGAATGAAGCTCGTAAAGTCACGGGAGTCGTATTCTTATATCTCTGAGGTCTGACACTTGTAGAAGTCTTCATACATTACGAAATTCACTGCAGTCTCACACTTTCGTAAAGCCGCTGCTTTACCTTCTTAATTTGCCCAAATTTACTGGTAGTCATACACCCCGCAATCTTAAATGTTGAATCTCGCAATTTGTTGTTGTAGCGCACTCATTAAGCTCGAACCTAGGCACATTCTTACATTCATATATGCAGTCATAATTGATACAGAGGGAACTGTCATACACCATGTAATTCATATCTGGATGAAGCTCCTAAAGTCACAGAAGTCGTTTTCTTAGATTCCTAAGTGCAGTCTTACACTTCGGAAGTATTCACACTTTACGAAATTCACTGCAGTCTTTCACCGGCATTTGAGCCTCTACGGGTGGCAGCAGCCATACAGCTTCACTGTCGTCGTGCCTTGAATAAGGGTATCCTCCTAGTCCCAAACATACGTTGTTTTCACGGCTCGTTATATTATGTGACATGGAATTATGTTATGTTATATTATGTTATATGACTCGTAATATATTGTTTTATAGTATAATGTTTTATATTTTATTATATTATATCACGTTATATTATATTATCGTGTACTATATTTTATTATATTATACTATATTTTATCGTGTTACAATACTATTTTAAACAATATTATAGCGTATTAAATTATATTATATAATACTATTATATATATGTTATATACAATACTTTGTAGTATATTATATTATACTACAATATCTTATATTATATTATTTTATATGTTGTAACATACTATGTTATTATTTTATTATGTTATATTATATTGTATTATTATATGTAATATTTTAGTTTACCTTATATAAATACTATTTTAAACTATATTATACCATATTAACTTATATTATATTATACTATTATATATGTATACAATATTTTATACTATATTATATTATACTAAATTATATTATTATATATGTTGTATTATATTATGTTCTTATATTATTATGTTATATTATATTGTATTATTATATGTAGTATTTTATTTTACCTTATATAATATTATGTTATTTTATATAATATAACATAATACAATATTAAATTATATTACTTTATAGTAGATCATATCATGTTAAAATTATATTATTTGCAGTCATAAGTGATACATAGAGAACTGTCATACACCACGTAATTCATACGCGAATGAAGCTCGTAAAGTCACGGGAGTCATTCTATTACAATACAACATAATCATACAAAATAACTCAGGAGTCGCCCAGTTGAGCAGTCATACAAAATTAACGATATTAGCATAATCATACAAAATACATCATGAAGTGGGGGATGCCTGCGAGGCGTAAGTACATGAACAATTGTATTTTCAAGAACAAACTTGTAAATGAAAAAAAAATAAGAAATTGCACCTCTGCTTGCTTTTAGTCGAATCTGTCTGGCAGCATGACAATGGTTGCGACTGCATCTGCAAGAGGGGAGATATCTACCTTCCTGCATATTTCTACAGAACCCTGGCGCTTGCTTATATATAACAACTCAGTCACTGCTTTCTTGTGACGGTTCACACAGGCATACAATGGGGCTCTGTCCCTGAACATAGGCAGATTTTAGTCGATTGCCATAGAAGAGTATGGCACGAAAAATATACTATTTTTAGCGTGAGTTTTCCTTTGGGTCAACTTTCTTTGTTTCATTTGTTAGTTTCCAGTCCCAATATATCTCTGTCTTGGTCTCTTAGTTTTCTTTTTCTCTCCCTTGTAAGGAAAAAGCGAAAGAATCAATTTCGCACTAATATATACTTCTTGGAGGAACTGGAAAATTTAAGAAGAGTGTTTTTACCTCTGGTATTTCCTCACCCTCTTTGGGTTCTTCCTCTTCTTCAACCTACGAAACAATGAACGGCAACACTTAGTTTTGCAACGATCAAAAGCGAGATTCAATTACTTCTCACAAATGACTTAAAAAATTCTAACCTCGACGGTCTTCGATTTCTCTTGCCACGCATAAATTGGGAATGAAACGAATTGCGAGTAGTTCTTCACCGAGCTCTGAATCTTAATTGGCTCTGAGTACTCATACTTATCATCTTCCTGTTAAGGAAAGAAAAAAGCGAAAATGTAACACATGTTGTAAAAAGAAGAAGACGACACATCATTTGGACAATACGAAGAAGACAAGTTCAAACAATTCGAATCGACGTTCTCACTTGGTCTGAGAAGACTAATCGACCAAAAGAGATGAGTTCTATCGCTGTCGTGGTCTACGATTGACAGCGCCTTGGATTTTGGAAGTCGCCCGCGAGAGGATCACAAGAAGAAAAGTACCATAAATCAAAGAAAAAAAAAGGCGACCAATTAAGAGAATTGATTGAAAAAAGATTGCTTTGAGGTCCCTGTGCAAAACAAAGTTGGAATGCAGATAGTCAACTGCGAGTAGCAGTTGAGTGAACCACTTTTAGCGTCTGCAAGTTTTACATTAGACAACCTTGTTAACCACAAAAGTGAAAGCATATAGTTGATAAATAAAATGTGAGAAAGAAATGAAAGTGAACCTCCTCGGGGAAGTGTTGGCCATTGGATTTCTTCATCAGTTCGCCTCTGTTAATGATCGATTCTCACAGTAAATTAGGCTGAAGAAATGAAACTATGACAATGTTTATACATTTCCCATTCAAGTAACACATGTCACCGCCCTCGCAGTAGCCCGTAACTATGCAAACATAGCAGCCCTGTTTTGGCATTAGGTACAAAGATGAACCACAAGTGACGTATTAGTTCATATCAAGCAAAAGCAATACTAAAACATGGAAGCTTAGTGTTACCTTTTCAACCCAAGCTTCTTTGAACTCAACAATGTCAGGATGCTTAATCTTAGCTATTATTGCCATCTGCACATTTATCATACATTTACTCGAAAAACATAATAAAGAGATTAAGTATAACACTGGTCACTGACTGCAAAATCCCATGTTAGGTCACATTCTTTCATAAAAATTCTAAAGATGAGTGACAAGAATACTCGGGGAAATGCTGAATATCAGACAGATCCTTCTCATAAGGTTCCATCTCTTTCCTTAAATTGATAAGTAGGTGTACCTCTTGATAAGCTGATCTACGACATTTTTCAGTTTGCCGAGCCAAGCGAACTGCCCCTCCCTACATACCTGAATTTTCACAACCCAAAACCCAAAACATAAGATAGCAAAAAACCAATCTTCAATAAATAAATAAAAAGATCCTCACTGTTTCTTTTCCAGCTTATGGTTGACCAAAATGGATGCACCAAAGGCGCCACGGCCAATCTGCTCAATGATCTCATAATGATCCATTCTGGATTCCATCGCTGACCTATCTTAAACCCCACCAAAGAAAAACACTGTTTTTCCACTGAAAGTTTTCAATTAGGCCACAAAGATATTCTCAGGGACATACCAGGTATTTGATGTTTTCCTCGATTGTACAACTCCTTCGAAGGGCTGCTCTCTCCGATACGCCAAGTGCAATCGAGGAACGATTATTTGGCTGCTCTCTCCTCATTTCAAAACAGCTATTGACTGTTCTCTCCTTCGATGCAGAAACATCACAAAGACTCGAGCTTTATTGCTTGCGATGTCTGAAGCAACGCTCATCAGCTGACATAACACTACAAATACCGCAAAACCATAGCCAAGGTAAATGCATAGTCTATGATAACTATGACCGAAAAATCAAGCTATTCAATATTTGGATTGGATTTCATAATTAAAAGTTAAGGAGATTTGCCCAACCCCCAAGCTTGATTTAGAATTCTTATTGATGAGATAAAAGTTGACTTGAACTAATTTTGATACAGAAGATAGTACGAAGCTCTTCACAGTCAACGATTATCAATCGAATTGTTCACAATATAGTACAGTAAACTCCACAACTTAATTCAAAACACGATTGAACCACGGGTTAGGGATATAAAAAAAACGTACAGGAGAGCATCCTTAAACCACCGCCACCAGCCACAAAACCGCCGCCATTGCTGACATCATCGGGAAACGCCCAAAGTGGTGAGAACGGTTGCTGCTGCTGATGGAGGTGCTCGGAGCATGGTATGAATCGGAACCTCGACATTAACCACACCTTCATATTAGCCCGAAACAGCCCCCAAAGATGGTTTTTTGTTGGGCTGTCTTTTGGTTTTCTGTATTTAACCCCCAACGCATTGATTAAGAAATGAACTGACGGTCGACTTTCCTTACCGTGAATGCATAAGACGTTTGAACAAAATAGTTAGTTACGGAGAGTGCATTTATTAGGGAGACGACTGGTTCTGAAAAAGAAATAGAATTGCTAATTGCCCGCCACGTCAGCAGAAATAGCATAAAATAGAACTATTCAACTTCCTACAAATGTTCGAAAAAAAAAACTTCCTACAAATGAACATAGACAAAAATAAAATAAAACGCCTCGTTTTTCGTTTTTTTTCCATTTCAACTTCCTACAAATGAACATAGACAAAAATAAAATAAAACGCCTCGTTTTTGGTTTTTTTTTCCATTTTGTTGCCACGTGTCATGACAATAGGGTCCTTATCCTACTTTTATAGTATAAAGATTCCTCGCTTGGGCCCATTAGATATGTGGTCCTATTCAACATATTGGGTCATGCGTTCTTGTTTTTTCTAAATAAAAAAGTAATAAATATTCAATATTGATAGATTATTTCAGTATAGGAAATTTCTGTCAACTTCTTCGGCCCCATTTTTAGAGTTTATTTTGTTATTCAAACTTCAGCCCACAGAATCCAAGTGTAGTTCTATGCCCGGTATTTGACTATTTATAGTATTTTTTTAATGGACTATTTTGTATTATTACACATCTCCAGGCAATAATAACAAAGCGAAGGCTTTGAAGAAACAACTGAGAGCGTGTAAGTATCTATAATGGGTTCGAAGAGCAATTGTCAGATGAAGGAAGTCACCGGGGATTATGGATACGTTCTTCAAGATGTGCCACATCTCACCGATTACATACCTGATCTCCATGTAGGTTTATATGCATTCATCTGCACATACATTCATCTCCAATCTGTTTTTCTTGGGTGAATGCAGAGATCATCGTGATTGTTAAATTGTGCAAGTCTTATTATTTATTTTGCGAAACTTTGGATGTGGATGTGCAGAGATTGCTTAATGCTTCAGGTGATATGGTCATTGCAGCTATGACTTTAGTAATTTCTGATGTTCTTGTGGCAGACACATCCCAACCCGCTGCAGTCAAACCCAGCTTATGCGGTTGTTAAGTACGTTGAAGTTGCTTTCTCCTTCTTTCTTAAAAGTGTCCCTTTTGTGGGTTGTTTCGATGATTGTCTGCTGTTTGTTCTTTGTTCTGATTCCAGGCAATACTTTGTCGATATGGATGATAGTGTCCCTCAAAAGGTGAATGAATCTAATGCTCGATCTACATGTTTCTATTTTTGAGCTTGATGATCCTTTGACAGTTTTGCAAAAGCCTATCGTGTGTTGACTATCCTTTTTAACAGATTGTTGTTCACAAGGACACTCCAAGAGGGATACATTTCCGCCGAGCTGGACCTCGTGAAAAGGTACGCCAATATTTCCTCACCTTACAAAAATTTGATTAAATCAGAATTTTTACCTGTTTGTTAAAATGTGTCAATGGTGATGATCAGATCTATTTTGCTCCAGACGAAGTGAATGCTTGCATAGTGACTTGTGGAGGTCTATGTCCCGGGCTAAACACGGTGATCAGGGAAATTGTGCACAGCCTTGACTATATGTATGGTGTTGACAATGTCCTTGGAATTGATGTAAGTTTGTCCACTCAACAATGGTAGTTCTGATGTCTCAACGTTCTGTTATTCATGAAATTTACAAATTCACAGTTGTTTCATTGTTCCTGCATAGATAACACATCTTCGACAACCACTTGGTGAACTATTTCAATTTTACATTATTTTTGTCCGGTTTCTTTTATCTTGTCCTATATTCTTTTTAATATTTTGATCTGCTAATGGTAATATGTTTCCTCGTAGGGAGGATATAGGGGTTTCTATTCAAAAAATACAATTACATTGACGCCAAAGGTTGTCAATGACATACACAAGCGTGGTGGGACCATTCTGGGAACTTCACGAGGAGGCCATGATACGATGAAGATTGTCGACAGCATTCAGGACCGTGGGATTAATCAGGCAAACACTGTTCATATCTTCAATTTTTTGGGCAAATGAATCTCAAGTTGCTGAGTGGTTTAGCACTCTTCTACATTCGACCTATCTGAAACTGACTATCAGTCATAAATGGTCAGGTATACATAATTGGAGGAGATGGCACTCAGAAGGGAGCTGCTGTCATATTTGAGGTACCATTTTCCCTAGATTTAGTACCTTGATAGGAGGAAAACATATTTATCAAGAATCTTTTGCAAAACCGTTCATAATATATATTATATATGCATCGATGTTGTATCCCATTCAGACACAATTGCAATGAGATCTACACATGGTTTTGTCCCCGCGGTCACTACGAACGCCCCCTCGATTCCTTCTGAAGAACTTATTTCTTAGTAAATATTAGTGGGGTTCATGAGCCCTACATGTTTCCTTATGTTACACGGTTTGACATTACAGGTTGCACAAGCATATAACTGTTTGTTATGTGAAAAGAAAATTAAAGGATGCAAGGGCCATGCCCCAGTTGACATATTGTAATAATTCTTGCTTTAACTCAAGCCTTCCATCTTTTCCCTCAGGAAATCCGTAAGCGGGGTTTGAAGGTTGCAGTTGCTGGGATTCCTAAGACGATTGACAATGACATACCGGTATATTTCATTCTTTATTCGTCTTGATTTGGATTGGGGCCTTGGAGGCTCTTTGGGTTGTCAAATTCTGTCATATTTTCACACAAGGCATCACACCAGAATATACCTGTCTACATGAGTAACTTACAATTCTGAACACACCATAAAATCTGTCAAGAGTCTCGTAGGTATGTGCTCTGCAACTCTGACCGGTTTTGTTTGTCTGCTAGGTGATTGACAAGTCATTTGGTTTTGATACTGCTGCTGAGGAAGCTCAACGTGCCATCAATGCAGCACATGTTGAAGCTGAGAGTGCAGAGAATGGGATTGGAGTTGTGAAACTGATGGGCCGGTATAGCGGTAAGATGTGTATTTCTCTGCGGGTTTATACCCATAGCCTTCTTGTACTCTGAATCTGCTTCCATCTCTACTATTGCTATAGAAGGTACTCGAATTTGAAACTCTGGTAGTTTGCTCTCGAGTGTTTTGAACTCAGGTAGGTTCACTTTGAAGCTGTTGCTTAACAAAATTTATTGTTCATTTTAGGATTCATTGCAATGTATGCCACGCTTGCTAGCCGAGATGTGGACTGCTGTTTGATACCAGAATCGCCATTTTATCTTGAAGGAGAGGGCGGACTTTTGGAGTACATCGAAAGAACGCTCAAAGAGAATGGGCACATGGTCATTGTAATTGCTGAAGGAGCTGGTCAAGAGCTCCTTGCTGCAAAGAACGAACAAGATGCTTCAGGCAACAAGCTTCTCCAAGATGTTGGGCTTTGGCTTTCTGAAAGCATAAAGGTGTGGATAATCTCCAGATTTTAGCATGTGGTTTATGATATAAGAACCTCAATATGAATTGAAAGACAAGGCGTTGATGATCAAAGCTCTAGATAAGTAATTTTTTTTGCCACTTTCACTTTTCGCAGGATCACTTTTCGAAAGGGAAAATTCCAATCACCCTGAAGTATATAGGTGGGTGTGCATACACCTTCATAATGACTGATATAAGCTGTCTCCAGTTTGATTTCTGAAAACCAAAATATTGTTGTGGCAGATCCAACTTACATGATACGCGCAATTCCCAGCAACGCATCTGACAACGTTTACTGCACACTCCTTGCTCAAAGTGCGGTTCACGGAGCAATGGCTGGTTACACAGGCTTCACTAGCGGGCTAGTCAACGGAAGACAAACTTACATTCCCTTCAATGTAAGATAAATGAACCTCAAGTTTTAAGATTATGCATGATGAACCTTCGTCTTTATTTTTTCCTCTTGCAGCGAATCACCGAACAACAAAATAAAGTGGTGATAACGGATAGAATGTGGGCTAGGCTTCTTTCCTCGACTAATCAGCCAAGCTTCCTCAGTAGGAAAGAGATCGAAGAGTCCAAGAACGAACAGGAACCTCCTACCCAACTGCTAGACGATGGAAAGTAATTTTGCAAAAGGAAATAGTGGCAAGCAACGAATCAAATGCAAAAATTTCGATAGTTGAACTAACAGTTGTCTTTTTTTCCTTGGAGCTTGCTTTGGTCGTGATATCCATCTAGAAAACTGAGGCAATATGGCTTATAGTTTCTGATTGTGACCATTTATGATGATATCGAGCTGTTCTTTGAAGACCTTTATCTCTAGACATCTGTTTGAACCAAAGATCAGTGCAGTCCATTCTGACGTTTTTATGTTGTAATGATGACACGTTTGCTGTCCTACTCTCACGATAAACCATCTTTTGAGTTTGTAAATAATATGAATGTTTAATATAACAGTTAGTTCGACTCCTGAAACTAAAGAACTTGACAAATAATACGTGTATGCCAACAACCAGCTTCATGATCTTGCCTACAAACACTAGGCACGATCAAGAAGATCGACGTTATTATCTTGAAGCTTTTATGTTTTTCTTCATACAATAAATGATTTGCAAAGAGACATCCAATTTTTTTTTTTTATATCATTATAAGAAAGAAGACTCAAATAGATAAGAAAGAAGAGTCAAATAATAAGTACCATAATAATTAATCTCTACGTGGTGTAGCAGCGTGCATCAGTTAGTTATCCTTGCAGTTCCTTGCGTAACCACCAGATGACAACCTCGACTGTGATTGAAAGAATTCGAAAGGTGCTCCAGCAGGTCCGAAGGATCGTCTCGTGGCATTAGGAGAATCTGAAATAAGCAATGGCTCATAGACATTTGTCGATGATGACAGTGGAGCGAGATCAGATCTTGATTGGGGTTCGATGTTCCCTAACGATAGGATGGGACCCCCTAAGCGTTCGGCTTGTTGAAGTATGTTGATCTTGCTTGATCTGTATGTGTATCTCAAGTACTTGAGCCCAAGGATCGGCCCCATCCCTGCACCTACTATAAGCTGAAATGAAACGAAATGAAATGAAATGAAATGCCACCATCAGTAGATGCATTGCTATATACGAGTGACAGATAAAAAGAACTATCGCGACTCACAATCATGGTGATCCAATAAGATGGTTGTCTGCACAAACGAAACATAACAGTGTACATCCCTGAAGATGGAATGGCACTAACAATCCAGTTGATTATGTAAAATGCCACCAGGTTTCCCAATATGGCCATATGTTGCAATACTGTAAAAGAGCTGCAAAAAGAAACAAAAAAGAAAGAAAGATAGGAGTGAGTTATGCCCAAAAGAGAAAAGAAACGGGGAGTGAGTTACGAACTTGGTCTCCAAGGCGACGACGAATGCCTGCAACCAGATGCACCCAGAGAGTGCCACCATAGCCACCTCCTCCATCTCGCTTTTCTCACAAGCATAAGCATGTATGGTGATTGCAAACACAACAATAGCCTGAAACGACATGCATGGTTTGATTCAAAACTAGATCATTCATAAGGAAAATTCCCAGGCTGTAACCATACTAACGTAAGTGGAGACAAAAAAATACACTCACATGAAATAGAGACCGGCCAAACCACCCAGCAAATGTGCTAGGGTTGAGAAGTCTGTTCGATGAACCAGTCAGACACATGAAATTTAAGTTTTCGAAGGAACGATTATCTACTTCTGTAAAACCATCCAACGGATGGATTAATGGAGAAAACGCTGTATGCCAACCGATTACCTTCCAGCCTGGCAATAATACAGTATTTGGGGATGCTGCATTACAGTTCTTTCACTCAGATCTTTGTCAAGGACACTGACTAAAACAGGGACACTTGTGTAGAAAACATTATAGGCCATTAAGCTGACAGAATTGAATAGACTGGTCCCTGATACACCTGAAATGAAGGAGAAACTAGAAGAAACCAAGGGTTACAATTACAAATGCTCAAAGAGAAATTTGGAGCTATATTAGAGCGGATAATTGGAACTTACAAGATCTGGATAAAACATATCAACAACGACTTATAGAATGAATATTGGGAGAGAAACGCCGTGCGGTTATACGAATAGCGTCCATGCACAAGAATCAACCTTCTTAAAAATCTGAATTCTGGGATGCAAAAAATAAGTATAATATGACTCCGAACTCACAGAGATAAATAGTTCCCTGCACAGTCCATCACGTAAGATTGAACACAAAAATGAATGTGTTTCCAACTTAGGGAAAATTTTTAGTACTCTAGTATTTTCTAACACTGCAAATTTGATATACATCTCTAAGTAAAACATGGATCTTACTTCCGATGCTATAATCAGCTGCTCTTGCCGCTTGCAATCCTTCACGTCCACTTATGCCAACCCCTATGTCAGCCTGTTGAATCATCCTCACATCATTTCCACCATCCCCAATGGCCAATGTTCTATAGTCGCATGATTTCAAAAGTTGTACAAGCTGGATAAAATTTTACACAAAAGTACAAGAGAAAATCCTTTCAGTGAGTGGGTCCCCCCAATAAAAAGGAAAACATAAAATAAAGTAATCATAAACAACAGAGAGGCTTAGTGTAATGCCACGAAAAGCACCTGTGCCTTCTGTGATGGAGTGACACGACAACATATAGCTGTCCTTGACAAAACAGCAAGCTCTGTGAATGCTTTACGGTGGTGCCTCAGGGCGATTTCGAGAGCCCAGCCATCAACAACAAACGCTATGTCCTGAACATTAACAGAAACTCAACATAGCAATTTACAGTAGCGCTCGCCAAATAGTGATCTCTTTCCTCATACATTCATAATCTAATATAATTGTTATTAACGAATCCTATAACTTGCACAAGACATGCAATGAAATCAAGAGCGAGCAGTATCGGCATACAAAGAATGATGAAATGATAGTCCCAAAAAATACATGTTAAAAAAATGTATAAAGATATGCCCTGGCATACGTGAATAATACAAGATAATATAAACAGTGGAAGGCTAAATATGTACATCAAAGACAAAAATTATTCATTTACTAGAAGATGGTCAAAGGACTTCGGGCCACTGTCATTATTCATCTGAAGAAAGACAGCCACTGAAAAAAAAAATCCTAGATATGCGAAACATGATGAGTTAAAAAAAAAAAAAAGAAACAGAATAACCGGACCTTGGGTTCAGAATCCGTGATCCTCATGGTAAGCAACACTCTTTCAAGACTCCTAGAAACTTCATCTTCAGTTTTCCCATTGATCATCAGAATCTGACCTTTAGGCTCTGTTAAGTTAAGACGGGTGACAAACTTGCATTGTATGAGAAGCATTCCATGAATGGTGATAAAGCAGATATAAAGACATCTATTCCAGCTGCTATAGTTTAGAGGTGGAAGGATAAGCAGGGAATTAAGGAGATATAAAAGAAGTAAGATTAAACATGGGCAGACTTACCGGGAGAAATAAAATTACAAGAAACGGCGATTTGTATAGCAGTGATCTGCTTGTCTCCAGTCAGCATCCAAAAATTTATTCCTGCTATTCTGAGTGTTTTTCTGGAACATCGTCCTGGTTTTGTTATCCAAGTGGTGAGAATGTTGTTAATGTTGACGAGCTCAGCTTTGACAAATGTTGGGCTAACATTTCAGCCAACATTGGTGTCTGTCAACATTCGATTTTATCTTTCATGCCCAAAACCGTTTAACCTTTTATTGTAGCTTTATTTACTGATATGCAGGACCTGAAACGTGTCCAAACCGTGTGGAAAGCGTGTGGAGCTGCTTGAACGAATTTAGGAAGTGCAATTACCACAAATAGAAGATTTGAAGATCAAAAGAGATCAAGTCAAGCAACGACCAAGATTAGAAGATCTGAATATCAAAGAGAATCATTCAACCAGCTGCCATAAATAGGAGATAAGGAATCGGCCAATAAGATGAGAAGATTCGAACTAAATATATATACTATATTTAGGGAGATCTTCGAAGAGATATTTGAAGAGATATTCAAGGATCTTTTTACCAATTCAAGAGGGAGCCAATGTCTATAAATAAGAGTTATTTTCGAGCTGCAACTTACGACTTTCGAGAGAACTTTCATGGAGCCACTTTGAGCGATATATTGAGCGTAAAATATGAGCGAAGCACACATTGTGTTTGAGCGATTTTTATAGATGTCGAGAGTCGTCTTTTAGCCTAGTATTGAACCTTCTGAAGTCTTAGTTCTTCGTAGGTTTTCAGGATCGTGTCGATTCTTTTTCTAGGCTTGTTTTTACTATCTTCGGATAGTTGTTTTGCATCCATTGCTGTAGTGGAATTTTGCCTTGAGGCACGCAGCAAGTTTTTATAACTTGCTGCACAGATTTACATCCCGTGTTATTTCAGTTTCGTCACTAAGTAGTTAGAATATTCCGCTGTGCACCTGAATGTTAGGTTGAGTGTTACCCCGACATCCTACCCAACATCTAGTCTATACTTAGTGTTTTACATCCATATCGTACCGGGACCACTTCAAAGTGGTATCAGAGCCTCCGCTTGACGTGACTAAGCGTTTTGATCCTTTATAATGGATGTTACAAGCTCAAACCATCTTGCCAAAGTCCCTGTCTTAGACGGTTCCAATTATGCGTATTGGAAGGTTCGTGTGCGCCAATGCATCAAGTCCATAGATGTGCGAGCGTGGGAAGCTGTTCTCAACGGATACACTCCAACTCGATCCCCTCCAGATGCTGATGGCGAAGTAGTCGACAAGCCTATCGAACAGTGGACTATTGCTGAAAAGAATGCGGCCGAGTATAACGACAAAGCTCTTAATGCCATCTTCTCCTCGGTGGACATCTTCATGTTCAAAATCATTCAGAATTGTTCGACGGCAAAGAACGCTTGGGATCTACTTCAGAGGTACTGCGAAGGCGATGCGAGCGTGAGGGAAACCAAACTGCGCTATCTCCTCAATCAGTTTGAAAACCTTAGAATGAAGGAAGACGAGGACATCACCACATACTTCGGGAAGATTTTGACGATTTCAAGCGAGTGTGCTAGCCTCGGAGATCCGATTGCAAATAAGATACTGGTTTCTAAAGCTTTACGTACGCTAACCGAAAAGTTTAATGTGAAGGTAGCGGCCGTTGAGGAAGCACATAACCTGTCCACGATGGAATTCAACACGTTGATGAACATCATGAAGAACTATGAGACCAACCTCGAAGACCAAAAGAGAGCTTCACGTGGCAAAAGCATTGCTCTAGTCAGTCAGTCATCCAAGGTGCAAACTGAAGTTGACCCTGACAATGATGAGGATATGGCTATGTTCGTGAAGAAATTCACAAAGTTCCTTCAGAAGAAGAATGTCGAGCAGAATGTTGGCCCAACATTCAGGAAGGGCCAGAATGCCAAAGCAGAACCTTCATCGGCGCCTCCCTTCTTCAAACACAATCCAGATGGAAAGAAGAAGAACATCAACTACGAATCTGTAAGATGCTATGAATGTCAAGGATGGGGTCATTTTGCCAACGAGTGTGCAAATACACTCCGCAAGCACGGAAAAGCTATGTGGATCGATCTTTCCGATGATGAAGAGGAAGAACAGTATGCCAAGGAGACTAAGCAATCATCAGTGACCATGCAATCCTTCTCGGACGACGAAGATTATCAAATCGGTTTCACTGCGGTAACTGATGTTGAGCCAACATCTGACTCAACATCTGAAAAACATATCATTTTCGATTATGATGATTCAAACTGTTTTGATGGGTTTTCTAGTTCTGATGATGCAGGTTTAGAAACTGATGTTCGTGAAGAAGTTCAGACGAATGAAGCCTTCAAACTGCTGTCCGCGGAGTATGCGAAGGAAAAGGCGAAAAACTCGGAACTGGAAGTAATCGTGAAAACGCTGACCGAGGAAAATGAGAAGAGCAAAAAGATGATCAAAAGCCTTCTAGAAGGGATGAACAAGGTGGAAGCCGTGTTGAAGAGAAAAGACAAGGAGATCGATAAACTTCAGAAGCAAGTCGATAAGGCTGACGAGACGTTCTCAAAATTGAACAAGGGTAAATCGATTCTTGATGAGGTATTGTCAATAGGTATTTCTGATACTCATGGCTTAGGTTACAATTCACAGCATGTTCTAGATTCTGCCACTTACGATCGATCAAAGTTTGTTTTTGAAAATTCCCATGTTGCTAACGATCGATGTGAGACTGTGACTATTAAGAAAAGTATGAAGCATGCTGCTTGTAAGTCTAAGGATAGATCGTTTAAGTGTCATTATCGTATGCAGCCTGGTCATATTAAACCATACTGCTGGAAATTGAAGGGGGAAATTTCTGCAAAGAAATCGATGTCGGCTGAAATGTCATCCAACATCCCGCTCAACATTGAGAAATCAGTGTTGAAAGGTGTGTCTGGAGAAAGTTCATCTGGCTCACCTTCAAATTCTGGTGGTCCAAATGCTGTTTTACCATCTAAGAAAGTTTGGTTAGAGAAATCTGTTCATAAATGCCATGTAGTATATACCTCCTTGCGAGCTAACGTGACAGGTTCTTGGTACTTCGATAGCGGGTGTTTCCGAAATATGACGGGTACCAAACAGTATATAAGTGATTACATGCCTTTACGGAGTGGATCTGTGACGTTTGGAGGAGGTGCTAAAGGAAGGATTCTTAGTCGAGATGACCTCGAGGACGTGTGCCAACTATCGAAAGACAAAGACGGTGTCATACTTGGGCATTACAAACTGGGCCACGTTAACTACCAAACATTGGAGCAGCTTATCAAGCATGAGGCGATCAGAGGCGTTCCGAAGCTTAAGGAGTTTGGTAAGGTTGTATGTGAGTCATGTTTAAAGGGTAAGAAAGTGCATGCTAGCCATAATGTTGATCAACATGTTACTCAATATTTTAAAACTGATAACTGTTTTCAGTTAATACACATGGATTTGATGGGCACGATAGCAGCAAGTAGTATTGGTGGTCGAAAATATGCTTATGTGCTGGTTGATGACTTGTTTAGATTTGCATGGATATTTTTTAGGGAAAAATCAGAATTGTTCGATTTTTTCAAAAACTTTTGTGATATGGTCAAGAATGATTTTCGTGGCCACATTTTTCATATTAGGACTGATCATGATAGAGAGCTTGAGACTCAGTTATTCTATGATTTCTGTGATGAAAATAGTGCGTTCTTGAATGGCTATATTGATAAAGATATTTATGTTGAGCAGTCGAAAGGATTTGAAGATCCACATTTTTCTAATTATGTTTTTAAGTTGCAGAAAGTGCTTTATGGTCTAAGGCAGGCTCCTCGAGCTTGGTATGGTAGGTTGACTATGTTCCTACTTGAATTTGGGTTCGTGCAAGGTGAAGCCGATCGAACACTCTTTGTAAAAAGAGTTGGTTCTCATATTTTAATAGCCCAGATTTATGTTGAAGATACTGTTTTTGGCTGTAGATCTCAGTCTATGATAGACCAATTCCTACATGCTATGAATTCTACTTTCAAAATGAGTATAATTGGTGAACTAACTTTTTTCTTAGGCCTGCAGATTAAGCAAAGCAACGACGATATTTTCATGTCTCAGGAGAAGTATGTGAATAATAGAGTAAAGAAATTTGGAAAAGATACTGCCAAGGTAATGAAAACACCGATGGGTTCAACTCAGAAGGTACGTAAAGGTAATGTTGGACAGAATGTTGACCCCACATCGTATAGTTCCATGATAGGCAGTCTATTATATCTTTCCGCTACTAGACCTGACATTATGTATAGCGTATGCGTATGTGCTAGATATCAGTCTGAGCCTAAAGTTTCCCATCTTAATGCTGTTAAGCGTATTTTTCGTCATGTGAGTGGATCGTGTAACCTAAGATTGTGGTTCTCTAAAGATACTAATATGAGTCTCGTAGGCTACAGTGATGCTGATTGGGCAGGTGACGAGGATGATCGCAAGAGCACAAGTGACGGCTGTTTCTTCTTAGGTAACAATTTAGTTGCATGGTACAGTAAGAAACAGAATTGTGTGTCTTTATCTACTGTTGAGTCTGAGTATGTTGATGCGGGTAGTTGCTGTATGCAATTAATATGGTTGAATAGCATGTTGTGTGACTATGGTTTAGAGTGCGAGTCAGTCCTCATGTATTGTGATAACCTTAGTGCCATCAACATATCTAAGAATCCTATCCAGCATTCACGCACGAAGCATATAGATATAAGACATCATTTTCTGAGAGATATGGTAGAGAAAGAATTAGTGCGCATTCAGCATGTAGACACGAAACATCAGTTAGCTGACATTTTCACGAAAGCATTGGATTTTGAAAGGTTTTCGGACCTGAAAAAATCCATAGGTTTGCATCAGTCTGTCTGAATGTTGGTCCAACATTTGGATCAACATAGCATATGTCGAACTTGATTGTCACTGTTTTGATGTTTGATTTAATGTTCTCTCTGTTATTCTGTGAAATGATTTGACTCATCTAGACCGTTCCCTGAAATGACCCTCTAAAAAAAAAAAATTACGAAAAAAAAAAGAAAAAAAATATATATTATATGTATATTGCTCTGATTCTTTTTCAAGATATAGGTTCAGGTAATAAGTTTCCTAGGTGCACGGCATTCGCGGTGACGATGCACTCTTTGCGACAAAAATCCTAACCTTGATGATAAGGATCTTATAAGGTCTGTGCATAATATTACTAGTTTATAATGAGGTAAGTAGGGCAGAAAATGAAAGGGAATTGAGTTTAGGGTGTTGAACAGAAAAGTCTCGAATTTCAGAGTAGAATGTTGAGTCTTATGTTGGGGCAACATATGTGACTGTCAGTTTGATCATGCTATATTTTTGTGCTTTCGTTTATGTGCATTAGTTTTTAGGTCAGCATTTGTTGGTTTCATGTGTCTAGTTTAGATATCTCTCAGAATTGCATTAGAACTCTCGAAGAACAGCGTGTTACACTTGGCTCAAGTGATCCTCATTGTCGCTCAAACGGTTAGTCTCGCTCGATTCTATTATGACTTTTGACTTGGTATTTTTGGTTGAATCATGATCTGATTTGCTCCTATATTTTTTATGACCGATTCTTCCATATACCATATTAGCTCCTTGTTTATTTAGACAGTTGTGACCTGATTCGACCTTATCCTCTAAACTGTCTAAATTATATTTGAGTGGCTCGCTGACATTACTCTCTGCCCCTATGTTTCTGATATAATTCACGGGTTATACATTCTGTGCTCATATCGATTTTTTTGGATTTATCTTTGATTTCTTTATGGCGAACTAACTTGTTTCTGAGTCTCAGAATGTTGGGCCAGATGTTACCTCAACATCTGCAAGTTGGCTAACAGAGAAGTTCTCTGTGTCTTTTCTTTCTTCCCAAAAAGGGGGAGAAGGTTGTGCGGATAAAAAGGGGGAGATAAGGACATTCAGTGGGAGCAGAATAAGGAGCCGAACAAACAGGGGGAGCTCGAGAAAGCATCAGAAGGAAACACCACTCCATTGAGAATTTTGCCTTCAGGGGGAGTTTTGGAACTTTTAAATCTGCACGGGTTTTGGGAAGAAAGATAAAAAGGGGGAGATTGTTAATGTTGACGAGCTCAGCTTTGACAAATGTTGGGCTAACATTTCAGCCAACATTGGTGTCTGTCAACATTCGATTTTATCTTTCATGCCCAAAACCGTTTAACCTTTTATTGTAGCTTTATTTACTGATATGCAGGACGTGGTAAAGTGCTGAAACGTGTCCAAACCGTGTGGAAAGCGTGTGGAGCTGCTTGAACGAATTTAGGAAGTGCAATTACCATAAATAGAAGATTTGAAGATCAAAAGAGATCAAGTCAAGCAACGACCAAGATTAGAAGATCTGAATATCAAAGAGAATCATTCAACCAGCTGCCATAAATAGGAGATAAGGAATCGGCCAATAAGATGAGAAGATTCGAACTAAATATATATACTATATTTAGGGAGATCTTCGAAGAGATATTTGAAGAGATATTCAAGGGATCTTTTTACCAATTCAAGAGAGAGCCAAGGTCTATAAATAAGAGTTATTTTCGAGCTGCAAATTACGACTTTCGAGAGAACTTTCATGGAGCCACTTTGAGCGATATATTGAGCGTAAAATATGAGCGAAGCACACATTGTGTTTGAGCGATTTTTATAGATGTCGAGAGTCGTCTTTTAGCCTAGTATTGAACCTTCTGAAGTCTTAGTTCTTCGTAGGTTTTCAGGATCGTGTCGATTCTTTTTCTAGGCTTGTTTTTACTATCTTCGGATAGTTGTTTTGCATCCATTGCTGTAGTGGAATTTTGCCTTGAGGCACGCAGCAAGTTTTTATAACTTGCTGCACAGATTTACATCCCGTGTTATTTCAGTTTCGTCACTAAGTAGTTAGAATATTCCGTTGTGCACCTGAATGTTAGGTTGAGTGTTACCCCGACATCCTACCCAACATCTAGTTTATACTTAGTGTTTTACATCCATATCGTACCGGGACCACTTCAAATGTATTCAAACATCTCAACATTAAGAGATTCAAAATCAAACATGAAAATTGAAAAATATGTACACATTGCAGCCAGACTTCCTTAGAAATGTCTAACAACTAAAGCAAACCTGTAGACGATCTTCAATTGCCGCAACACCAAGTATCTCAAAGTCATGCCCTATCCTTTGGCAAACTTCAGCTACTCGCCACTAGAAGTCAATAAAACAAATTATTATATTTCTACATTGAAACAACAAGACTCGCAAAGCCGTGCTCTGTCCTTCGACAAACTTGAGCTACTCTCCCACTTGAGAGTTATATCTTCTTTTTTTTTTTCCCAACGACTTGAGAGTTATATCTACCAAGCAGGAAAAAAAAAAAGAAACCGACCACTGCAGAGGGTTTTTGTGGTCTGACTAATAAGTGCTAACACCAAGTTTATAAATTGTTTCAACGAGTTTATTCGTCAGAGCAGATAAGTACTGAAGAAAAATAGTTGTTTAGAGATCTTGATATATTTGTCTTGATCCTTTCGTTGGCATTCTCGACAATCACAGTTTCGGTTTAAGTTAAATGGAATCGTGTGTTGCACTAAACTCCCGTTGCAATCAAACAGGCCAATTATTGACCACTTCAATCAAACAGGTCAAATCTCGATTTCACGTGGCATGTATTAGTTCCGGCTTCGATTGCTATGTAAGAGTCAACAAAACTATAATTAGTATTTAGATCAAGCCAAGGGAAAAACATGACCGGATCCGCTTTGGAAGATAGAGAACCATTCTGTGCAAAAGCAATTACTAAAAAAAGATGGATGATAGAGAAACCATGAAGAACCATTCTTTGTGAAACCAATAACTAAAAGAAGATGGATCATGGAAAGCCTCTTCTTTGTTCATGTAGATGGGATTCCTTTGTATGACAATGAAATCCCCAAATGCTTGGTTTTGTTTTCTCGATCTGTCTTTTGTTTGGATTAGGCTTTGGAATCACAGGCAAATGATGACCAGAGCTCCGTAGTAATTCCGAAGTCGACACGCATTTATGTTATAGGTAGAAATAACCAAGACAGATAGAACATCAATCAAAAGACCCATCACCCATCGTCATGATCATGGTTCGCCGTCGCGGCGTTAACTCGGCCGTATCGCCCGCTCCGTAACGGGATCGCCGCCGGCCGCGCCAAAGATACGGGTTGGCGCGGTTATGGTCTTGCCGCGGCTAGATCTCGGACGTAGCGGTGAGATCTCGGCCGGGTCGGGACGGAGCGGACGATTATCGGTGTAACGTCCGAAATATCGGCGATTCGATCTCACTTTTTTTTCTTCTGCAACTTACCTCCATTGATGAACTGATAAGCTTAGAATAGAAGACAGGCGGCGGCGTTAGGTTAGATAAAGCCGATGGAGTGTTTTTCAATTTTAGACATTGGGCTGTTAACTAATATCATGGTTACAAAGGCCCAATTGTTAATCAAACAATTACAAATTACTGAAAATAAAAAAATTCTCAAGCATGTAAAATTTATTGATAACTTTTTAACTAAATCTAATGACATGAGTTAAATATACTAGCAGAAAATCTAAATATAATATGTATAATCTTGTGATATTGAAACAAATTAGAAGATATTTCACAAACATTATGTATTGTAATTGGTAAAACACATATATAATATATATATTATTATTCAAACGTTATGTATTATAATTGGTAAAAACACATATATAAATATATGTTATTATTATTTACATAATATGTATAATCTTGTGATATTGAAACAAATTAGAAGATATTTCACAAACATTATGTATTGTAATTGGTAAAACACATATATCAATATATATTATTATTCAAACATTATGTATTATAATTGGTAAAACACATATATAAATATATGTTATTATTATTTACATAATATGTATAATCTTGTGATATTGAAATAAATTAGAAGATATTTCACGAACATTATGTATTGTAATTGGTAAAACACATATATAAATATATATTATTATTCAAACATTATGTATTATAATTGGTAAAACACATATATAAATATATATTATTATTATTATTTAACATTATGTATACTGGTAAACACATATATAAATATATATTATTATTATCTTTGCAAAATTTGCGTATCGCCCGCGACCGATACGCGATAATGCAACGTATCTGAATTGCTCGTGTCCGCATCAGCGTCCGCGACCGCAACGGCGAACCATGATGTCGGGAATTACGACGACGGTGTTTGAGGCTGCGAAGGGAAAGATAGTCGATGCGTCTACTGCGTTGAACGGCCGGACGCTGCGCGACGTGCGCTACAAGCTGCTGAGAAGGCGGAGGTTGAAGTGGAGGATTCGAACATGACAATGCTAATGCAATCTAGGATAGCTAAGGAAAAGGTCAGGACGCCATCATGTTGATGGGAGAAGCAATTGCTGCGGCGGACCACGCTTCTGCGGCGGCGGCCCGCGCTGCTGCGGTAGCGGAGTATAGTAGAACCTTGCATTTCCCGTATCTTCAGACAATATATTAGTAGTATCATGACCATGGTTCGCCGTTAGCGGTCGCGGACGCTGATGCGGACACGAGCAATTCAGATACGTTGCATTATCGCGTATCGGTCGCGGGCGATACGCAAATTTTGCAAAGATAATAATAATATATATTTATATATGTGTTTACCAGTATACATAATGTTAAATAATAATAATAATATATATTTATATATGTGTTTTACCAATTATAATACATAATGTTTGAATAATAATATATATTTATATATGTGTTTTACCAATTACAATACATAATGTTTGTGAAATATCTTCTAATTTATTTCAATATCACAAGATTATACATATTATGTAAATAATAATAACATATATTTATATATGTGTTTTACCAATTATAATACATAATGTTTGAATAATAATAATATATATTGATATATGTGTTTTACCAATTACAATACATAATGTTTGTGAAATATCTTCTAATTTGTTTCAATATCACGAGATTATACATATTATGTAAATAATAATAACATATATTTATATATGTGTTTTACCAATTATAATACATAATGTTTGAATAATAATATATATTTATATATGTGTTTTACCAATTACAATACATAATGTTTGTGAAATATCTTCTAATTTGTTTCAATATCACAAGATTATACATATTATATTTAGATTTTCTGCTAGTATATTTAACTCATGTCATTAGATTTAGTTAAAAAGTTATCAATAAATTTTACATGCTTGAGAATTTTTTATTTTCAGTAATTTGTAATTGTTTGATTAACAATTGGGCCTTTGTAACCATGATATTAGTTAACAGCCCAATGTCTAAAATTGAAAAACACTCCATCGGCTTTATCTAACCTAATGCCGCCGCCTGTCTTCTATTCTAAGCTTATCAGTTCATCAATGGAGGTAAGTTGCAGAAGAAAAAAAAGTGAGATCGAATCGCCGATATTTCGGACGTTACACCGATAATCGTCCGCTCCGTCCCGACCCGGCCGAGATCTCACCGCTACGTCCGAGATCTAGCCGCGGCAAGACCATAACCGCGCCAACCCGTATCTTTGGCGCGGCCGGCGGCGATCCCGTTACGGAGCGGGCGATACGGCCGAGTTAACGCCGCGACGGCGAACCATGATCATGACGATGGGTGATGGGTCTTTTGATTGATGTTCTATCTGTCTTGGTTATTTCTACCTATAACATAAATGCGTGTCGACTTCGGAATTACTACGGAGCTCTGGTCATCATTTGCCTGTGATTCCAAAGCCTAATCCAAACAAAAGACAGATCGAGAAAACAAAACCAAGCATTTGGGGATTTCATTGTCATACAAAGGAATCCCATCTACATGAACAAAGAAGAGGCTTTCCATGATCCATCTTCTTTTAGTTATTGGTTTCACAAAGAATGGTTCTTCATGGTTTCTCTATCATCCATCTTTTTTAGTAATTGCTTTTGCACAGAATGGTTCTCTATCTTCCAAAGCGGATCCGGTCATGTTTTTCCCTTGGCTTGATCTAAATACTAATTATAGTTTTGTTGACTCTTACATAGCAATCGAAGCCGGAACTAATACATGCCACGTGAAATCGAGATTTGACCTGTTTGATTGAAGTGGTCAATAATTGGCCTGTTTGATTGCAACGGGAGTTTAGTGCAACACACGATTCCATTTAACTTAAACCGAAACTGTGATTGTCGAGAATGCCAACGAAAGGATCAAGACAAATATATCAAGATCTCTAAACAACTATTTTTCTTCAGTACTTATCTGCTCTGACGAATAAACTCGTTGAAACAATTTATAAACTTGGTGTTAGCACTTATTAGTCAGACCACAAAAACCCTCTGCAGTGGTCGGTTTCTTTTTTTTTTTCCTGCTTGGTAGATATAACTCTCAAGTCGTTGGGAAAAAAAAAAAGAAGATATAACTCTCAAGTGGGAGAGTAGCTCAAGTTTGTCGAAGGACAGAGCACGGCTTTGCGAGTCTTGTTGTTTCAATGTAGAAATATAATAATTTGTTTTATTGACTTCTAGTGGCGAGTAGCTGAAGTTTGCCAAAGGATAGGGCATGACTTTGAGATACTTGGTGTTGCGGCAATTGAAGATCGTCTACAGGTTTGCTTTAGTTGTTAGACATTTCTAAGGAAGTCTGGCTGCAATGTGTACATATTTTTCAATTTTCATGTTTGATTTTGAATCTCTTAATGTTGAGATGTTTGAATACATTTGAAGTGGTCCCGGTACGATATGGATGTAAAACACTAAGTATAAACTAGATGTTGGGTAGGATGTCGGGGTAACACTCAACCTAACATTCAGGTGCACAACGGAATATTCTAACTACTTAGTGACGAAACTGAAATAACACGGGATGTAAATCTGTGCAGCAAGTTATAAAAACTTGCTGCGTGCCTCAAGGCAAAATTCCACTACAGCAATGGATGCAAAACAACTATCCGAAGATAGTAAAAACAAGCCTAGAAAAAGAATCGACACGATCCTGAAAACCTACGAAGAACTAAGACTTCAGAAGGTTCAATACTAGGCTAAAAGACGACTCTCGACATCTATAAAAATCGCTCAAACACAATGTGTGCTTCGCTCATATTTTACGCTCAATATATCGCTCAAAGTGGCTCCATGAAAGTTCTCTCGAAAGTCGTAATTTGCAGCTCGAAAATAACTCTTATTTATAGACCTTGGCTCTCTCTTGAATTGGTAAAAAGATCCCTTGAATATCTCTTCAAATATCTCTTCGAAGATCTCCCTAAATATAGTATATATATTTAGTTCGAATCTTCTCATCTTATTGGCCGATTCCTTATCTCCTATTTATGGCAGCTGGTTGAATGATTCTCTTTGATATTCAGATCTTCTAATCTTGGTCGTTGCTTGACTTGATCTCTTTTGATCTTCAAATCTTCTATTTATGGTAATTGCACTTCCTAAATTCGTTCAAGCAGCTCCACACGCTTTCCACACGGTTTGGACACGTTTCAGCACTTTACCACGTCCTGCATATCAGTAAATAAAGCTACAATAAAAGGTTAAACGGTTTTGGGCATGAAAGATAAAATCGAATGTTGACAGACACCAATGTTGGCTGAAATGTTAGCCCAACATTTGTCAAAGCTGAGCTCGTCAACATTAACAATCTCCCCCTTTTTATCTTTCTTCCCAAAACCCGTGCAGATTTAAAAGTTCCAAAACTCCCCCTGAAGGCAAAATTCTCAATGGAGTGGTGTTTCCTTCTGATGCTTTCTCGAGCTCCCCCTGTTTGTTCGGCTCCTTATTCTGCTCCCACTGAATGTCCTTATCTCCCCCTTTTTATCCGCACAACCTTCTCCCCCTTTTGGGAAGAAAGAAAAGACACAGAGAACTTCTCTGTTAGCCAACTTGCAGATGTTGAGGTAACATCTGGCCCAACATTCTGAGACTCAGAAACAAGTTAGTTCGCCATAAAGAAATCAAAGATAAATCCAAAAAAATCGATATGAGCACAGAATGTATAACCCGTGAATTATATCAGAAACATAGGGGCAGAGAGTAATGTCAGCGAGCCACTCAAATATAATTTAGACAGTTTAGAGGATAAGGTCGAATCAGGTCACAACTGTCTAAATAAACAAGGAGCTAATATGGTATATGGAAGAATCGGTCATAAAAAATATAGGAGCAAATCAGATCATGATTCAACCAAAAATACCAAGTCAAAAGTCATAATAGAATCGAGCGAGACTAACCGTTTGAGCGACAATGAGGATCACTTGAGCCAAGTGTAACACGCTGTTCTTCGAGAGTTCTAATGCAATTCTGAGAGATATCTAAACTAGACACATGAAACCAACAAATGCTGACCTAAAAACTAATGCACATAAACGAAAGCACAAAAATATAGCATGATCAAACTGACAGTCACATATGTTGCCCCAACATAAGACTCAACATTCTACTCTGAAATTCGAGACTTTTCTGTTCAACACCCTAAACTCAATTCCCTTTCATTTTCTGCCCTACTTACCTCATTATAAACTAGTAATATTATGCACAGACCTTATAAGATCCTTATCATCAAGGTTAGGATTTTTGTCGCAAAGAGTGCATCGTCACCGCGAATGCCGTGCACCTAGGAAACTTATTACCTGAACCTATATCTTGAAAAAGAATCAGAGCAATATACATATAATATATATTTTTTTCTTTTTTTTTCGTAATTTTTTTTTTAGAGGGTCATTTCAGGGAACGGTCTAGATGAGTCAAATCATTTCACAGAATAACAGAGAGAACATTAAATCAAACATCAAAACAGTGACAATCAAGTTCGACATATGCTATGTTGATCCAAATGTTGGACCAACATTCAGACAGACTGATGCAAACCTATGGATTTTTTCAGGTCCGAAAACCTTTCAAAATCCAATGCTTTCGTGAAAATGTCAGCTAACTGATGTTTCGTGTCTACATGCTGAATGCGCACTAATTCTTTCTCTACCATATCTCTCAGAAAATGATGTCTTATATCTATATGCTTCGTGCGTGAATGCTGGATAGGATTCTTAGATATGTTGATGGCACTAAGGTTATCACAATACATGAGGACTGACTCGCACTCTAAACCATAGTCACACAACATGCTATTCAACCATATTAATTGCATACAGCAACTACCCGCATCAACATACTCAGACTCAACAGTAGATAAAGACACACAATTCTGTTTCTTACTGTACCATGCAACTAAATTGTTACCTAAGAAGAAACAGCCGTCACTTGTGCTCTTGCGATCATCCTCGTCACCTGCCCAATCAGCATCACTGTAGCCTACGAGACTCATATTAGTATCTTTAGAGAACCACAATCTTAGGTTACACGATCCACTCACATGACGAAAAATACGCTTAACAGCATTAAGATGGGAAACTTTAGGCTCAGACTGATATCTAGCACATACGCATACGCTATACATAATGTCAGGTCTAGTAGCGGAAAGATATAATAGACTGCCTATCATGGAACTATACGATGTGGGGTCAACATTCTGTCCAACATTACCTTTACGTACCTTCTGAGTTGAACCCATCGGTGTTTTCATTACCTTGGCAGTATCTTTTCCAAATTTCTTTACTCTATTATTCACATACTTCTCCTGAGACATGAAAATATCGTCGTTGCTTTGCTTAATCTGCAGGCCTAAGAAAAAAGTTAGTTCACCAATTATACTCATTTTGAAAGTAGAATTCATAGCATGTAGGAATTGGTCTATCATAGACTGAGATCTACAGCCAAAAACAGTATCTTCAACATAAATCTGGGCTATTAAAATATGAGAACCAACTCTTTTTACAAAGAGTGTTCGATCGGCTTCACCTTGCACGAACCCAAATTCAAGTAGGAACATAGTCAACCTACCATACCAAGCTCGAGGAGCCTGCCTTAGACCATAAAGCACTTTCTGCAACTTAAAAACATAATTAGAAAATGTGGATCTTCAAATCCTTTCGACTGCTCAACATAAATATCTTTATCAATATAGCCATTCAAGAACGCACTATTTTCATCACAGAAATCATAGAATAACTGAGTCTCAAGCTCTCTATCATGATCAGTCCTAATATGAAAAATGTGGCCACGAAAATCATTCTTGACCATATCACAAAAGTTTTTGAAAAAATCGAACAATTCTGATTTTTCCCTAAAAAATATCCATGCAAATCTAAACAAGTCATCAACCAGCACATAAGCATATTTTCGACCACCAATACTACTTGCTGCTATCGTGCCCATCAAATCCATGTGTATTAACTGAAAACAGTTATCAGTTTTAAAATATTGAGTAACATGTTGATCAACATTATGGCTAGCATGCACTTTCTTACCCTTTAAACATGACTCACATACAACCTTACCAAACTCCTTAAGCTTCGGAACGCCTCTGATCGCCTCATGCTTGATAAGCTGCTCCAATGTTTGGTAGTTAACGTGGCCCAGTTTGTAATGCCCAAGTATGACACCGTCTTTGTCTTTCGATAGTTGGCACACGTCCTCGAGGTCATCTCGACTAAGAATCCTTCCTTTAGCACCTCCTCCAAACGTCACAGATCCACTCCGTAAAGGCATGTAATCACTTATATACTGTTTGGTACCCGTCATATTTCGGAAACACCCGCTATCGAAGTACCAAGAACCTGTCACGTTAGCTCGCAAGGAGGTATATACTACATGGCATTTATGAACAGATTTCTCTAACCAAACTTTCTTAGATGGTAAAACAGCATTTGGACCACCAGAATTTGAAGGTGAGCCAGATGAACTTTCTCCAGACACACCTTTCAACACTGATTTCTCAATGTTGAGCGGGATGTTGGATGACATTTCAGCCGACATCGATTTCTTTGCAGAAATTTCCCCTTCAATTTCCAGCAGTATGGTTTAATATGACCAGGCTGCATACGATAATGACACTTAAACGATCTATCCTTAGACTTACAAGCAGCATGCTTCATACTTTTCTTAATAGTCACAGTCTCACATCGATCGTTAGCAACATGGGAATTTTCAAAAACAAACTTTGATCGATCGTAAGTGGCAGAATCTAGAACATGCTGTGAATTGTAACCTAAGCCATGAGTATCAGAAATACCTATTGACAATACCTCATCAAGAATCGATTTACCCTTGTTCAATTTTGAGAACGTCTCGTCAGCCTTATCGACTTGCTTCTGAAGTTTATCGATCTCCTTGTCTTTTCTCTTCAACACGGCTTCCACCTTGTTCATCCCTTCTAGAAGGCTTTTGATCATCTTTTTGCTCTTCTCATTTTCCTCGGTCAGCGTTTTCACGATTACTTCCAGTTCCGAGTTTTTCGCCTTTTCCTTCGCATACTCCGCGGACAGCAGTTTGAAGGCTTCATTCGTCTGAACTTCTTCACGAACATCAGTTTCTAAACCTGCATCATCAGAACTAGAAAACCCATCAAAACAGTTTGAATCATCATAATCGAAAATGATATGTTTTCAGATGTTGAGTCAGATGTTGGCTCAACATCAGTTACCGCAGTGAAACCGATTTGATAATCTTCGTCGTCCGAGAAGGATTGCATGGTCACTGATGATTGCTTAGTCTCCTTGGCATACTGTTCTTCCTCTTCATCATCGGAAAGATCGATCCACATAGCTTTTCCGTGCTTGCGGAGTGTATTTGCACACTCGTTGGCAAAATGACCCCATCCTTGACATTCATAGCATCTTACAGATTCGTAGTTGATGTTCTTCTTCTTTCCATCTGGATTGTGTTTGAAGAAGGGAGGCGCCGATGAAGGTTCTGCTTTGGCATTCTGGCCCTTCCTGAATGTTGGGCCAACATTCTGCTCGACATTCTTCTTCTGAAGGAACTTTGTGAATTTCTTCACGAACATAGCCATATCCTCATCATTGTCAGGGTCAACTTCAGTTTGCACCTTGGATGACTGACTGACTAGAGCAATGCTTTGCCACGTGAAGCTCTCTTTTGGTCTTCGAGGTTGGTCTCATAGTTCTTCATGATGTTCATCAACGTGTTGAATTCCATCGTGGACAGGTTATGTGCTTCCTCAACGGCCGCTACCTTCACATTAAACTTTTCGGTTAGCGTACGTAAAGCTTTAGAAACCAGTATCTTATTTGCAATCGGATCTCCGAGGCTAGCACACTCGCTTGAAATCGTCAAAATCTTCCCGAAGTATGTGGTGATGTCCTCGTCTTCCTTCATTCTAAGGTTTTCAAACTGATTGAGGAGATAGCGCAGTTTGGTTTCCCTCACGCTCGCATCGCCTTCGCAGTACCTCTGAAGTAGATCCCAAGCGTTCTTTGCCGTCGAACAATTCTGAATGATTTTGAACATGAAGATGTCCACCGAGGAGAAGATGGCATTAAGAGCTTTGTCGTTATACTCGGCCGCATTCTTTTCAGCAATAGTCCACTGTTCGATAGGCTTGTCGACTACTTCGCCATCAGCATCTGGAGGGGATCGAGTTGGAGTGTATCCGTTGAGAACAGCTTCCCACGCTCGCACATCTATGGACTTGATGCATTGGCGCACACGAACCTTCCAATACGCATAATTGGAACCGTCTAAGACAGGGACTTTGGCAAGATGGTTTGAGCTTGTAACATCCATTATAAAGGATCAAAACGCTTAGTCACGTCAAGCGGAGGCTCTGATACCACTTTGAAGTGGTCCCGGTACGATATGGATGTAAAACACTAAGTATAGACTAGATGTTGGGTAGGATGTCGGGGTAACACTCAACCTAACATTCAGGTGCACAGCGGAATATTCTAACTACTTAGTGACGAAACTGAAATAACACGGGATGTAAATCTGTGCAGCAAGTTATAAAAACTTGCTGCGTGCCTCAAGGCAAAATTCCACTACAGCAATGGATGCAAAACAACTATCCGAAGATAGTAAAAACAAGCCTAGAAAAAGAATCGACACGATCCTGAAAACCTACGAAGAACTAAGACTTCAGAAGGTTCAATACTAGGCTAAAAGACGACTCTCGACATCTATAAAAATCGCTCAAACACAATGTGTGCTTCGCTCATATTTTACGCTCAATATATCGCTCAAAGTGGCTCCATGAAAGTTCTCTCGAAAGTCGTAAGTTGCAGCTCGAAAATAACTCTTATTTATAGACATTGGCTCCCTCTTGAATTGGTAAAAAGATCCTTGAATATCTCTTCAAATATCTCTTCGAAGATCTCCCTAAATATAGTATATATATTTAGTTCGAATCTTCTCATCTTATTGGCCGATTCCTTATCTCCTATTTATGGCAGCTGGTTGAATGATTCTCTTTGATATTCAGATCTTCTAATCTTGGTCGTTGCTTGACTTGATCTCTTTTGATCTTCAAATCTTCTATTTGTGGTAATTGCACTTCCTAAATTCGTTCAAGCAGCTCCACACGCTTTCCACACGGTTTGGACACGTTTCAGGTCCTGCATATCAGTAAATAAAGCTACAATAAAAGGTTAAACGGTTTGGGCATGAAAGATAAAATCGAATGTGACAGACACCAATGTTGGCTGAAATGTTAGCCCAACATTTGTCAAAGCTGAGCTCGTCAACATTAACAACATTCTCACCACTTGGATAACAAAACCAGGACGATGTTCCAGAAAAACACTCAGAATAGCAGGAATAAATTTTGGATGCTGACTGGAGACAAGCAGATCACTGCTATACAAATCGCCGTTTCTTGTAATTTTATTTCTCCGGTAAGTCTGCCCATGTTAATCTTACTTCTTTTATATCTCCTTAATTCCCTGCTTATCCTTCCACCTCTAAACTATAGCAG